>JADMNG010000020.1:0-524569 GCA_016097075.2 Sporothrix phasma | reverse complement strand
GCGTTTTTTCTGGCGATTCTGGGCTTTGGATTTGGGTTCTGGCGGTTCTTTGGCGATCTTTGGCGGTCTTTGGCGATCTTTGCCCATTTCTTTTCTCCTTTGTCCGATGAAGTGCATGCCATCTTTGTTTGTTTCCCTGTTGGGCGGACAGCCCTAGGCGTCGCGATTGTCGGCAGTACGATTTTCGGGCGGGAAGCTCGATGCGCAATGGCCCTTTCTTTCCAAAGGCACAAGACCACAGCGCAGAGAGACCGACCCAAAATGGGTCTGCACGGGAGTATCTATTGCACTAGCGCCACATTTAAATCGGGTCCGCCAGCACTTGTGCTCTGGGATGACTATCATCGCTATTAGGTTGGTACCCGAGTCATCCACCAGAATCAGCAGCACTGGGAAAGGCTTCCCTGTCTTGGCCCTTCTGAGCTGTCCGGAGCGGAGATGTCTAGCGGCAATGTACTTTGTAGGAGGCCTGGAGCCTGACGGAGCCTGACGGACCGGTAGCTGCGACGCTGGGAAGAGCAGACGGGCAGGTCGATGCTGGGGTGTTGCCCGAACCAGTCTAGTCCCGATCGGAATAGCCCTGGGTGCGTTGTCGTCATGAGGTGGGGGGGGAGGTTACAGCGCCAGTAAGGTGCGCTGGTCAGCAACCTGTTCCACTAAACATGTGAGGTATCCGAGACGGAGGGCAGCGCCGTCGTGCCTCAACCGTCGTCACCAGGTTCTACAGCTGCCCTCGTGCTCGTTTCCCCTTTTCTGGTTTTGACGCTTTTCGTCATGTCACTCTCGTGGGCCGCACCCTCTCCGGCGAGCATTCGCGCACTAACTCTGTTCTCTATTCATCACCGGCTGAGCCTTTCTCTTCTCTAGCTCTCGCCAGCCAACGATCTTTCGTCATTACTGTCTTTTAGCGTCTGTACTGCTCTTTCTTAAATCGGACCAGAATACCATTGACGTCGGTTGGTTTTTGCCTCTGTGCTGTCTCCAGTACCGGGAAAAGGCAGATCGAGCTCCTTCTTTGTCCTCTCGTGCCCATATGGTGGGCTGCTCCTGCTGTTTTATTTACCACGCTACTCCCACTTCTCGCCTTTTTCGTTTTCTTTTCCCCTCGAGTCTTCTCTTCCTTTTCCCCCTCTCTTCTCTTCCTTCCCTACCTACGCACGCCACGTTGAATCGCCGTAATCATCACAACCACCAGCGTCACCCATTCTGTCGGCGGATTGACTTTCTTTCCTTTATTTAGGTCGCCTCTCCCCGTCACCATCACTCGCACAAGCTTCGGATCTCGGACAAGCAACATCAACAGCATCTCGGCAGCTCGTACCCTGTACCACCCATATTCACCTCACGCGCTAATCAAGACCACTTCACGATGGCGCTTGTTCGTACGTTACCGCCAACCTCTCTTCTTCACCCTGTGCTCACCTGATTATGCACCACGTTTCAATGCTCGAATCAACTGACACTTTGCAGACGCACCGTTTTGGCATTGGCGCCGCATTGATGCTGGCCACATCCATCCTGTTCCTCTTCTTCGTCATCCCTGTGCCGGCCGTCACAGGCTCCACGCCACTGAACAAGACCTACTTCCTGCAGGCCGACACGACAGGCATCGAAGGCGCCCACGACATCACATCAATGGACGTACCTGTACTCTTGCGGCCCCCAAAATGAGCAGTGCGGCAGCGCTCACCCGGCCATGCCCTTTGGCAAGGTCTGCGGCTCCCCAAAGCATCGGGTTGGCCCGTCGGAGCTGCTATTGGCAAGTACGGCGGCGACACGACCTCGTTTCTACTACTACTACATGTGGCGCTCTCGGTTGGGTCTTTTACCTGATTGCGCTCTTCCTGGAGGTGTGCGCCTTCTTCAGCAGCTTCCTCGCCTGCTGCGGCCGCTCGGTTTCCGGCATCGGCAGCTTCGTCACGATGCTGGCTTTCGTTTTCCTGACCATTGCCGTGTCTCTCATGACGTGAGTCACCCCCCTGTCTTCTCCCCACTCTATCATGAACAGCAGATCCTAACATCACAGTGCCACGTTCGTTCGTGCTCGCAACGTCTTCCGTAATAACGGCCGCGATGGCAGAGCTTGGCAAGTACGGTTTCGGCTTTAGCTGGGCGCTTACGCTGCATTGCTCATTGCCATGATCCTGCTCTGCGCCGGTGCCACGCGCAAGGGCACCCCCAAGAACACTGTCGACGACGCATGAACGGCAATGCGACTACGGGTGGCCGCCGCTGGGGTCGCCGCAACCGCCGCAACCGCGCCGGCAGCTTCTCCAAGGTCAACTACGAGGACGGTCGCTTGGACAACGTCAGCGCATAAGCGTGTCGGTCGACTTATCGGGCAACCCGTAAGAACGAGCATTGCAGCGAGCCACAACCCGTGACGAGAAACAGACACCAGCCCATGCTTCTCTCCAGCACACAGAAATCGACCAGCGCTCCCGTCGATATAGGCATCACGAGTCGTCAATACAGCACGACCAAAAAAAGGCTGCTCGACGCGGCCATAATCAACCCACATACCACATTTACCACCATTTACCACCATCCATACCTAATACCAGGCGTTTTTTCGTCTACCAAATGATACCAAGTCTGGATCTGGGGTTTGAATTTGCCAAACTCGTTATTTAATCTTACATTTATTGTTGTGTAGACTGTCCTTTCGCGATTGGGGATATTCGAGTCGGCCACGCGCTCAAGGGCAAATCGTCAGATGCAGTTTAATTTTTACATTGTTGCCCGCTTGAGTGGAGCACTCTTCAGTTCATCAAACATAAACAACTTTATTTACTCTGGTACTTTGTAGGCTGCTGGCATGTTTACTATTTAGATGCACAGCCTCTGCGATGGCTTCATTTCCGTAGTCATACTGGCGTATGTGGATGAACAAGTGCTCATTCAGTCATTAGGCTAGCATTATCATAACAAACATTCATTTTTCCGAAACTCCTTGCCAGTTCCCTATATACTTCGCCTCCTTTAGATTAACCCACACATAGGTTGACGCTGGTCTCGCGCATAATCTGGCGATTCCGTGCGGCCATAGTAAGATCGGCTGTCGGAGGGAGAGCTGGCCTCGTCGGTCGACATGAGAGGACGGCCTTGGACGATGCCGTCGCGACGGGCCCACAGCTGCTGGAGCACGTCGGCGGCGCGGATGGACGACCACGTGGCCTGCGGCGAGGCACGCAGGCCCTCGGCTAAGAACAGGCGCTCGTCTGGGTGGACCAGGACCGAGCCGGCAACAATGAGCGGCCACAGCAAGATGGTTGCGAAGCGCGAGGCGACCAGGTCGGCGCCGAGCACGGCCTCGCCAATGGCGTGGATGTGACGCTGCAAGGCAGCGGCGCTGGACCTGGCGTCGGCGTCTGCGTCGGCGTTGGCGTCGGCGTTGGCGTTGGCGACCTCGCCGCTCGTGCCCGGCACGTTGATGGTCTCCAGGTAGATGAGCAGGCCGTGGCGGTAGACCTCGCCAATGGCGCGCTGCCAGACGCGTTCCTGGTCGCCCGTGGCCCGGGCCAAGAAGGCGGCCGGCAGCTGCCAGGCAAGTGCGCGGTTGCGGAGAGAGGCAACCTGGCGGCAATAGACAGGGACGAGGTGGAGGAGGACGTGGTCCTACCGGCCGCGGCAGCGGACTCGGCGAACAGACTGCTCAGGGTGCTTGTTGATGTCGAGGTGGGCTGGGCAGTGGTGCCGGATGTCTGTTGTTGGATGGCGGCAGCAGCCAGGCGACTGACGGGCGGGATCAAGGCAAAGAGGCCGTGTAGGCCCGAAAGCAGCAGGCCGAAGCACTCTTGATCTTGCAGCAGAGAGGGGTCGGCAACAAAGTCCTCGTCGTCGTGGGTGGCGGCATCCTCCGATGCGGCAGAGCGGCCCAGGATACTGCCATCTGGGCAGACGCGGTTGGCGAGGACCTGGTAGGCATATATTTCGAGAAGGGCGCCCAGCATGCTGCGCTCATCGGGTGAGAGGGTTGCATGGCAATCGTCGGACCGCAGCCAACCAATGAGCTGGCGACTGGCGCGCAGATGGGTGAAGACGCTCCCATTCAGGATATTCCATGACAGGCACTCGTAGGTGGCCAGCAAGATTAGGACGGCTAGGACGCGCAGGACCTGGGTGGTGTCCGAGGGCTGGAGGTCGCGCAGGACGGAGCGCAAGCTACGGAGGACGCAGGTGTAGTGACGGTTGGTTGCTTCGTGAAGTGCGGCGGTGGCAATATTGGAAGCCGTGTAGGGCGTGAGGGAAGACCGGCGGATGAAGTTCCGGTGGACGATGAGCCAACATCGCCCGTGCTGGCGCCTTCGGTTGCGCCTGGCTTCGTGAGGCGGTTGCTGAGGTGCGCACCGCGATGGCTAGCACACAATGCATGACAAGATCGTCGGTATAAGCCAGTGGCAAGAAAGCGGCCACGTATGGGTTGCGGTTGGCGCGGCAGGTGGCCAGGGTGGGCGCGGCCTCAACAATGTAGTGACGCAGCATGGACGAAGACAGAGGCGTCATTGCTGCAACCCGTCGGCGTTGGATAGGGTAGGCGGGCGAGGAGCGCCACACGCTCGGCGCCATTGTCGAGACTGCTCTTGCTGGTGGTGCTGGTGAGGCTGCCATCGCCGGTAGGCAGCAGCAACGACAGACTTTCTGGGTGGTGGAGGCGGCGGCACGGCATCGACGGTGAACGCAGCAAGAGCGGGCGACCAGGCGGCTAGGATAGCGTCTTCGTCCTCATCCTCGCCATCGCCATCACCATCACCATCCTCGCCGTCGTCTCCGTAGTCGCCGTCCAGGTGGCCGGCATATTCATCGTCGTGTTGAGGCGGTTCATCGGCACCGTACATATCGTAACCAACATCGTCATCGTCGTCGACGGTTGTTGTGGTTATCGTTGCTGCGTAGTCGTCCATGTCAGTGCTGTGGTTGGTCGACGACATGGGCTGCACACTGTCGGTATCATCGACCTCGGCGGACGACAAATCCGTCGCAATTGTGGCCGAGGTGGTGGGGGGCGCTCCGGTCGAGGCCAAGTCGACAGAGACGGCATCCCGACGATAGCCGGCCTCGTCATAGGCCGGGCTGAGGTTCACACTGCAGCCCTCGACGCCCTCCCAGGTGGCTAGGGATGGCAGGTAGGTCTGCCAGCAGCTCTTGTGCTGGTAGAGGGTGAGGTTGGAGGAGGAAAGGCATGGGTGGCCGGTCAGGCCGGACGAGGCTCCGACGGACGTAGTGGCCTTGCTGCCCTGTGCGTTGCCCGCGCCGCTACCTGCCGTCTTGGCACGGGTCGGCCAGATGCACGACAGCTTGTTCCGTGTACATCCGACGCATTGTGGCCGTGTCTCGTCGCACTTCTTCTTCCGCTGCCGGCAGGTGAGACAGCCGTTGCGCGATCGCGGGTAGTTGCGGCGCAGCTTGGTCGGGTACTTTGCCGTCTTGGTCTCGCCGACGGCGGCCGACATTGTGGGCAGCGTTTCTTGGCGGACGGGATGCGCGATGCGATGCAAAATGTGCAGTTGATGACAAGACAAATATAGTGACGGTGGCTGATCCGAGCGGAAGTGCACATGTCCAGCTAAGCTTTTGCAGATTTCTTTTGGCTAGGCTCTGGTGAGAAACGCCACTGCCCGCGACGTTTGCATACAGAACAATTGACGGGCCAAGGTGGTTCCTGGTATGACGGGCACGTAGGTTGGACTGCCGTCGTCTTTTTGTTGGCCCGTAAAGCCGCCGGTCGATAATTGCTGTATAGGTGTGACTTGCTGAAAAAACAGCCGCCAGGCGCGTGCGAGAGCGATGTGCCGTTGTGGGCAAAGTCTGGGTGAAGCGGACGTGGGCGTTGGCGGCCAAGCCTACCCGAATCCGTCGGCTGAGGTTGGCCCTCAAACAGAGTCCTTGCAGGCAGCAGTGAGATGCAATGTGAGGATGTCTCGTTGATGGTCCTCTTTAAAGAAGAGCTTTGGGAACGACAGGTGACGTCAACGGACGACGACGCGGATATCGAAAGCGATCAAGTACAATGTGACGACGGTGGTCGAGAAGACGGGTTCAGAGTGTGACAGAGGAGGACAAGCGATGTACCGGTCAGTGAAGTAGAAGAAGCCGCTTGTGTCAGCTTCTATTGTGATGTCGGGGAGCAGTATCTCGACATTACGGCGTATCTCGAGGCTCATCCGATTACTCTCCCCATTCCGAATCGCATTCGTGGCCAGTGCTGTATGCAAGGATTCCAAACCCGGTCGGCTGGCATCTGCCAAGAGTCTTTTGCCTCTCGACATGCGAAAAGCTTAATGATTGACGGCGTAATGGCTGGCAGCAGCCTTCTCTACAAGTAGATGTCGTGTTTTCTCTCGTCGTTCACCACCCCCTCCCCTGAGGGAGGAGTCGAAGGACCCACGGGGCCTTGTGGCCGCCTGCTGAAAGCGCCTGGAAAGAGCTGCAGCATGGCGCCTTCGCACGCCTCTGTGTCCTTACCCATGGGCGTGTTAAGATAAGAAGTGGACAAAGTGGGGCTTGCGCGTCTAGATAAGAAATATGGTCGCCTTGTCGCACCTGCCTCACCCTTGTCTGTGTTCTTTCCCTAATTCCCAGATGTCTTCTTAGCGACTCGTGGCAGCTTTGTGGGACGACAGTACGCGTAATTGAAACGGAGCTGTTTTTCCAGCTTTCTGTTTTGACGACATACAAAGTACGACGCACTTCGTACTCGCGGTCCTATCTCCACACCTCAAACTCACCTTCGTTACCTTTCCCGTCCTTGCATTTCTGACGGGACGGCAAAGGGCCATTCGTATCGTCTTAACCGCATCGCACTAGCGAAGATGATGCTCTCGACAAACAGGAGTTGAAATGCCACAGACAATGTGAAGACGACATGAAACGAGAGAAATAGACAAGAAAGCTGCAGAAGCGCGCTGTCGTTGCTCATAAAAAACTGGAGAGCGCGGCACAAGCCACGAGTCCTTGTCCCTGGATGCCAGACCATGTTGTCCTCTTCTTGTGGGACCTGTCCATTTAGACGTCTGTCGTCGAGACGTCTGTGGAGTTGACTCTGGGATTTCCGTACAGCCCGGGCACCATTCGTTATGGGCCTTGATCATTGATGGACCGGTCATCTCGATTCTAGAGCTTTTGACCTGGGCCAAAGACCGTCCGTTCTGGCCAAACTCCGCTCTCCGGACTCATCTCCGAGAAAATGGTGGCGCTCAAAGCCCAAGCGATGCCTGAATCTTTTCGGGCACACATACACAGATGTCTTGATACAGAGCTATTGGTGTTTTGTTTCTCTGTGTGCATGTTTGTGAGCCTTTATGACGGGGTAACGACTTGCCACAAAACACTATAATTAAGTCTCAGGGCCATCAGTCTCCCTCGGAAATCCGTAAGAAGAAGAGTCACAGGTCGCAGGAGGCTTTCTGACGACAGATAACGCATCGGGACCAGAGGAGGTATGTAAGGAACAAGGCCATACGGAATGAACCAGAGTGTTATCTCCGTAAGTCACTTTATTGTCGCAATGACTGTCTTAATGCCACTTGTCTACGTCGCCTTTCTACAACATGTTCTCAAAATATATCGGTGCTCCTTGTCTATCTTTATTTTCCCTCACCACGCGGCTGGGAGAACTTGGTTGGGGCAAGAATTGCTGTGGCATTCTGATATCCAAAGCCAGAGAACGTGCAAAACACCGGACTACTGAGTACAATAATACGGAGCCAAGGACGCTCCGACTGGACCGCTCGTATTGTACTTACTCTCTTTCTGTCGATTCTCGTCTATCCACGTCTTGTTTGTCCCTGGCTGTGCATCTTTTTCATTGAGAATGAACCCCGCAAGGCTACAGCGGTTTTCTCTTCTAGATAATGGTTCCGATGCGGCACAACTGTTTATACGCACCCGTAGCATCGGAGCACCCAAGTCTGGGCTCTGGTGTGGGTGTTTTGAGTTTTGCCTCCGGTGGCCTCGACCAGTACAATTTTTCCCCGTTAAAAATAGAAAAGTAAACTCCTTCTTCTGCATCGACAGTTCCAAGTCAATTCTAGTTTCGGCTTGTGCAGGTCGGTCGCCGAATGCTGATTTACGACGTGGTAAGATGTAACCGTGGACAAGAGCCTTGAACGTTCGGTAACGAGGCCCTGCCAATGGTTTACGTCGTACACATAGAGGGTTGTGTTGGAAACTGGGTCAGTGTCTCGAACGAGTCTATGTAGGAGGGGAGAAAAAGGCTCGAATTAAGCTTCTTTCTTCGTTTCTCTCTCTTCGCATGTCGGGCTTCTTCCTGTTGGCGGTACTTCCACTTGCTCGCCCAAAATTCAGAAGAATTGGAGCCAGGAAGGGCGGCCAACGAAGCGATATGAATCTCGTCCGGCAGTGCCACCGCCATGAAGATACACACGGACGTCCTGTCTCGGGAGCCGAGGTGATGACAGAGCCTCATGCCGACGATGAGAGAGAGTCTCTTTGATACGACGTATACCTTCCCACACAGCAAAGAGATGGTCAGATTCCAAAATTGCAACAAAACTGGTGAGATCGGGCAGTGCTGTGTCCTCTAGGACTGCAAGATACAATGCTATGCAAATGCAGGGGCCGGAGCGGAAACACGGATTTCATGTCCATGCCCGAGGCTGCAAAGATCAACCTGCCTGTCAGAAACTATTCCGCCACCCGTCCGTTGGGCCTATTGTTTGTCCGTATCGACGAAAGAACGCCGAAGAAATGGGTGAAAGCGAAACGACCAGCTAATAAAAGCGCCAAAGGCGAGAGCCACCACAGAGCACGCCAGTGCCAAGAAGAAAGAAAAAGAAAAGTAGACATTAAGAAGAGAGAAAAAATGGGCTTCGTAAAACTGTTAGAACGCACACTCTGTAAGAGACGGAAAGAAGAATGACGAAATGGTGCCTCACGCGCCGTCTGCCGTTTACAAGTCGATACAGGCCGAACGGCGATTTGAATCAATTCGTCAATTCCGTTCTGCGTATTTTTCATTTTATTGCTTTTAATCCTCATAGGTATTCTCCTTTCTCTTGATTCCCTTTGCTGTCATCTTGTTTTCGATATTCAGCCACGTCCCATCCCTTCACTTTCATACATCTCTCCTGGCTGTGCTGTTGTTTGCTGGCTCGCATTCGCTTTCTTTTTTTTCTTACGCATTTCCTCCCATTTCTTTACAGCTCAACGCTCACATCCTAACAACTATCCCTGCACACCCACGGCTTGGTACCGGAAAGGAGACAAAGTGAAATTAAAAAAATTAAAAATCAAGAAAAATGTAGCAAAAGCGAGGGCAAAGGCCAGGTATGGGGCACAGAGTATAACAACACACGCGAGTCGACCACGAACGCCCTGACGCCGCATCAAACGGCCGATCCATCTTCTAACCTATTTCCTGTTGCTATTCTCACCGTTTCCAACGCCCCTAGGGAAAGACGGGGCTTTTTTCTTAGACACACTCTCTAAACACACACCCCAGACCAGGGTCTCTCGCATCTCGCATGCTCACCTCTCGTCTTGCATTGGCAGCCCTCTTCGTACAGCTCTTCTCGCCATTGCTTCCTGTTTTCTATTTTATTTGCTTCATCCCCGTTCTCTCTTGAGTATTTATACAATCGTCTCGTCCCTCGCTTTCTGCCTCGACGGTCTCCCATTCCTCGTCCCTCACACCTCAGTCCTACCCTGATCGGCAGCTCGACTCGACAACGACACCAGGCATTCTTTCACGTCGGCTCCTTTCCACCATCCTATTCTCATTCCGTCCGTCTCTTTTATTATTATTGTTGAGCCTGTCTTGCCCTGCGCCTTTGCCTTTCGCATATCTTTTCTCGATATCGTCTCGTCATTTCCGGACCGGCCGGTCTCCCACTTGTTTTTTTTTGGTTCTTCTACTCCGTCACACCGTCGCTCAAACCGTCACCATGAGCGGCCTTCCCGATGGCTACATCGCCTACGGCTCCGATGCCAACTGCACGCTCGCCGTCTGCCCTGTCGAGTGGAGCATCCTCCAGTACCAGCCGTCCATCCCGGCCAGCGCCGTCTTCATCGCCCTCTTTGCCATTGCCCTTGTCGTCCATGCCTACGGGGCATCCGCTGGCGCCACACGCTCGGCGGCTTTGCCATCCCATGATTCTCGGCTGCATTGACGAGATCATTGGCTACATTGGCCGCATCATCATGCACGGCAACCCCTTCTCCTTCAACGGCTTCCTCATCCAGATCAGTAAGTGGATGTACCTGTCCTAGAAACAACAACAGCCACCACCGTATTAACAGCCTAGTCTGCATCACCACCGCGCCCGTCTTCTTCTGTGCCGCCATCTATGTGACTCTATCCAAGACGTGAGTATTTTCAGGTCCTCCCTTTGTTCGATGGGAACAGACATGCCTTACTGACTCACCATAGCATCGTCTTCCTCGATCCCACGCTCGCTCGCTTCAACCCCAAGTTCTTTATCTGGTTCTTCATCCCCTGCGACATTATCTCGCTCGTCTTCCAGGCCGCCGGCGGCGCCCTCAGCTCCACCACCACCGGCAGCAACGATGTCGGCGTCAACATGTCGCTGTTCGGTCTCTCCTTCCAGGTCTTCACCCTCGTCATCTTCATCGCCTTCTGCGCCGACTACCTCTTCCGCTACTACCGCCGCAACAACGGCTTCAGCACCCACCTCGCCAGCCCGGGCCGCTTCCGCATCTTCATGTTGGGTCTCTGGGCTGCCATCATCTTTGTCCTCATTCGTTGCATCTACCGTATCGATGAGCTTAGCGAGGGCTACAGCGGAGCCCTGTTCCACAACGAGGGCGTCTTCTACGGCCTCGAGAGCGTCATGATGGTCCTTGCCGTCTTCTCTCTCGTTATCGGCCAGCCCGGCTTCGGTCTGCAGGCGGCCCGCAAGGGGCCTACAACACCCCCGGCACCGAGATGAACAGTGTCAACGGCAGCAAGCCGCCGTCGGTTTAAGTGCAAGTGGTCCACTGGCTATCGATGTCGAGTAGTCTGGAGAAGTAGAGGTGGGACGCTGCAATTTTTGCTCGGGTTGGGTAGATTGGAAAGATAGACATAGACGGCATGTTTGATTTGATTCTTGGAAATGTGGGTTGGCGGTACCACCCACAGGCTTTATTTGTCTTCTTATTGTTTGCGTTGTACCTTGTCGGGCGTCTCCTGTTCGCGGAGATATCCCTTGTTGGATACCATTGGCGTTGATTTTTCCTGGTCCAGCGTGTTGGCATTTTTGTTCATCTTCTTATTTCCTTTGTCGTGAATCGTGCGACTACATTTGCAGACAACCCTACCATTTTTTGAACCTGCCGTTCAGTAAATAGAAAGACACATGGCTGTGCCCCTGGCGTTTTCATGGAGCTCGTTATCATCATGCGGACCGCTCCACAAAGTCCAAAATGTCGTCCATCTGCAAAACCTCGAATGCTTCCGTCGTGGGCAGAGCCAGTGCCGTCGCCTCGGGTCTTGACCGTACGGCCGTGCATACCATGTAGTCCACACCGACGCTTCGTAGGCATACATTGACCTTGGCACCCACGGCGGCACCGCGGAACTGAATGTCGTGTTCAGTCACCATGTCGCCCTGATGCAGAGCGTCCTTTTCAGGGCCAGGAGCCTTGGGCACCTGGAACGCCCGAAATTCGAGCTCGCCAAGCCACTCTGCCAGCAGGGCCTCGCCCGTCATCTTGACGTAGGCCTCTCGGAGGCACCATAGTGCGTAAAACGCCCGTAGCCGCTCGTCGTGGTCGCGCGTGGCCAGGTTCTCGAGGGTGTTCACTTCGCTCCGGGCAAGCACATCGGCGTGTACGTCGACAAAGTGCGGCCAGCCAGACGCGGCCGAGGTGGCATCGGCGTCGGTCATCATCTGCAGGTCGCGCGTGCGGCGCTCCGTGGGTGAAACGACATCAATGCCAACATCAACACTGCCTGGACTGTCGCCGCCGTACGAAGCCACCAGCACAACAAGGCCGGCTTGGTGACTAACGTTGAAGACGACTGGTTGTGCTCTGCTGCTGGGTCGCTATAGTAGACTGGCTTGCCGTGCGTGTCGCGGGACAGCACCGTCTTGCGCCACGCGATGGGAGCACAGCCCTCGACATGGCCACATCGGGCCACGATCAAGTGCTTGAGCAGCTGTGAGGCTAGTGCCATCTTGGCATCCTGGACATGGTAGTACTTGAGCACGCCGGCGCGCTCCTTGTCGGTTAGTAGAGCCCGAGCGCACGAGAGGCCTTGGTTATTAGTGGACAGCGGTGGAGGAGGAGCGAAAGAAGGCATGTCTCACCACAGTTGTCAGCTGGCGGGTTTGGGTGGCTTCGGGCCAGAGTGGGCGGGTGTCAACAATCCATTGCACGAGGGCTGGCTGCGAGGAAGGAGCAAGAGCTTTCATGGGGAAGGCGGTATGGAAAGCGTGGGATCTCAGAACAGGAAGGCGCTGCGTGACAGAGGTGGGGGGGGAGGGGGGGGGGGGGGGCAGAGCGAGTAAAGAGAGGCTGTCATGCCATGATCCGAGCACAATTTCGCGTATTTTTCGCACACGGGTGCTTGTAGATGCTCCAGATGAGAAACAGTTTTGATTGTCAAAGGCGACCGACCGGCTCTTGAGATGAAGTTGGTGTAACTGGACTGTGTTGCGGGCCAGGCCGCCTGGTGCATCCTGTCACACAAAGGTGATTACGTAATTGGGTCAACACAGAATGCGATGAAGGCTGATCATGTTCGAGATATTGTTCACTTGTAATCTACTTTATCATGTTCTTTTTCTCGCGGATATTTTACGAGCCCATAACCCAGACGATAAATGCAATGTGGACGCCGTCTATCTACGCGCTTTGTTCAGATGATGTGTACAATCGCCCATTTTCGTCGTATCGCGATATCCTTCTGACTTAAAAATCCATCTCGAAAAAGTCCGACTCGGGCGGTGCTCGGATGGCAAACACAAAGATGTCACGCCCGTTTTCGTTCTCCTCTTCCTTCTTTTTCTGCTCTTCCCTGCCGGCCGTCTTCTCGGCATCATCCTTTTCCTTCTCGTCCTTCTTGTCGTCCTTCTTGATCAGCTTTCCGTCGGCGTTCACCTCAACGACCACGTCCTTGGTGTCCAACGCACCGTCCTCGGTGTATGCCCACATCCCCTTCAGGTCGCCCGTCACTGCCGCTCGGCCCCACGTTGCGACAAGCAGCGTCGGCACCAGGTAGAGGAGTGCAGGCTGGCCTTTCCGCGTGATGAGCATGGCGGCCATGGCGGCCATCAGGCCAATGACGTAGGCAACCATGGAGATGTTGAAGTAGGGCTTGGGAAACCGCGCAGCTGTCAGCCCGGGCGTTGTTGCGGCCGTAGCGGCCCCAGAAGTCCACAGGCGGTCGCCCAGCGGCCCTGGGATCAATGTATTGCGGCTTGACCTCACGTGTGGCCGTAGTCGTCTTTGTTGTAGGCGTCTGCTCAGATGTCGTCGACGCCGACTTGGCCAGCTGTGTCGTCAGAGTCGCGTCCACATGCTTGATTTGCCGCGCGTAGTAGCGATACAGGTCGTAGCGCAGGCACAAACACATGTAGATGCCCGGAACCACAATGTCGCCCAGGCCCAACATGCCGACTGTGAGCCCGACCCGGCCACAATCTTGATCGGTGCATCCACCTGCGTTGCCACCGTCACCATAAACGGCGTGTAGAATACCATGACAATGTCGTACACAAACAGACCGATCAGGATGATCGAACCAATGGCAAAAGATGTGCCGACACCAGCTGCAGCGACAGGTAACTCATACCAAGGCCCATGATGTTGTTGAGAAGCGAGGGAAGACGCCCACAAAGTAGTACAGGTACGCCGTCAGGCCGGCGAGCACCATACCAATCAGGGTGTGGATCGTCAGGCCCTCGACCTCCTCTTCGCCTGCACCGCGCAACGAAACGTGAATCGACCAAGACTCGCGGACAAGATGGCGAACGGCCCAGGCAGCCGAGGTCACGCTGGCTGCAGCACCTGCTGGAAGCCAGGAGACGGGTGCCGCGAGAAAATCGGGAAAGGGTGTTTTCCGGGTCGCGTCCTCTTCCCAAGCACTTGCTTCGTCTGCTGCTCCCGACGAGCCTGTTGCCACCGCTTTCTGCACCCACTGCACGCGCTTGGTGCCGTCTATGCGATGCAGGCGTCCATCGCTGCGCGAGGCCCACACATTGGGAAAGACGAGGGAGGAGGCCAGGCTGAGGCCGCCGCCTAAGAAGGCACCCACACTTGCCACGGCAACAAGGGACGTGTATGCGCGCAGGATGCGGTTGAGAAGCGCCGGATCCTGCATGTACTGGATTAGGTAGTAGAAGCCGATGAGTGCGGCGGCCGCGAAAAAGGGCATCAGCAACGCATCTTGCAGCCGGATGCTTTCCTTGGCCACATCGGCCGTCCGCTTCTTCTTCTTCTTCGGCTTGCCTTGGCGATCGCCGTCCGTCTCGTCGCCTCCGTCGTCTCGAGGTGCTGCAGAGTGTGGTCGAGACAGCGAGGCGTGAGCACCCAGGTAGATGATGCCAAGGGCGAGGCCGAGGATGCGTCCCTCCATGATGAACATGTGGCGGTAGGCATACAGCAGCGGTGCAATGGTCGACGGTCTGACAGCGAGAATGCTGCACGGGCGGCGGCGATGGGCGTCAGGTTCCCGGCGGCCAGGTTGGCTGTGATGTTGCATGTGATGCTCGGTGGGATGTTGCCCGTGATGTTGGCTAGAGCATCGCTAGCGAGCGTGCCGTTCAGGGCAAGCTCGTCCATGGTGGCAGAAGATGCGTTCGGGCTCTAAAAGGCTTCTGTCGCCTGAGTGCTCTTTGAAATTGCTCGGTTGTACGCTCCCGAAAGTCACAAGGTGACAGAATGAAGAGGGGAGAACAATTTAGGAGAATTACGACGAGAAGGGTCGTAAATAGGAGGAGGTCGATGCTGAGTGACGTTGAAGCTCGTAGCTGCCTTGTGCTCGTAATATGTGGCCGCTACCGAGCGCATAAGTTACAGCGGCACAGAGGCCAGGTCAAGGGGAAAAGTGGGACTTGGAGCCCAACACCAGCCAAGTCGCCAGTAACATGGCTTAGTCATCATATATGGGGCCCGATCGCGAACTGGCGTCAGTTCTGAGCTGAAGATATCTCGAGAAGGTGAATCTCCATGCTCAACGACACAAAAGCAGCTTCTCTTTCCGTGAAAGCCAAAACTGTTTAGTATACAGGACTAGTCGTTGCGTCGTCTTGAATTGCCTTGCGTAATTTTACTACATTTTAAGCACCGCGCGATCTCACGCATCTGTTTATACCCATCGATTTCGTTCCAAACGATTTCCCTGCAAAAGGCCGATACACACACCGTGCCGTTCGGCTATTACAAACACACCACAGAACAAACGCAACAATGGCCACAACAGTAGCTCTCGATACGAGCATGGTGAGCTCCGCAACTTCCTCCCCTTTGGCCCCTACTTGGCTCCCTTCACTCACGCTGTCCAGGGCACCGTCACGGTCGAGCTCTACACCGACCACGCGCCGCGCACCTGCCGCAACTTTGTGACACTCGCAGAGCGCGGCTACTACGACGGCACCGTCTTCCACCGCGTGATTGCCGACTTTATGGTGCAGGGCGGCGACCCGACAGGGACGGGCCGCGGCGGCGAGAGCATCTTCGGGCCAAGTTCGAGGACGAGATTGCGCCGGCGTCGAGCAAGCTGCAGCTCAAGCACACGGCGCGGGCGTGCTGAGCATGGCCAACGCCGGGCCCAACACGAACGGCAGCCAGTTTTTCCTGACGCTGGCGCCGACGCCATGGCTGGATGGCAAGCACACAATCTTTGGCCGCGTGCAGTCAGGGATGGGGGTGTTGAGGCGGATGGGACAAGTGGCCACAGACGCGAGGACCGGCCACGGGAGACGCTGCAGCTGAAGAAGGCGCGGGTGATTAAGGCGGAGGAGGAGTAGGACGAGTACGACGTAGGAGAATATTGACACAGATTACGAGTTACGGCAACGAAAAATCTAAGATTAGAAATCAGTCGTACCGATTGACTGAGAAGAGACTGGAAAAAGATTGAAAGACGGCAGAAACTCGGTCCCCTTGACCCAAAAAACCCAAAGCTCAAGGTTCAAAAAACGCCGGACCGCTCCCGGTCACTGTACGATGCTGCCCTGTGTCCCCTTTTGTTCTTCTGACAAGGAGAAGAGATATAGAAAACGTAGCGAAAAACCACGAAAGCCAAAAAGTGGCAGTGAGTAATAGCAAAAACAAAGCCGACACCCAAATGAGTTTTCTATCCGGCAAGCCATGATGCGTATAAAACGACGAGACCCTCATAGGCGGCGACGAAAAGGGATCAAAACGAGGCAAAGAAGGAACGAAAACAAAAGCAACACCCAACTTTATATGATCGTGAAGGATACGGAAAAGACATGGGAGGAAACGAAAAAAAAAGACACCGACCGACACCTGCCCGCCACCCGACGCCCTGAGCGGTATTCTACACCCGAGCGTGATTCAAACGAGAACCGGCGACTGAGCATGATGGAGACAAAGAGCCATACATCGGAGACTTCGTAGCGGTTGCTGGCCAGCAGAGGCGACAGAAATGCACCGAGAGAATAGAGTGCCTGGACCGCTTAACTTCTCGGCGAAGACATGGTGCCTGACGAATCGGAGCCGGCATCCAAATCCCGTGCACGACCGCCGCCGTTCTTGGACGCTGGCGGCGAGAGCGGGGTCGCCTTGTGTTGAGACCGCCGCCCAAGTTCCCGCTGCCAATCAGCTTGACCTTCTTGTTACCCGGTATTGGGGGACCGGGACCTTGGTAGTTTTCTTGGGAGGGAGGAGGATGGTGTCGAAGAGGCAGATGGAGGTCACCGATGAGCTTCTTCTTCTTCTTAAGCTTGCCATTGGTGCCAAGGGAAGACGAGTCCGTACTGGCGCCGTTGCTCTTGCTGGTTCCATTGGGCTTGAAGCGACGCACATCGTCATCATCGTCGTCGTCATCGCCAACGACCGCGACCGTAGTCGTCATCGTCGACGTAGTCGCGGTCGTTGTCGCCGTCATCGCCGTCGTCGTCGTCATCGTCATCGTAGTTGTCGTCGATTTTGCGCTCAAAGCTGAGTGCCGAGCTCGGCTTGGCCTTTTGCTTCTTGACGGGGCCGGCGGCAGGCGAGCCAGGAGCATTCTTCATCTTAAGCGTCAGCTTCTTGGACAGGGCGCCAGACAGGCCCTGGCTCGATGTGGCAGAGGGCGTGGCACTGCCGGAGCCGCCGGCCTGGGACGCGGCGGCCGACGCAGAAGCAGACGACTTGAGCTTCTTCTTGGGCTTGGCGGTGCTCTGGCTACCGCTGCCGCCTGTCATATCAGAGTCGTTGTAGTCGCCGCCGCCATTGTCGTCGTCGAAATCATCGGCGTCGCGTTTCCGTGGGCTGCCCTGGGAGCTGGGCATCGGCGTGCCCTTTTGGCTCGAGGGCGGTGTATGGTCCGTCATGCCACTGCCGCCATTCGAGATCTTGGCGGCGGCTGCCCGGCTTGCGTTGCGGCCGCTGTTGCCAATACACGAGCCCATGTGGTTGTTGAGACGCGAGACAAGGATACAGCGCTTGCACTTGCTGCACGTGCAGAGGGAAACGACAGGACATTGGGCGGCCGCTGCTCGCTCGTGCCGCTGGCGCCTCCTGGCTTGCCGTCTTCGCCGTCGAACCCGGTGGTGGCAGCGTGAATAGCGGCTGAGATCTTTTTGTCAAAGTCCTTCTTCTTGCCACGGCCGGGACCGGGGGCCACCCACATCTGCCCATAGATGTCGCACCCTGGTTTGTCAATGTACGGGTGTTTCTTGCAATACGTAACATCAGGGTCGGGTTTGTGCGCGCCGCGGCCGTCGGTCGGCTGTAATAAACGTGGCAGATGGCACCTTGGACAAAGAATGTCGGTTGTGGTCTTGAGGGGATTCGCCTTCATGGTAACCTGCCCGTTCTCGTACAGGGCGGCGTCGGTCTCGTGGTGGCCGTCGGGTCTTGACTCGCCAGTGGCACCGGCCAGGTCTTGGGCGGCTTCAGCAGCCAGAGTCTCGACACAGATGGCCGCCGTGGCAGCACGGGACTGCTTCTCGTCCCTGTGAGTCTTCATGATTAAATCATGGATGACATTATATAGAAGGTCGTCGAGGACGGCGCTGGCTAGTTTGTCTATGGGGTTGCCATCGGCTGGGGCGGCGACGACACCGGCCCGGCCGGTGTCGTTTTGAGACATAGTGCCCGGCGGGATTGTGCCAGGTCAACTTGGGGCAATCCAGACAAGCCACTTGCGAAACGCGGTATTGTTGTCGGGGTTTCTTAGGGTCGCCAGCATGCACTTGAGGAGCGGTGGTCTCGGATTAAGGCTTTCGCTGTTGGACAAGAAAAAAAGAAGGAGCTCGAATCGGAGACCGGGTTACGCGATGGTGGCAAGAAGGGAGTGTTCGGACAATACTGGGAGGGTATGGGAGGTGCGTCCTGGTCACAGAAGTCGGAGGTGACGAATTAGCCGGCGATGGGAACAATCCTGAGGAGATTGTGCGTTTCTGGCAGCGTTGGTGCAGTAGGTAGCTGTCGACGAAGCCAAACGCCAGGTGGTTGGCCAGCTGTCAAAGAAGCAGACGAGACAGCAAAACACTTGTGTGCGACGATGAGAGATGGTCGAGGTCGAAAGGTGTGAAAGGAAGAGGGAGGATAACAATGAAAGGCGGAAGGTCGAAAGGCTGTGTGTTAGAGAAGCACCATTGCAACAGCTACTGGTTTACTGTTTCTGGCACTTGCTTGTAGCGCAACGGGTTTGTGGATGAGCTCAGTCGGTTGGATCAAAAAAGGGATCCCAAACGAGGCCGGCGAGAGAGGCCGTGTGAGGGGGATCGTGTTGTCGGCTCGGATCAGATGTCGCCAAATGGCAACGGTGTGGTCTGGTGCGATCTTCGTGATGGGGGAATGTCGAAACGGAAATGGGTGCGAAACAGGGACAAGACAGGCAGGAGAGCCCAAGCACTGCAAGGGATGCCAGGAGGGAGGAGCGTCAGGGTGTGGTGCCAGGGCCAGTGGCGGCACGACCGAGAGGCCTAGCAAGTTTTAGGTGTCTGAAGCCGTATCACAGTGGACAATAGGCCAGGAAGAGCCACTTCGCGCCTGCGGAAGCGTTGCGGAAGCAGTGAGACAGCCCTGTTACAGCCCTGGAAGCAGCAAAATTAGCAGTGCTAGCACAGTCTCGCGCCGCTCCACAAGGCCCACATCTACGCCATCGGGCTCCATTGACCGCTAAACGACAGGCACGAGCAAATTTAGTTCCGATAACAGTATCAAGAGAAGTTGAAGACAGCCTGAGAACCATCCAAGGAGAGTCTGAAGGTACTACGGGAGGGGCCGTGGATGGGCCGTGGATGCGATGCTGCCATCACCAAGACTGAACTCCAGCAAAGGCGTGAACGTTGATGTGGCGTATCATCAGCTGCCTTCATGGAGGAAACTTACGACGTCGACTCATGTCTTGGGCCCATACGATCGTAACTGTACTTTGTAAAGGCTATTTTTCGGCTCCTGATGACGAACAGTTTTTTTTTAAGTTTTTTTAGTGGTCTGTTTTACGGAGCATATTCCCTTGTCATGTCTTTCCTGCTTTACCGAATGGGGCGCTAGGGATTAGGGGCAAGGCGCCGGCGCGCCCACACGCGCCGCCCACGGTACGGCAATATGGGATAGAAACGGAAAAGTAGTGGCGCGACGTGCTTTCACTCGTCCTGCTTGCTACTATGTACAGAAGTACAGTGGGCACGGGAGGCGCTAGCAGGTGTTGGTCACTACGAAGTCGACGACTAGGGGAAACGCATCCCATCTTGGATTGGTGTAGGTGCAGCTGCCAACCAGCACACTTGGTGGACAATTGTATCTTGGGATACGGCGTATTACTGATTGCTCCATATGTCTGTCTACTTTGTACGATGCCATTCAGTCTGTGGGCCACGGTCAGAGCCGTGCTAGCGCCCAAGCACCCCCTAACCCCTGAACAGCCGATATGTTGTGTTGCAGCGGCGGGATTCCAGCGAAGCTGTTGAGGCGTTCAACCTGCATAACCTGCGCGTCGGTGTGTCGCTGTTGTTGATTGCGTGCATGTGCGCGAGTGGCACAAGCCCCTGCGTGAACCTGACATGGGATGGCATAGGAAACCACGAGGACTTGTCGTCGTGTCTCGTTGCTCTCGACCGAGAACAGTCGGGCGACATAGCATCAACTTGGATGGATAGTTGTCACGTGAGCATACCAACGAAGTGATGACGAGCGTAATCGTCACGAGAGAAGAAAAGACAATACGAGTAAATCACAATGGGATTCAGCCCAAGAGAAGACGTGGCGTCCATCCTTAACCCCAACAGCCAGACTAAACCATAGATGACACGGCATCACCCCAGAGACGCTTCTGCCATTTTCACACCTGATGAAGGAAAGCCTTGCTGAGACACAACAATCGCCCAGCTTTGCAATTGCGCTTCTATGGCTGAAGCCATTTCTCAGGCATGGTGACAAGCTGGGAGGCTTTTGAAAGGAACGTGGGCTATCGCGAATCTAAGTCAGTATTGTAGTATTTAGACCTATTACTGGTCGGTGGCGTACGCGAACAGCCATACAATGCCAATGTATCTACCTACAGAAACCCAAAGGTCGAACTGTATGTCTCCTATCTCAGACGTCTCAGTGCTGTGACACTGTATTTGTCCGCCTGTGGTTGGCTGCCGGTGCAAGCGGAAGGTGACCGAACTATGATATTCTATTGGAGCTTAGAGGCTATTATTGGGAGCCATTGTGCTGGAGTTTGCCCCATTCCGCATTGGGCTGCCCAGCAATGAGAGCTGGGCAGCCTAGACCAGCCATAAATTCCAGTCCGTCTCAGCACGTCGCGTCAACCAAAACACGCTCCTACAGTGCCAGCTCGCCCACCTTAATAGGCGTTCCCTTCCCACCAAGATCCACGTCCAGTCGAAACCCCACGCCACGATCTTCGACAGCCTTGTCTATTTACGTCTCGACCATGCTCTTTCTTGACATACCCTTCTGTTGACTTATCCTCCTCACCTTGTCGCTTTCCATCCAGGCCGCCTCTGTAATCTACCCCCAACCATGCCGAACCAGCGCTCGATCCTCTCCTTCTTCGGCTCGTCCTCCTCCACCGAGCTTCCCAAGCCTCAACCACAGCTCCAGCCGAGGCCAGCTTTGGGCCAGCCATCGCAACCAGCGTCCCAGTCGCTGCCACAGTCGAGACCACCGCCGCCAAGCTCCAGTCGCTTTGTCCCGCCGCCGTCCGCACGCAATGGCAATGGCAATAGCAATGGCTTCGCCCCGCCCCCAAGATGACCGCCATGCGCTCTGGCGGCAGCCCCGAACCCAACTTTAAGCTGGCGCCCATCACCCCGGCCTATGGCCGCAGCATCCTCCAAGATGCGGGAGCCACCGACCTTGGCGACGGCAACATTGTCTTTTCCTCGCCCTCCAATAACAAGATTGTCTTTCCGCGCGACATCCACATGCCCGATCTCGTCAGCGTCAATGCCATCCTGCTGCCCGTGCGCTACTCCGACTCTTTTTACAAGTATGTCACCGACACCTCGCGGCTAGAGTCGCTCTTCAACCGCATTATTCTGGGCGACGATGGGAAAGTGGTGGGCGGCATCGTGTGCCGGCTGGAGCCGAGCCCGTTTGCCAACGACCCGACGCTGCACCAGGCGCCGCGCCAGGCGCTGCTGGCGCTACCGGCGGCGGCCTCGCCATCTACATCCGGTCGCTCGGCCTGCTCTCGCCCTACCGCGGCCGCGGACTCATGGCCGCCGCCATCAACAGCATCGTCGCTACTGCTCAGGCTGTCAACCAGCGCGCCGCCGTCCCGGGTGGCCCTCTTGCCACCACGGGCCCATCCGCTCCCTCTTTGCCCACGTCTGGACCGAGCATGACGATGCCCTGGCCTGGTACGCCTCGCGCCAGTTTGTCCGCCAGGGCGACGCGCCCATGGACGACTACTACTTTGCCCTGCGGCCGGCCACCGCCTGGCTCGTGCGGAGAGATGTGCCCACCACCTCCGCCTCCAGTGACCCATCGGGCGATGCCTCCGCGGCCCAGCTCGTCCTCGAGTCGGAACAGAGAGCAAAGATCACCGCCGCCTCCTCACAACGACAGCAGCCACCTCCTCCTCCCCACCCAAACGGCCGCTCGCAATCGTATCAAAACAGCCGCCCCGAGACCGAGTGGAACGACCTGCCGGCCGACATGATGGCGGGGTCTGTGCCGTCCACAAATGCATCGGCGGCAGCGTCCGTCGCCTCGTCGCGCAACCCATCGCGCAACCCGTCGCGCCAGGTGTCGCGGGTCAGCCTGGCCGACGGCATGGGTACGGCAGCAACGGCAGCCACTTCCACCGAGAACGACGACAGCCCGCCACCGCCCGGCGCATCGGCGCTGCTGGCCCCGCCGCCTGCCAGTAGTTCACAAGCGTCTTCAAAAAGCAGTAGCTCGACGGGGCGGAAGAAGCGCGATCGGGCGTACCCGGCAGCAATGTTTCAGTAGACAGGGCCGAGAGGGAAGAGATGAAAGGTACTAGATCGGTCGTTCTCTGGTGTTTGGCAATTTGGATATCTTGGGAAGCAACGTGTACATTGACAACCAGCTATATGGGATGGGTCGCGTTGAGCTTAGACGCATCAAAGAAAACAATGCGCATCAAGAATACTTTGTATGAACGGTTAACAATGCGATGTCGCTGAACAAAAGGATGAAATGATAGACTGATGTTTCATATAATGCCTCCGCGATGTGAACGACAATAAGAAAGGCAAAGAAAGAATCCAATGGCCGCGATATAAAAAACATGCTCATGCTAGTGTCAAGCAACGCCATCCCTTTCGTTTTCTCCGATGACAATGTGCCTTTGTTTTTTGTTCTGATCAGCCATCAGGCAAGGCTATGCGTCGATGGCCTCCTCGTCGGGCGTGGTCGCCTCGGGCGCCTCGTTGACCGACGACAGCTGCCGTCCCAAGTTTTTCAGCAGCGCCTCGCTGCGCACCTGCTTCAGCGACTCGGCCGCCGTCGGCTGCTTCTTCTCCATCGACGCCGCCACCAGCGCAATCAGCGCCGCACCCACTCCAGAGCCGTCCTTGGCAATTCCGATGCGGATTCGCGCGGCGCCCGCCTCGCCAATACCATCAATCGCCTTCAGCGCATCGTAGATCATGGTGCGGAATTGCGGGTAGTGCTCAACCAGACTGCCGTCCACACCAATGTCAATCGGCTCGTCGCCCTGGGCAGGGTCCGTAAGCAGGCCCGACTGGAGCACAACGCCGCCGAGAGCCACCGCCGACAGACGTGCAGCCCGCCGGCCAATGGCGTCTGCAATCGCCTTGAACGCCTGCGCGTCCTCCATCGACGGCGAGTACACGTCCAGCTGAGCGTCCAGCTCCTGCCGGAGGGTGCCCAAGTCTGGCGTGTTGTCGAGCGCCGCCACTGACATGATGGCACTGTCCAGGCCCACTTTTTGAAGATACCCGACTCGGGCCCGATGGTCGTCGTCGACTTCCAGTCGTTGTGGCTCGAGTTGTCGTCCTTGAACAGCTGCACTGACTTGTCCTCCAGCAGCGACACGAGCACCAGGCGAAGAGTCTCACCCAGGAACATGCCCGACACACGCTTCTCAAACATCTGGATGCCCGGGTTGACACTCTCCACGTCGAGTTTGATGTCATATACTGTGTTGGGAAGTACGTTGAGCTGGTTATCAAACGAGCCCCACTCCGTGTTGACAACCATCTCGCCCGTCGAGTCGTCGTACTCGCCCTCTAGACCTTTCTTGATGTTGCCCAGCTTCTCAATGTATGCGCCGTTCGTGCCCGTGCCGAAGATCGCGCCCAGGAGAGCGCCAGTCTTGCCAGGGCTGGTGTAGGAACGAGCCATGAGGGTACCGACAGTATCGTTGACGAGGGCGGCCACCTTGATAGGAAGGTGCAGGAGGTCAATCTCTTCCTGTAAAAGGGCACAGACATCCTTGCCAATGGCATCGGGGATGTCGAAGCCCTTGGTCCACCGAATCAGGAAGCCCTTGTTAATGCCAACCTGCTGGACGGGGAAGCTGAATGTGAAGCCAAGACGGAAGATGTTCTCATCGCGGTAGCCCTCGGGTTGCTCATCGTCTCGCGACGGCGGACATGGTGCTCGTATTGTTCGTGGTGGTGTTTCTTGATGAAGCTGTCAACGTGCTGCGCAATGAACTGGAAAAGCTCCTTGGCCGTCTTTGCCACCATCAGCTCCTTGGGAACGGCCGCTTTGCTGTAGGTGAGGTTGAACGAGTTGTCGCCATTGAGGCGGACCGAGCAGACACGCAAGTTCGTGCCTCCAAGATCCACAGCCAGGTACAGGCCCTGTAACGTTGTTAGCATGCATACATGCACGGCATAGTTTGGCGTGATGCCCCCTTCCACTGCGCATTGAGATTTGCTTGGATTTTCCGACGACCGTCGCATTTGCTCACCTTTTCTGTGCCATTGGGGACAGCTGTAACATAAGTCGGGATCTGGCTCAAGCTGGTACCTGATTTCTCCAGTCCTTCGTCTAAGAGCAGAAAGAAGAAGCAAAAGGTTAGCAAACCGATGCTCGTTGTCGACGGAGACCCAGATCTCAGTCAAGCTTCCTCACTCATTTGGGAAGCAACAAAACATACTCATTTGACGAAGGAACTCTTTGACGCCAGCGTTGACGTCAGCGTCCGAGTACTCGAACTGCGCAGCAATGCGCTTTGTCTCGGCCGCGAGCGCCATATTGAGAGGAACGGAGACAGGGGGCGTTGTTGGAAAGGGATGGTTTGCGCAGACAGGGGCTGCTTCCTCTGCAGGCGGCGAGAAGGTAGGCCTGGGTCGGGGAAGGGCGAGTAGTAGTAAATGCTGGTATCGCGAAGGAGAAATTGTAGAATCTGCGGCGCAGGGTTTACTCAGGTTAGAGGCGCCGGTGACGTCGATGCAAGAGATGTACAAGTGGTGGCCGCTTTGCGATGAAATCGTGGGAGTCCACAAAAGGAAACAAAAGAGGAGAGAAGACGAAAAGAGGGTGGGATAAAACGAGGCAGGGCCAAGTAAATGGGATAAGGCACGAGAGGAGGCGAGGATGGGCCTTAAGTCTTGGGCAATGCCAGAAACCAAGTCGGAGCAGTGGGAGTGTCGTATCTTGGAGGTGTGCAAGGGACCATGGGGACAATGTGCAGAGGCCAAAAATGCCGAAAAAAACCAAGCATCGAAAGGAAGCATATTGCGGGGTCGTCAACGTGCCCCACGAGCGACGTAAAATACCAATACAAAGCCGCCCACGTAAGAAAACATGCACACTAAGGGAAATGCTCGGAGGCTAAGGTCGAGCTCTGGGACAATCTGGCCAGCAAGACAAACGGCCCAAAGGGGACAGGCAGAAAAAGCAAAAGTAAAAGTCAAAGCGAAGAGAGGGCCGCATGTAGGTGTAGCTCTGCGTGCAAAGGCCAAAAAAAAAAGAACAGGCACTTACTAAGACAACAGCGACGGAAACGACAGACAGCACACGGACAACAGAAAATGGAAGGCAGGCCGACGCGGGTTGCAGGCGGGCCGACTTGGCTTTGATAGATGTACTCGTAGGTGTGGGTGTGGGTGTGCGCGATTTGTTCTGTGGGCCGTTGTTGATTTGAGGACGAGATTGACGACGAGTCTTCGGCGCGATGTGAGGGTGAGAGTGAGTGTCGTGCAGCATCGCGTGCGGTGCGGGAGGCCGCGGTATCGCACCAGTACCCTGCAAAATTCGAGTCTGTGTGCGGTGCTGTTTTTCTTCCTGAAGACTGTCGTCGTGGCCGAGAGCACAGTCAGCGGCGCGCCACGATGCGCCGCCAGGCTCTGTCATGCGCGACAGCTTTACGACGTGCTGCGCTTGTCTGGACGCCGACCGCTGCGCCCAACTTACCCACCCCGCGTGTGCGGAGCTCAAGTCTCCGACTGCAGTGTGGCGGCAAGACGACAGCTCGTGGGGATGAGGTCATCGATCACAGGTGCCACGACAATCGCAGGAACGAGACCCGCTCTCAGGGGAATGCGCAGGGCACAAACACAAAAAGAAACACAAAAAGAAACACAGCCAAGGCGTACAAAATGCAGCGCCCGGGACCTCGCGGACTTGGCTGCCTCGTATGAAGCGCAGGCCAAAATAAAAGGCCCGGGCAAAGCTTCGGGCGCCGTGTTAGCTTGCTTTTCCCTCCACCTCAGCGGCCTCGAATCTTGCATTATTTTCTCACTTTGATGGGAAGTATCTTACTTACATGTATTACACACGACGAGAATGGAGAGAGATGGGAGGTCTTCAAAGCAGACAAGGTTGCATGTGCGACCACGTCAACACAATATCTCCACAAGCTCGAGGCGGGTTGCAGAACTCACATCGGGCGTGCAAGCGGTCCTCTGGATTCTCTTCTGTTGCAACACGCACTACGAAAGAGCGGTATTCGTATTTGTCTTGTCTTCCTGGAGACGCTTCAGAAAGCCCCAATTAGTAGATCGGGCCAGTGCTTTGCTTGGTGCAGGATGACAGTGGGCCGCCGTATAAAAAGAGCGAGAAAGGGGCCGAACCGCCGAGTCCAAGAGGCCTGGCCAGGGAGAACCGCCGAAGGACAAGCCGCGTTTAGCACGAACAAACACAGTATCGTATCGCGTGAGAATATTTGGCGGAGCAGCGATCTCGCAGCGATTGGAGGATGAGGAACGAAGGTGGCGACACAAGCACGGAGAGCACGGGTAGTACGGGAAGAAGATTGAGGAAAAGCGGGATGTAGGTCTGGGGAACACAACGTGGCAAAATGGCGATAGGACGAGAAATGCGGCAAAGAAATGGGACGCGCGGAGGGTGGAAGAGGAGGCAGAAAGGAGGCGGTCAAAAAGGTCGATCGGTGAAACAAGACAGCAAAGATGGGAAGAAAGGGACGAGGAACAAGTCTGGAAGGCGCGGCCAAGAAGCGGTAGATAAGGGGCACGATCAAGCGGAGAGCGAAATGCCCCATGTTTCGGGTGGGTATGCCCCTCACGATCGCCGCAAAACGGAGCAATGAAAGAGCAGAGCCCAGTACGAAGTAAGGGAAAAGCTGCCGGCTGGCGATGTCTCTTCCCTGCCCACGCCATAGCAGCCTCGTTCATGTGGCAGATTGGTGCAGAGGGCCGGAGCAAAACTCTGCAGAAGCACGGTATGGGACCGTATAGGAGAGATAGCATGTTGGCAGAAGCTGGCGCTCCTTTCTCGTGCCCTGCTTTCCGGCATCTGCGCATCATATTCGTAGTATTGTGTTGTGTGGCTTGACAGAGGTCTCTGCCTAAAAGAACAACGAAAGACGTTGAAGTGCGGTGACGTGGTGAAGCCCGTTATTCCGGGGTGTCATCCAGCCTTCGACTCGACATGTCAATGTGAGGATGTGAGGGTATGAATTGACCAGGGCGGGCTTTTGCAATTGCAGCTCTACGACGTGAGTCTCGTCGGTTCAAGGATCTGGCTCTTTTTGTTGTGTGTCTACGCTCTCATTACACATTAACGGCCTGGCCAGGTCTGCGTCCTCGGGTGGGTGATCAATATTAGTGACGTTGGTCTCGCCGACAACGCAACGAAAGGGATGAAGCAGCCCCATACTGTTCAGATACACGTAGTCACATGAGCTGGATAAGCCAAAATGAGAGCTCGCAATAAACAGGCGGGCAGCTGTGACGTACAGAGCTGCTGATTATTGTTGCATCAGCATCCTCTGTGCCGATCTACCCCAGACGATGTTGTCAAGATGAAAGCTATTAACGGGAGCAGCCGTGGCGAGGGTCCAATGCGAACGAACCACTTGTATTACGGAGTAAAGCACTAAGGGCCATACGAACGACGTCGGGCAAGGTGTCACCAGTTAGCAGCGCATAGCGAGCGACAGACATTGCACCAAACATTTCAAACCAGCCTTGCCTAGGAAGTAGAAAGCAGCCTTGTCTAAAGCCACACCTGTGAGATTGAAAGCAAACGACCGGACAAGGCGGACAATCTACTTTGTATCTTGTACACCACGTGATGAGACTGGATCCTGTCGGTCCAGACCACACTGGCCGCCCAATCGTCGATCAGCCTTGACTATGAGCAAGGCGTAGGTGTAATGCGGCCTGACATATGCCGAACAGCGTTGTCCATGTTACAATTTTCAGCCGCAATGACTGCCTTAACTTGTTTGGGCAGCCCAGCTGTGGAACGGGAGAAACGGAGCTGGAAAGTACACGAAACCGGCACAATTACCGCGGCAACGTCGTACATGCACATTGTACAGATCGAAGACCGAAGACTTGAACGGCGCCGAAAAGGTCAAGGCCGCTGCCGTCGTGGCCGTCGATCTTGGTAAAATATGACGAATCGATGCTCGAGGAGGAGAGTGGAAAGGGGAAGGGGAGAGACCAAGCAGCCGGTTAGAGTTACCTTGACACCACATCTGCGGACAAGGACCAAACGTTGCACCGCCGGGGCAGATGCGATATGGGAACCTCGACAACTTTGATGGAGGCTGAGTAGCCCTGGCTGATCGGTGGTGCTGTTTGTTCCGGCAGGCGCTAAAAACAGCCCCTGGAAACGAGGCAGACCGCCGTGGCGGAGCAGTTTTTCGGTCCAGGGGGTAATTACTGAAGGGGGCACGGCGGATGGCGGTCGGCAGGCTTGGCTAATCACGCATGGCGGAGAGGGAAGTGGACTGGGATACTCGACGACTGATTGGTGCTATTGCAAGAAAAGAAGGCGATGCACACTCCGTACGGCTTGCAGCATCTGCGGCCACATGGTTGTTTCTGGAAAGGATTGCGATGCGTCTTGTACACGCACAGGTCAGCGAGCGGCCAGGATTGTTAAGCAGAGTCGCCGTCACTGCGAGTTGGATGAGTGGCCAACAATGGATAAGTAGATGTCCTTGGAGCTTTTCTGTGTGCGAAGCTCTGAAGGGCAACTCAAAAGGCTGCGATAATACGAAGTACAAGAGGCGAAACGGTTTGGCAGTTGCCACCCAATCAGGAGTCGACTGGCAACGGCAAACTCAAAGGAAGTCCTAGGACTAGTTCACAAAGTCCTACGAAATGCCTGGGACGCTTTCCAACGGAGCACAGAAACAGACGTACTTCGTAGCGTGGAAATACCGAAGACGGTCGTATCCGGCTGCGGCAAGCATGTTCCCATTATTGCGAGCTTTTTCAGCTTTACCGGATAATACGGCGTATCTTGGTCTCGTCAATTCGCTTTGCGCCGTTCGTCCCCTGTCGTTCCTGGTTCTCCTTTACTACTTCGTACTGTGCGCCTTGCCAAATTGGCAAATGACGATACGGGTCGATGCCCATAAAGGCGGCTGAGGCCCCTAGTGTGGGACCAGTGCCAAAACGGAGGACCAGCTGGGGGCAAAGCGACCAACTCCAGTGGCACAGGTTTGTATCTTACGACGTACGAAGTACTCGTATCCTTCGCAGCTGCATACTCGGATGTATCTTATTACGACGTATGCAAACCGCGATCATGGGATGAAAGACTGAACCGAAATCACCAACAAGACAGACCTTCCGGCTACCAACGACTTTGCGTCCGGATCTGGACAACTCTTCTCTTGCCTGGCTTTGTGCTTGCTGGTCATGCCTTTCTCGCCAGACAAAGACTCGCGGTGTTGGGTCGACGCAAAAAGGTCAGAGTCTAGCGCACCTTCGCCTCGTCAAATGCAGTGCAGAGAAAACTACGAAGTACCCCGTACTTGCAATACGAGCATGCATTCGTTACTTCTTTGGCTGGCAGTTGGTCATCGTGTGCCAAGGCTGATCTGTGTACATGTACTTGCCCGGTGTTGCCATTGGGGCCCTGTCCACCGTACTCCGTATGATAAAACGGCCGGCCTCAGCCTTACATGCAGACGTGAGACCATTCCGACCGTTTGACCACTTGCAGGGTGTCCGCTTACCCCCTCTAGCCAACCCCGCTGTCATAGCCTGCAGCCACCAATTGGAGCTGCGTTGACCCCCTCTCCCCTCTGCCTCATCCCTGTGTACTGAGTATCATTTGCAAGAGCCTTCCTTCGTCCTTCCACGAGTCGGGTCCAGTTCTGCCCATTTGTCCTGTCCTTTTCTCTACGGCGTATTACTTTCTTACCCATTCTGTCGCTCCTTGTAAGAGGACAGATAGCTTCCTGGGCTTCGAGCAGGAAGAGAATAGGGATATGGCAAAAGACCAAGAGAACGAGCCCCAGAACGTGCCAAAGTACGAAGTAGGCCCATATCTATGTCGTTATTGGCATTCGCGAGACTGCAGTTGCTAGAATAATATGGCAAGGGAAGGAACAGCTCGCAGCTAGCTCGACGCCATCGCTGCCCAGCCGCCCGATAGCCCAATTTCTTACGCCCAGGAACCGTCCTCTGCCCTGTCGGTCCTGCCCTGCCACTCTTCCTCGCCGCGTCTTTCTCGCTCCTTCCTGAGCTGCTGGCCCCCGCTCCTCTCGGTTCTCATCAACTTGGACGATATGTCGTAGTCTCGTATCTTGTCTTTACCGTTTCCCCTTTCCCACGCCAACTCAACCTAACAGCCCCGTTGTCCAACCGTTCCGAACACATGCGCGCCTCCTTTGACCCCTACTGAGTACTTCGTACAGCTGTTGACAAACGCCTCTGTCCTCTTGTCTTTTGCAGCTCCTCGTCCCGGGCCCCTCGCTAACGGTGACGCACCCTCGTGCTGCCCTACTGCCCTGCATTGCCGTTTTCTTTCTCCCTATTTTCCCTGCTCTACGAACCCTTTGCGTTTCTTTGCCCTGCCGCCCTCCTCCCGGCCTCTTCCCTCCTGTTTCTTTTTTTCTTTTACTACACGCCCCCCTCCACACCTTGTGCTCGTCTCTTTCTTCCCTATCCTCTCCCTCTCCTCTCTTGTTCGTTCTTATTTCTTCCCTCTCCCTCCCCCTTTCCAGTCTTCCTTATGAGTTCGCTGAACACTCGACTGAAGCCTTTGGTTTTGGCAAACGCAAATCCACCGCCAGTATTCAAGGCCCTCCGCCGCGAACCAACAGCCCGTCTATAACGTTTCTGCCGCCCCTCCTCAGATTCCCCAGCAGTTTCCTCTCCTTCTCCCCATCCCACTCCCCGCCTGGCCAGCAACATCCGCTCCAGTCTCAACACCCTCCTCCTTCGCAGACGCCTCAGCTCCAGACACCGCCATCAACAACCTTCTCCGGGTCTGCACAACAACAACCCAGCAGCTGCAGCAGCCGCCTCATCCGTCGCCGGCTGGCCTCCAAGGACCTCTGCCGCCCCGCTACCTCGCGGCCCACCGCTCATATCGGCGCGCCTATCTCCACAAGTCCTGCTCCAGGACAGCCTGCGTCTTCATTCACGCGGTCGCCTGCTGATGCTCCGCAGCAACCGCAGCAACAGCCATTTGGCCTCGCTCCTCTAGGCATTCAGCAACCCGTCACCATGAACCACAACGTCCCCGGTGCGCCTCGCCCGCCCAGCTACAACTCCGGTACCCCCAAGCTGGCGCTCCCGTTCCCGGCGGTCCTCCCGCGCTCCTCCTTCACAGATGGCTGGCGGTCCTCCTCCCATCAACACCGGTGCTCACATGCCCGGCTACCCGCCACAAATGCAGATTCCTGGTGGTCCTCCTGCTCTGAACGGACCCCTGGCTACAACAGTGCGCCGCAACAGGGCTACGGCCAGGTCCCGCCGCAACCGCAGTCGGTCCCGGCCGCCTACGGCCGCCCTGCCGCCGAAGTCGAGGGCAGCAGCCGTAGTAAGGCTCAGCTGATTGTCGGTATTGACTTTGTAAGTGTCCTTTCTTTTCCCACCCATATGCGGCACTGCCTTCTCTCTCGCAGGACTGCTTGCTAACAAACTCAGGGTACCACGTTCTCTGGTGTCGCTTTCGCCTTTGCGACCAACAACGAGGCGAAGGAGGATATCATCACAGAATGGCCTGGCGCCGGCTCATACACCAAGCAAAAGGTGAGACAACCGTCGTAGAGGCCACGTACCTCGACGTGAAAACCCAAGACAATCATAGCTGCTAACGATGCTTTCCAGATCCCACAGTTCTTTACTACGACCAGTACCAGAAGGTTGTCGGCTGGGTCCTGATATCGCCGATGCCCTCGCACCCACTGGTTACCCCAAGGCCGGTGTGCAGAAGGTTGAGTGGTTCAAGCTGCAGCTGATGCTGTCCGGTAACACATACATCGACCCATCAACCTGCCGCCTCTGCCACCAGGCAAGTCCGAGATCGATGTCGCCGCCGACTACCTCTTCAAGCTGCGCACGGCTATGCGCGCTGCGCTGCAGAAGACACTCGGCGAGGTGTTTGACCGTGAGGAGCGCAACATCCGCTACTACCTCACCGTGCCCGCCATCTGGAACGACGCCGGGAAGGCTGCCACTCGTGCCGCCGCCATCCAGGCCGGTTTCCTGCGTGACGAGAACGACAACCGCCTGACCCTCGTGTCGGAGCCCGAGGCTGCCGCTCTCTTCTGTTCCAAGACCGGCCTGCTGAAGCTCAAGGTTCACGACGCCCTTTTGATTGTTGATTGCGGCGGTGGTACTGTCGATTTGATTGCCTACGAGGTTGAGGAGGAGAGCCCCTTCACTGTCGCCGAGTGCACGGCTGGCTCCGGTGACTCGTGCGGCTCGACCGCCCTGAATCGGAATTTCAGCAACATCCTGCGCACCAAGATCCGCAAGATGAAGCTGCCCGATGGTTCCAAGATGGCTGGCCGTGTGTACGCCAAGTGCATCATGGACTTTGAGAACCGCATCAAGGCCGATTTCCGCAACAACGGTCAAAAATGGGCTGTGGATGTCGGTATCGAGGCCGAGTTCCCGACGCTGGCATCGAGGAGGGCTACATGACTTTTACCAACGAGGAGATTCTGCAATGTTTCGAGCCCGTTGTCAACCGCATTCTCGAGCTGGTACGCAACCAAATCATTGCCATTCAGGCCCAGAACCGCACACTGCAAAACATCCTGGTTGTCGGCGGCTTCGGTGCCTCCGAGTTCCTCTTCCAGCAGATCAAGCTGCACGTCCCGCCCCAGTTCCAGTCCAAGGTCGTCCGCCCATGGACTCCGTGGCTGCTATTGTCAAGGGTGCCGTTACTGCAGGTATCACTGAGCGCATCATCACCCACCGTATTGCTCGTCGCCACTACCTCATGGCCACCCTTCAGCCATTCAAGGAGGGCTACCACCCAGAGGCGTACCGTGTGCCATCGCTGGACGGCAAGGATCGCTGCAAGTTCACACGGCAGATCTTTGTCCAGAAGGGACAAAAGGTCAAGATTGGCGAACCCGTAAAGGTGTCTTTCTTCCGGCAGGTCGCCCCCGGCGCCACGCTCATGTACGAGGACATCCTATACGCTTGCGACGACGATGTATGCCCCGAGTACACCAAGGACCCAAGTACGTATTGCCCTCCGTCTAAGAGTGCAAACCCGCCATCAGGCCTGTGCCATGCTAACAAGTACCAGGAATCAAGGAAGTCGTCACCCTCACGTCCGACCTGTCGCGCAAAAACTTGGAGAAGGACTTTGAGCGCATGGACACGCCGCAGGGTACATTCTACCGCGTGTATTTTGACATTTACCTGACGCTTGACGGCTCCGAGTTCAGTGCCGAGCTGGTGTGCCAAGGCGAAGTTATGGGTCGCTGCCGCGCTCGCTTCCGGTGATCGACTCGTACCGTGTCGTTGGGGCTCGATATATATTAGTTCTGTCCATCTTCAACATTTTTGCGAAGTCCTGATCTGTTCTTCTGCACGCTGTCTGCGTGTTTCTCTGCCTTGTTGCTCAGCGGCACTGGCGTTGTCCTATTCACGCCTGTTTCTTATACTCTTGATTTTGCTTCACCATACTCTGTGATACCTTTCTACACTCGAGATCTCTCTCACTCATTCTCCCTGGCCTCTCAATGTGACAGAGAAGATGTGCCAGAGGCGTTTTACTATAAGCGAGACCACCCAGCGCCGTGGAGATACAAACAAGAAACAAAAGAAAGCATTCGTTATCGTCCGAGAACATTGCATGTGATCGTACCTGTCACGTATTTCTGCGCCCGATTGATCTCGACTCAAGCAGAGCGATTCGCAAACAGATCTTGCAAAACCGGCATTCCTTGTGAAAACCACGAAGTTGTTCAAACACAGAAGTATGGACAAGAATGACCGAATACCAAGATCATACCCACAAAGTCACGCCGGCTCCTTCCACCTTGGTATCCAGTGTTTTGCTCTTGCCATAACCTCCAGTACTGTTGTACCGTCTGATGTTTCTCGAAGAAGACAGAGCAATCCGCGCAATTGGCCGATCGTGCTATGGACCCGCTTTTCAACACGCCGCACCCCTTTTCGGAGCTCTTTGGAGCTCTCACACGAGCTGTCAAACTCATACGGCCAAACACAACAGCATTTCCAATGTGGAGAGAGAGGGCTTCATCGCACGCAACGCAGACCTTTCTAGATATTACACAATCGGAAACTTTGAGCGTCTGCAATCATGGTCCTGCAAACGGTCTCGGCCTGGCTGCTGCAGGCGGACGCTGTCATTTCAGAGTATGTTTACGAGACGAGGCAATCGGGCCACATCTTCCTCCCCCGTAGTCTTGTGTTTTTCGCCGCCGCTAACAGCTCTTCAGATTGCTGCCTCTGCTGCGTGCATGGGCATGGACATTTGCTGCCGTCGGCGCAGTGGCTGCCATCATCTATGCCAGCCGAAGCTCTGAGCAGCCGAAACGCTACAAGGTGCCGTTGCCCAAGCTACCCGAGGAGAAGCGGTACCTGAGCGCGCCGAGCATCAAGGTGTCTGGCTCTTCGGCCATCCAGTGCTACGCGCCTGCCACCGGCCAGTTCCTCGGCCTCGTCAACCCGTCGACGCCGGCCGCCATTGACCGCGCAGTCGCCTCTGCCAAGGCCGCACAGACCGTGTGGGCCAGCACGACGTCGTTTCGCGATCGGCGCCGCGTGCTGCGTTCGCTGCTGAAGCATGTTCTCGACAACCAGAAAGACATCTGCCGTGTTGCCTGCCTCGACTCGGGCAAGCTGCCGCTGGATGCGGCCCTCGGCGAGGTGCTTGTTGTGGCAGAGCGGATCCAGTGGACACTCAAGCACGGCGAGAAGGCGCTGCGTCCCTCGTCGCGCCCGACCAATGCCCTCCTCATGCCGCACAAGCGCAATGCGGTCGTGTACGAGCCCCTGGGCGTCGTGGCCGCGCTCGTCAGCTGGAACTACCCCTTTCACAACCTGCTGGCCCCCATGGTGTCGGCGCTGTTTGCGGGCAACGCCATTGTCGTCAAGGCCTCGGAGCAGACGGCCTGGAGCACGCAGTATTTCACGGCACTGATGCGCGGCGCCCTGGTCGCGCACGGCTACGACCCAAGCCTTGTGCAGGCGGTTGTGTGCTGGCCGGCGACGGCGAACCACCTGACACAGCACCCGGACATCTCGCACATTACCTTTATTGGCTCACAGGTAGTTGCGCGGCACGTGGCCATGGCGGCAGCACAGGCACTGACGCCCGTGTGTGCCGAGCTGGGCGGCAAGGACCCCTTTATCGTTCTGGACTCGGTAGGCAAGAAGCGGTTGCCGGCGGTGGCGGCGACAATGATGCGCGGCACGTTCCAGTCGAGTGGGCAGAACTGCATCGGTATCGAGCGCGTGATTGCGGCCCCGGGTGTGTACGAGCCGCTCCTGGCGCTGGTGACGGACAAGGTCAAGGCTCTGCGGATGGGGTTCCAGGACGACGGGGACGAGGCTGAGACGGACGACGCCAAAAAGTATGACGTGGGTGCCATGATCTCGGACGCCAATTTTGACCGCCTCGAGCGGCTGATTGACGACGCCGTCAAGCAGGGCGCGCGCCTGCTTGCGGGCGGCCGCCGCTACAACCACCCGCGCTTCCCGCACGGCCACTACTTTACACCCACGCTGCTGGCCGATGTGACGCCGGCCATGGCCATTGCCCAGGAAGAGTGCTTCGGCCCCATCCTGTGCATGATGCGCGCCGAGGCGAGCACGGCCGACGCTGTGCTGAAGATTGCCAACTCTGCGCCCTTTGGCCTGGGTGCGTCCGTGTTTGGCAACGAGCACGGTGCAGATGCAGACGAGATGGACAAGGTGGTCAAGGGCGTCAAGGCGGGCATGGTGGCGATCAACGACTTTGCGACGTACTACGCGGTGCAGCTTCCCTTTGGCGGCGTGGGCGGGTCTGGGTACGGGCGCTTTGCGGGCAGCGAAGGCCTGCAGTCGCTGTGCAATGCCAAGAGCGTGTGCGCGGACCGCTTTGGCTGGTTCGGCATCCGCACGGGCCTGCCGCCTGTCGTGCAGTACCCGGTGCGCAGCCAGCAGGGCGGCTGGTCGTTTGTCAAGGGCCTGATCACTTTTGGCTACGGTCTCTCATGGGGCGACAAGATGGGCGGACTGTTGGAGCTGATCCGTAATGCCTAGATGGAGGGTACCGAACACGTGGGTACAGGGCACGGGCGCGTATCATAAGCATGAAGCGTCTGGTGGATGGTTGTTTGTTGTTGGTATCATAACATAATACATTTTTGATTCTGCTGTCTCCCCCTCTTCCATCGACTCTCTCAAAAGTCCAGGTCGAGGTCGTCGTCGTCGTCAAAGCCACCCTTGGCGCGACGGTCGACCACAATGCGCCCGGCCGAGCTGCTGGTGCCGCGCTTGGCGTCTTCGGCGGCCGACAGACGGGTCAACATGTCCTTGAGCTGGTCTTCCGAGACCTTGCCGCGCAGCTGGCCCGACTGGGCGAGCATCAGCAGGCGGTCTTCGACGGCAGAGGCGCGCTCTTCCTTGACGAGGCGGATGCGGGCAAGGCGGTCGGCTGCATCGGGTTCGAGAATCTGGTTGAGGAGGTTCTGGCGCGCTTCTGTGGGGGAGTCAGTATAAAAGGGAAAAGGGAGGGGGCGTCGAAGGGTCATGTAAGCCGAGATGAGAAACACGAGGAAAGGCGCGATCGAGGGACAGGGCCAAGGCCGTGGTTGTGGTGACCGTAAAATCAGTGCCAACTAAAACGTACCCTTTCTTTGAGGCTGTCAGTATGGTCGTTCGTTTCCTGTCCTCCGCAACCCAATATGAGGACTGCACCACTTACTGCTGCTGCTGCTGCTTCTGGCGCTGCTCGTCGGATGGGCCGCCGCCGCCGCCGCCACCACCACCGCCGGCTTGCTGCTTGAGCTGGCGCAGACGCTCTTCGCGAATCTGAGAATGGGTCAGACTTGAGTTTGCTGGATTCGTCTACCATGTAGACGGTCAACGTAAAGTGTCTGCGAGGCTTACCCTCTTTAAATCGTCGTCATCCATGGCGCCTGTGTGGGTGGGTGTTGTGTAGTATGGGGTGTAGGAGGAAAAGTCGACGTCGTGGACAGACTATCGCGATGCAAGCTTGGTTTTAGCGGGGTAGATTTTTAGGAGGTGCGTGGCTGCCCGCGTGCCCTTGAGCCTTGCGACGCAGTGGACCCACTCTCTTTGTAAGACGACTGCTCGGCCCATCAGGCGTTTTGATACGCTTTGGATATGCAAAGCGTTACAGCAGATACTAGCAGAACACATTTTCTGTTCGCTGGGTTGTGGGTATTGTTCGAGCTCGAAATTATGTACATTGAAATGTGTGTCTAGCTAAAAGTACATGGGAGAGGTGCCCATAAGACGCCCCGGTCTAGATGTGTGAGATGTGAGAGACAACCAAGTTCTGAGTATTTCGAATAACGCCTGCCTTGTAATGCTGTGTTTGCACCTCGCCTTGCCTCCTTAATTTTATGTCGCATGTGCATCGTCATCGTTACGGAGAGAAGACGGTGCATTCTCCGAAGTCGTGATATCGTCTGCTGCCACAAGATCAGCCTTGTCGGTTTGGTCCTGACGCACATCTGCTGTCTGAAACTTGCCGGCTGCCGAAATGTATGGCCCCTTGGCCGAGTCAAAGGGAATATGGGGCTCTTGGCCCGGCTCGCTTGAATAGTGTGAATGGCTCGGCCGCACAACTTTGGCCCGCCGTTTCGCCCGCACCAATCTGATCATCATCTCATTCATCGGACAGGCGATACCGAGGTCCTTGCCTCGACGCACAAAGAAGCCGCTGAGAAACTCGATATCAGTTCCCAGTCCCAGAGCCACGCGCCGTGCCATGTAGCAGTAGTCGGAGCCGAAGCCTTTGTCGCCTTCATAGCGACTCCTCACACCCCCGGTGCTGTTGCGATCAATGTGGCCTTCACGGCTGCGGTAGGACAGCCGAAAGATTCTCCGCTCCAGTGAGCCGTCGCTGACATACGCATCGAGCTTGGGCGATGCGCGTGTCTCGGGCATCACCTGGATGACCTTGATCATTTCCTTGACCAGGTCCTCCACCAAGTTAAAGGCATGTCCGTTGCTCCACAGCGCGTTGCCCACGGGAAGATCCAGTACGGTCTGCACCGGCTCGACGGCAGCTGCGTACATCAACTCGGGCAGCTTGTATCGGAAGAACGCGGCTGTTGAGTATGAGCCCGCGCCGAGTTCGGGGGTGACGCCCAAAAGGTACATAAGGCGCATGCCGGTGCTGTATTCCAGTTCAGGCTCCTGACTTCTGGTGTCGGCCCCGCTTTGCCGTCGTTGGGCGGGAGGTAGTTCGGGTGCAAACGGAATGTTGTTGCTGCTGCTTCCGCCGCCGTCATGTTCGTCAGTGAGGATGCTATCAAAGTCGTCATCGTGTCTGGCAGCGACTGCGCGGCGGTCTTCCCCGCTAACGTCTTCGCCCTCTTCTGCCAGCTGATCGGGTGGCGTGTAATGCGTCAGGACCAGCCTGCCGGGCACATTCTCCACCACAGTAAAAGGACTCTCCGTGTACCCGAGGGTGTGTGTCATGTGCCCGAGGATATATGAGGGTCGGTTCGCAATATCTGGAAAATACAGCTCGTTGAGCCGCTCGACCACACCCAATCCTGGCTGCAAGAGACAGATTGTGGTTCGGTGATTGATCCGGGACACAATATGTTCCAAGGCGCCGATGGAGGGCGCGCACGTCATTGTGATAATCAGGTTTTGAATGGGCCGGTGGACCGTATTATAGGATCGTGGGACTATCGGTAGCTTCATCCTGGCCGCAGGTCGCAATGTCTGGTGGTCTGGCCCGGCGTACTCGCCAATGACGGGATGGCTTGGCAGGGGCTTGTTGGCACGCAGCACGGTGACCCGTCCACCCGCCTCGTCCCATTTCTGCGCCTGACGCTTGCCGACGTGGACCATGTACACGTCTGGCCGGCTGGGAAGCCCGGCGAGCATGTGTGCCAGGTATGTGGCCTGGATGTTGCCCCGATTATGTGGATCGGCTCGCGAGCATAGCGCCTTCTTGCTGCGGGGGTCGTGTCTCTTGCTGCGTCGTCTTCTGGCATCACTCTGAAAAAGTCGTCTGTAGCCTCCTCGACGTCCGGCGGCGGCGGCGGAGCCCTCATCGGTCTTGAATGCTGCCGGTATATTGGCTCGTCTCGCCGTGCTTTGCGTGACTGTATGCCGTCGTATGGTGCTCTCTGTGCATCGTGGGCGGTCTGGTTCGGACGATATGGCGCCGGATTCGCATTGTACGGTGTTCGGCCCGGCGCATTTTGTGAAGGGGGTGAATTTCTTAAGAAGGACCCAAAGGGAGGCCTTTGGGGTTGTTTTGGAGAGTATTCGTCATGTTCGTAAATGTCATTAGGGTCGGAAGGTGAAGCCGGAGTCTCGTAAGAGGGTGGTGGGGGTCTGAAGCGGAATATCGCGAAGCAACTGCGGTCGATGTGGAAAAGGATGAAGCTCCATACTGCGATATGACGGACCAGACAGACACCACACGCGCCCTGGCGCCGTGGGCGCCAGCTAAGAGGGCCATGCCACCTATTGTACCACCGCGTACCGCAAGGCCATGAAACGTGACGGTACGGCTGTGTGGTTTGCCGTGTGCCGGGGACGAGCGCCTGCTCAACCACCACTACCGCTTGAGAGTAAGACGAGGCTGGAGGACCGCTTTGCTGGGCCGCGTCGTAGAGCAATTGCTTAGGAAAAAAGCTGGAGAGCTCGCGCTGGGTGTTGTCCATGTCGCTGTTAGTCGGGAGCTCCCAGACGAAATCAATCCGCTCGTGACTTTGTCTAATGATCGATGCAGTCGCACGGAGGCCGTATTCTCAGCAATCTGTCTGTCGTTGGCGTCGTCTTGTCGTCGTCGTCAGTCGGTTTTCGGTGTTGGTAGGAGAAGTGGGAGGTGAAAGGCTGCTCGTGGGAATGGTGGTTGTTTTTCTTACAGCTGCATCGCACTTTCCGTAGAGACGTGCAAGACAGCTTTTTTTCCTTAGCCTTCCGAACTGCAGGCGCATTACGCCGTATTAGGTCGAACCTTCCTTAGTACCGTTTGTGCCACGGCTAAATGTATGGTGATTGGCCGATATCTCAGAAGTGGGTCTGGACCGAAGAAGACCCCATCCAAAAAATTGGCGTCTTGCAGGCAAAGCTCTGACTTTCTTTCATGTTGCGGTCATCTGCTCGACTGTCTGTCATATGTTTCCGATATCCCGACATTCACAGACTCTCTACGAAACACCACAAGCGCACACACACCGACATCATGGACGACATACAACCACGCATCCGCCAGCTGGCGGCCGACATCGACCGTCTTGAGGCAGCCGTTGCGCCTCTCCTCCTCAGCGGCAACACCGACGGCACGTCGTCCTCTTCGACCAACGCTCATGCCGCTGCTGCCATGCATCTCCCGCTGCTCGACAAGGCCAAGCTGCACGTCTTGGCCAGCTTTGCGCTTGAGTCGACGCTCTACTGCAGCCTGGGTCTGGCGGGCGTGGATGCCCGCAATCACGCCGTGTTCCGCGAGCTTCAACGCGTCCGCCAGTACATGGGCAAGATTGACGCGGTCGAGAATCCGCCGGTGGTCGAGCCGCCTACGAGCCGGCTCAACAAGTCGGCGGCGATTCGCTTTCTCAAGGCCGACCTGGACGACAGCCCTGACGTCAAGTCGCAGCTCAACGACCTCCTGAAGCAGGAGCAGGCGGCCGCAGCAGCAGGAACGCAGTCGGAGAGCGCTGCGGCACGTGCTGCCAGCACGGCCTCGTCCCACAGCAAGACGCGGGGAGGTGGTGCGGCGCCTGGGAGGAGCGGCGGGAGTGCTGGAGGCGGCTTGACAAAGCGTCCCAAGCACGGCAGCGGCCGCAACTCTCCTTCCGTTGGCGCTCGTGGACGCAGCCATCCGTACAGCAGGGGATCGCGGGCGACATGAGGAGGACCGCGGGCAATGCCTCAACAGACCCAGTATGCGCCAAGACAAGAGAAAGTGGCAGTCGCCATCTGCACGGGGCTTGGCCGCAATTGGCCCGGCGATACCTCGTCCTAGATGAGGGCGTCCAGCCCACCAGCCCGGAATGCGATCCGGTGAATTTGGATACATGGCCAAGCGTGCGGCCACGACGCAGTCCATCGCGGCATACATGTGCCTGACGCAAGGACCTCCGTACGCCATATCTATCTTGGAAAGTCGGGCCCTCCATCAGCAAGAGGCTCTCTTCAGCGAAGAGAGGGGAAAAGTCGCACTGTGGCTCTACAGGACGGCAGTACATAGATGAATGATACCCATGACAAATTGTCTTTGACAATAAACCACCTTTACAATCGGCACGAATTCGAGGACAAAACGCCAGCAGTAAAATATTTGAAAAGCGTAGTTAGATCTTTTGTATTGTAATTACTACTGCAAGGGGCATCGCACCCTTCAAAGAAGCAGTGCTTGTGTTCCCCGTCGCAAAACGCAAAACGCAAAGCCCCGCTCTCGCACTCGAGACACCTCATATCCTCATATCGTGGTTTCGCGCCCGAGGCGGTCCAGCTCTCCTTGAACGAACTCGTCGGCGTTCATCAGCTCCGTCGCGCCGTAAACGACCCGCCGCTTGGTGCGGTCGGCGCCGCCAGCCGTCCGGGTAATCCACTCCTGCAGGTTGCCGTACTCGTTGATGCTGCCGCCGCCAGCAACAAAGACGATGGCGTCGCTAAACCCTTGTCGCCGTTGGCCAAAGGATGCGCTCATGCCGGGCGCCTGGCTGCCGCCCAGGCCGCCACCGGCCCCGGGCATGCCAGAACCGCCAACACCGCCCATTGCGCCCGAGCCATCGCCACCGTCGACGCCCAGGTGGCTGCCGCCACGGGCCATGGAAGGCGGGGGCATGCTGCCACGGGCGTGGGAGTTGCGGGGTCAAAGTAGAGGTAGCTCTCGGTCTTCATAATGGCAGAGCTGTTGGAGGCGCCGGGATCCATAATCGAGCCGACGATGCTGGTGACAGTCAGGTCGCGGTTGGCAGGCAAAAAGTTCTTGATGGAGCCGACAATGGACTCGAGGTTGGCCGACAGGTTGGTCGGCACACCCGTCTCCTTGAGGCGGTCGGTAAGGCGGGAAGAGATGGACGAGAAGCGGCCAAACAGGTCGGTGGACGCCGCCGTCTGCTGCTGCGGCGTGCTGTGGACAGTGGTGAGCTGTGTCATCTTTGTGGTGGCGCGCACCTGGCGGATGTAGCCGAGCGAGGTCGTGTCGGCGCCTGCCGTCTTCAGAGCGTCCTCAAACTGCGGCCACTCGGCACGGCTGACCTCCTGCTCCGTGGTCAAGAACCAGATAATGAAGAGGCGCAGCTTGTCGGCGGGATTGGTGCCCTTGGCGGCGTCATTGAGCAGCTCCAGCACCTGGGCCTTGGTCTGCTTGGAGATGTTCTCTTCAATCTGGAAGAAGTTGTCGAGCTGGCGTCCTTGATGCCGGTCAGCAGGGCGGCCAGGATGTTCATGTGAATGTCGAGAACGGCCTTCCGCTCGCGCAACTCGGGCAGCAGCGTTATGGCAGCCTTGAGGTGCTGTGCGCTGGCGCTCGTGTCGTTTTGCAGGTCCTCAAAGGACGACGCGCCAGTCTTGCGGGTGATCTCGCTGGTGTCTGTCTTGTACCGGCTGAGCTCCGCATCAATGTCCTCGCGACCTGTGGGAAGGGCAGGGGTGCGTTCTTGTTCCAGAAGAAGTCGGTCGCGTTGATGTCGTACGTCTTCTTGGTGGCGCCTTTGCCGGGTTCTTCTCGTCGGCGGGCGTCTCTATGGTAACACGGTTGAGCTTCATGCCCAGGACATCGTGCACCAAGCTCTGATAGGTCCACGAATGCGACAGCATGGTTGTCAGGTCGACGTTGCGGTCGAGGATAATGAGCACGGGGCGCGAGACGGGCACGCCAGCCGACGACGTGGCCGGCCGCCGTTGGCAAACATGTTGTCCTTGGAGCTCAAGAGGTGGTCGCGCAGCTTGCGGTCGAGCTTGGTGGCGATGATCTCGGCCGCCATGCCCTTGGGACAGCGGATGATGGGGATGACGCCTGGTTGGTGTTAGTGGACCATGTGGGGGTCTGCGATCAACTCAATGGAGAGCTTACCCATTGTGACGACAACACTAAACAGGCTGGAGGAGAGAGAGAATGTCAGTCTTTTGCACGGGATGCCGTTCTGAGCCTAGAGCGCTGGAGCTGCCTACCCGCTGACGATCTTGTTGAGGACAAGGTCGAGCTGCTCGTCCTTGATCTGGCCCGAGTTGAGGGCCCAGTATGTGTGGTCGTTTTGCATACCCAGGCTGAACAGGTCGTTCTCGGCGCAGATGAAGTTGAGGTACTGGTCATACAGCTGAGCGATCTGGACGGAGTTGTCGTGTTAGATGGTACGCCCTCTCAAGGCCTGTCTCGGCTTCTTTCTTCCCGTGCAGCTTACATGATCTTGTGTGCCGTTTGTCACCGTCTCCGATGCAAAGTCCTCGAGCAGCGGCCGCGGTATGGACGACAAAAAGTTGATGTAGGCGGGCGAGTAGAGGTCCTTTTCCAGGTCGCCGGTGATGGCCTTGAGGTTGTGCGTCGTCGGCTCAACCAGGTAGATGACGGGCACGTCCTCGATGCGGTGGCGGTTGGCCGACAGGTGCATGTGCATGGTGACGCCCAGGGCACGCAGATCGCTGACCCGCAGGACGCTGCTGACAACCTGCATGCCAAGATCGTCAAAGACGAGCACCTTCCAGATGAGCTCGCCGTCGGGCCCAGCACGCCGAGCTGCTGCTGTTGCTGCTGGTGCGTGTTGTGGTTGTGGTTGGGCTCCTTGCTCTCGTCGGCGCCGGGGTTGTTGAGGTTCAGCATGCGCTTGAGCGCCGCAATCTGCTTGTCCCGAAGCGATGCCATTCTGACAGGCGTTGGAGATGTGGATGGGAGAAAGTTGGTGAGGGGAGAGTGGTCGGAAGAGGCCCTGTCGGTCGGTCAGGGGTCGCCGGTCAAGGACTGCGACAGACGTGCGCCCTGCTGCGTGCGCAAGCTTTGCGACACTACGCTGCACACCAATCTTGTTGCGTCGCTCGGATGATCGGTAGTGCCGGGATGCCACGAGCTGGGATGAAAAGGCTATCGCAATCCGATGAACAAGGAGAAGGACAGATTGTCTTTTTCGCGCGTCGGCAGCGCAGTCGTGAGTCGACGTCAAGCGGTCTGGGCAGCCGTGTCGTATCGTAGCCGTGTAGTGCAGCCTTGTGTGCGGTCGGCGGGTCGAGTGCAGCTCTTTACACGTGGTTCGTTGTGCTGATAGGAGAGAGGCGGTTGGCCGATGAGGTGGTGATAATTGGGTGGTAGGTCGAAATGTGGTGGGAGTTATTGCGTCGGTGTCAACGAGCAGCTAGTGTGATTGGCCCAGCCTTGGCCTCGTACCCACAATGGCCAAAGACGGGCTTCTGGTTCAACAGCTCTATCGTCGTAGCCTGAGCTATCCATAGTGGCTACAGTGAGCTGGCACGTGCTAACGCCGTCCGCTAACAGCCCTGGGCTTATTGATGCCACTGTACGAAGTATGTATCGTACAAACTTGCAACAAATTGGGGCATACTTCGTACGAATTATCGCCTTGTGAACGTGTGCTTTGTATTTGGAAGTTCTGGTACTCGTAGCTTCAGTTTCCTGCACTGCTGTAGAGTTTATTGATTGCTCCACACGTATCTTGCAATGGCAGTCTAAAGGCGAGACTGACGATGTCGAGTTGTATCATGAGACTTTCTGAGATTGAAGCTTCTTCTCTTATGTCCTTGTAACTTACCTGTGCAAGCATCGTTTTAACTTCGGCGGCTGTCACTTGGAAAGTCACTCTATGGCTATACGCCTGGCCGCATAGAAAGGTATATCGGCTGTGACCGGCCTATATTGTTGTTGAGCCCGTCACACACACAACGTCTAGGCTTCGGAGAGTGTGATACTCCCCAATACGTAAAGGCAAGGACCGACCTCCTGGCACCCGAGAGCTCATCAATACCATGGCTTGCTTTGTCAGGGGGCGTTGAGCTGTTGGTGCTTTATGACCGTTTGACCAACAGTGGCCTGAATCTCGGTCAACCATGTCTGCCACCATATTTTTCTCGTTAAAAAAGCTGCCCTTTTGAAGACTGCAGTCATCGGTGGCCATAGCTTGGAGCGTTACAACGTGCTGTGGGGCGCTTGATGGTAGCACATACTTCGTACTCGATAAGCGCAAGTGCCGGGCTTCAAGGATTGGGTTTTAGAAAGAACGAGAATCACTGTGCGAGAGGCGTGATTCGTTGCCCTCTCCCGCATTTGGCACTGCATTTCGTGAGGCTGTCAACAGTAACACGTGGGAACTGGGAGGATCGAGATCGCATGGTCCTTGACACCCTGTAGATCCTAACAGTAGGGCAGGGCACATCTGAGCCTAATCTCATCCCTTTCTAGGACAAACTTCTTGCCAGGAAACAACGAAGAGACGGCCGAGCCATCACTGTGGCAGAGTCTACACAACCGACCAACGGCAGGCTCTGTGACTCATCATTTGACTTGGTCGTGGCACACAATAAATATACAGGACGACTCACGACACAGCCACGAATCCTGACCAGGACACAAGCCTCTGATGATTGACATGGCCAAAATTGCCGCCTTGACGGAGCAGACAACGGCTGTATCCAGTTTGATGCCCAGGAAAGCCACAGTATCGTACGAGGAAAAGACAACTGCTTTAATTGCACTGCAGAAGAGCCACAATCTCGGCTATGACACTCCCACCTTTGATCCCTCCTTTGTTTTGGAAAACAATAACCTCACTAGCATGAGGAGCATTCGCCATATGGACTAGAATTCACTCTAGTCCACCTTGACCCGAATCCTACACGAATCCTACACGAGTCCTTTGCACCTGTGCAGGCTCGGCGGGCAAGCCGATTCTCTCTGGCCGCGTACCGTCGTGTAGCGGCTGTCGGTGGAATATTTCGCCTGTGTTTCCCGTGAGCAACTTGTACTGATCCGTACTGATCTCTGATTGATAAGATGCGCCTGCAGCCAAAACGGGTGGAGACGCCTGATGGGCGATTTGGAGCGACCATCTCCACCAGCCAAGCAAAGCAAGCAAAAATTCACAACACACGGGATGACAATAGGCCAAAAGAGGAATAAATGAGTCTAAAAGAGGCCCAGTGGCATGACGAGCGAGGAAGAGTAGGAAGAGTAGGGCAGGCACCGTCGGCTAGGACGGAACGAAAAAGCGCGGCGTGAGGTGTGTGATGGAGAGAGTCGCGAGAAGAAGAGTGCGAGGCCGACGGCGAAGAACGGAGGCCGGCCCAAACGAGACAAGATGGCTCCCTCGTCCGTTACGAGGGAGCCAAACGCCAAGAGCCTCAAGCTGCAGAAATGAATGTGGCGACAGTGTGGCGCCTTTCCTTTGGTTGTAGACCCATGGAGGAAAGCAGAATCGAACGAGAGCAAACGAGAAGCGACGGCCTCGAAGAGAGCAAACGAGAGAGCGACGGCCTCAAAGTATGTGTATGATGGGCCACTGAATAGAGCAAAGGCAGAACAACAAAAGAGAGGATCGCGAAAGAGCAGCAGAAACGAGCCGAACAGCTCAACGCCTTCCGACGTCGTCCGTTCGTCGGCCTTGTCCTATTTCACTCTCTCCGTCCGCTTGTCTGACAGAATAGCTTGCAGCACCCACCCGCCGCTCTAGTCCCCTGTAAGTGTCCCCCACCCGCCAAGTAAATAGTGCCATGTGCTGTCAAGACAGACCCCGCACTGGGCCATGCAGGCCTACCCCAACCCACTGTACATGTACCACTGTACCACTGCAATCGCCCGACTTTCCGCTGTCTCGCCTGCCCGCCCTCCGGTTTCTTCGTCACTCAACGGTGTGGTGCCTTCGTCTATTTGAGGAAGAAGCGCCGTGCATCATAACAAACTGTCCCCCGTCACCATAAACTCAGTCCTCCTGCGACTCTCTTCTCCCCTTTCTCTCCCCTTTCTGTTCCTTCTTATTCTCTATTCTTTCTCTTCTCAGGTCCATCATTATTTTCCTTTAACCTCACGGCCTCCGCCACTCTCTGTCGCCCACCTAGGTCATTGTCTCTCCTCACCGTCACCTACTACTTTACCTGCTTCGCCCCTTTCCACATCGCCGCTATGAAGTTCTGGGCCCCTGCTCTCCTGGCCACAGGCGCGGCCGCCTCGGCCGTGATCGAGCCGCCTCTGGTGCCCGGTGACAACAGGGTCAATCTGTTTGCTGACAACGGCCATGCCAAGGGTGGCTTCCACCACTTCCACCATGCCGACAGCGACGCCACCCGCCGCCCTCGCACCCGCAGTTCAACATCCCCACCTCGTATGAGTCGGCTGTCCTCGCCCGCCGCATCTTGTCGTTGACCCCCTTCGGTACTATCTCTACCGTTTTCCCTCACGACGCCGTTGTTGGTGGCAGCTCGGCTCCGGCCTTTCACTCCTGGGAACACCGCCCGTCCGGTCTGGGCGGCGTGCCTGTTGGCCTTCCCGAGTACCTGGCCGCCTGCGAAGAGGGCAACGAGGACGGGAGTGACAGCGAGAACGCCGGCAACCCGACATTCCTGGCCATCAGTATCGCCACCACCTTCAAAGAACGCCCGAGCTGGCTCCAACGTCAGCCTTGCACTGCAGTGGGAGCCCCCGCACCCGCCCAGCCCGGCTCGCGTGTCCGTCCTGGGCGGCATCCAGAAGCTGCTTGGCCACGGCAAGGACGAGGCCAAGGCCATGACCTTCCCTCCCTCGGTGGCCGCCCTGCCCCGCTTCTCACTCATCGGCTACCTCGAGCCATCACGGGCCAGGATGCCCCCGACTCGGACCTGGCAAAGTGCTTCGTTGCCTCGCACCCGGATGCCAAGTACTGGCTGCCCGGCAGCCGCGTGCACCAGTCGGAGTGGCTGCGCCTGGTGGTGACGCAGGTGTACTGGATTGGCGGCTTCGGTGACCGGGCCTACATTGGCTGGATCCCCGTCGAAGAGTGGCGCAACGTGTCGCGTGCCGAGTACGAGAGGGCCCAGCTGCCGGGCGAGGAGAAGGGCTGGAAGGCCGCTGCCGTGGGCTTTGAGTTGTAGGAGGCCAAAACCAAGACCACTGGGGCACCACCGCCGCCGCCGCCCCCCAAGGGCTGCCCCTGAACCAGCTGAGCTGTTTCGCTGCCTTGCTCTCTTTCTGGTCCTCGCCCGGAACATTATCGGCTTGTCATCGCTGTGCTTGCCTTTGTCCCCTTTCTACCCGCCATCCTGGCCGCCATCGTGGCCGCCATGCTGTCGTTGCTCTCGTTCCTGCCCTTCTTCTCCATCATCTCTGCTGTCGTTATGGCCTTGCTGTCGCTGCTTTAATTTTTGCCCACGCTCATTTCATTGTTGTCGCCGTCATTACTATGCTCCGCTTCATCTGGCTTGGGCTGCATTCTCGCAATATCCGCCACTGGCTCCACTGCCTCGTTTTGGCCCTTCGCGGCGGCATCAACTGTCTCCTCCATCCGCTCCCACTATTGTCACCATTGTCACCGTTGTCACCATTGTCACCATCATACGCCCCAGGTAGCCCCGGCCGTGCCCGTCAGCTGATTGATAAAGGAAGTCGTCTCTGGGCGCAGTCAAGGACAAGTGCAATGGTCCCCATCATGTACATTTTTGTTCGATAGCATACAGCATAACAGGGAAACATCAACTTGCCAAATGCGGGACGGAGACACGTTCCCTGCCCTCGCTTCTATAGACCTAGGCTCCCAACTACATGCATATGTGACGAACGGCAATATTCCCATTTTTTCTTCTACTTTGAACTGCAAACTTTTTGTACGGCCGTGATAGAAAGGTAAGATGCGTCCATTATGGAAAGGGAGTAAACATACAGACCGTCCGCACCAACGGAGGGAGTTATTATGCATGCGTAGAGACATAGTTGCAAAACAGAGCTGCCACAACTAGTCAACGCGGATGATGACACGCCAGCCGAGGGCACCCGCCTCACGAATAGCACAGGCCAAGCAGCCCCGCCGGCGCCGACTGACCAGTGCGTTCCAGCCACGTTCAGCACACAGTGCCCGCACAAGCATCTCCATGTCCGACCCAAAGCGCCGGCGCCGTGTCTCATGGTGCATCTTGGAAGCAGCCGGGCCGGTCGGGTGGACCGTGCCGCCGGTCGGGGACGGTTCCGGCGAGATGGACGACGACGGCGTGGCTGATGGTCGTGCAATGCAGCTGGCAATGTGCGGCTGCTGCGATGCCAACGCCGACGGCGATGCCAAGGGACCCGTGGCAGCGTGGGCGAGGCCGGCGACAGCGCCACCATGGAGAAATCTCCCTGGTCAGGGGGGGAAGGAAGAGATGCCCGAGGAGGCACTGTCCAAGCTGAGCACGCTTTGCTTGTGGTCAACAACGGGCGACAGGGGCATCTCATGGGCGCAGGCTGCGGTGAGAAGCCCGTGATGCAGTCAATGACGAGGACGGTGTTGTCTAACAATGCCGACGAAGAGGCGCCAGTGGGTGAGGTTGGCACATGATTGGGCGCCACGGCATACTCCCGAGTAGCTGCGCAAGGCTCTTGGTCGGGTGGTCGATGAGGGTCGTGAGGTGGATGGAGGCGTACTTGTAGAACTTGTGCAGCGGGTGGCCAACGCTGTGAATCGTGCTGGACCGAGCAGCGGCAGCGTCGCCTGTCACGTCAATTTGCTGGATTGTCGGACTTGACTGCGATTTCACAACCTTGACGCGCTGTGAGGGCACGCACGGATGCGCAGTGACGAAGTAGATGTCGTAGGCCAGGTTGTACTTTAGGATCCGTCCGGGGCCACCGTCACTGGACATGACAAACGAGGCCTCGGCGGTGTACGGCCCAGCCCGGCCCTTGGGTGTTTCAGCGTCATCCTCAGCGCCCTGTTGAGCAGGCTCAATGCTACCATCGCCCGCCTTTTTCCGAGGGCGGTTCGGATCGTGTGGAGCGTACAGCTGGAAGCGTTGCAGGTCGACGCGCGTGTTCTTTGGCGGGACCTGTTTGTAGACGGTCTCATAGGGGATGACAAAGTCAGCAGGCAAGACAGATTCTGGGTCTGCGTCGCCCAGCACAGAGGACTCCCTCTCAATAGCGGTCTTGCCCCATAGCCGGGCGCGGCGATTGATCTTGCGCATATCTTCTGCCACGTCGTCGGCGTCAATGTTGACCCAACCCTCGCCAAGGTTGCCGGGCAACACATCCGAGGACACCCAGCCCATACACTCCGCTGCACCTGCGCCCGCGGACAACACGCGGCCCACAATGCATGCCGTACTCCAGAAGCTCTTGCCACTGTAGACGAAACCGGCACCGAGATGGCGACCGGGCCCAAGGTCTTGAGCGCCTCGTCATCGCCCTCAAGAAGGGTGGACATGAGCAGGTTGCACAGACTGTCGCCGGGCAACATGAGACCTGACAGATAGCTCCTTGACAGCCAGCCGCCTGGATGCAGGGTGGCCACAACCTTGCGCCGCCGGGGCAGTCGTCTGCTAAACGAGAGGTTTCCCTTGTCACCTGTGGACGGCTGGGGTGCGCACGATGAGGCTGAGGACATGGCTGATGAGCTAGTCCGGGGCGTCGGCGGATCAGTAATTTTGTTGTTGAGAGGCTCCCTGACGCGGTCGGCGTCAAGTGCCCTCTGCGACATGAGTCCGATCAGATCGTTGGGCCACTTGAGTTCCTGGGCGAAATGGGCAACACCACGGTGTTGGCGCAAGGCATGCTTGGCCCGCATGGCGTAGACGTGTTTCTTTTCTGGGGCCTTGGACGGGTGTCGGTGACCCTCGATGAGTGAGAGCTTCTTGGTCAAGGTTGTGATCCATCCGAGCGTGTGCCGCTTGCCTGATTCGCGCTTGCTACGCGTAGCACTGGTGCTGCTCGATCTGCTGCTGGGCCGGTCAGGCGTCGCCGTTTTCTCGGCGGCTGTCGCACCTGTCTTGGCTCGTTCTCCTTCCTCCTCCTCGTCGACGCGCACAACGTCAATGTTTTCCAGCCATGCGCGTGCCAGCATCAGCGACCACCGCACTGAGGGGTTGGCGACCTTCTCGAAGCGGTGCACCTCGGACGGGTGGACGTACTCGAGGCCATACTCATCGCCGTCAGTGATAGCGTCCAGCCGCAGCAAAAGTTCAGTGGCGAGCAGGATTTGGAGCAGCAACCAGTAACGCTCGGTGTAGCGCTCATCGCACGTCGCAGGGCGCGGCGGGCGGGCTTCACCGGCTGGGCTGGCACCGCCCTGCTGCGCGTAGCCAACGCCGGGGTCGAGCTCATCCTGGGGCGACGACGCCCACAGGACCTGGCCAAGACGCAGACGCCACTCGACGTGTGAAAAGTCGATCCAGACGTTGGGCGTCGCAAGTACGTCGAGCAATGCTTCGATTTGCGGGATGAGATCGGCGTCAAGGTGCCCGCTGTTTGAGCGCTTGTGGTGGCCACTGGACGAGCGCGGCCACTTCGCAGGTGCACGCAGAATGTGGTGGAAGAGCTCAGTGTAGAACTGCTTGCTCTGGTTTGGGATGTAGAAAGTGCCGTCGGCATAGCGGCGGCCATTCTTGATAAGCTCCTCGAGGATCTGAGTCTCGCCAACGTACTTTACACCATTGGCGTTTTCATCGAGGGGGTGGACGAGTCGCCCTGGGCGGCCATTGCGGCCGCCTGGCCAGCTGCAGAAGCTGCAGCAGGGTCTATGAGATTCCTGCGAGCCTCAATGACGGCATTGGGCCGGTTGCCCAGACTGTCGAAGCCAAACTGCTCTTCTTGCAAGGCATCGGACACGGACAGCTCAAGAGCAGCTTCGTAGCCAACGTACCCTTTTCGAGGCCTTGTATGCTGAGCATGCTTGGCCGTTCACGACATCGTGGTAAAAGTGGCTGCGCTTCTTGGGACTGCTGTTGCTGTTGAGGGGGTGTGCAGACTGCTTGGCGCAGCCGTAGAGGAGGCCGTACCGGCTTTCTGGGCCGGATCGGCGCCAATGCTGTTGATGCTGGCGGCTACGCTGCTGTTGCTGCAGCGGCGCGTAATGTGGGGCCATGCCGTGACGTTGCCCCATGCGGCGTCCTCGATCTGGACGTGATCGGTCAGATCACGGATGCCGAGGGACTCGTCCCACGGGTAGGCGACGCTGGGTGGGGCGCGCCGGTAAAATGGCCCTCGGAGCGGGCAAAGTATTGCGGGGCGCCCGAGAAGAGCTTCTCGACGTCATCGTCGGTGAGGGAGGCCATGATGCGGGCGAGCTTGAGCACAGGCTTGGCCGGGGCCCGACGTCTTGTTCGCTGCCGCGCAGCGGGGGGATGGGAGAGGTTTGTTGGCGTTGACAAACTTTGATCGGACGGGTCAGGTAGAAAGGGAGCTGTTGCTGCTGCGAGGCCGCTCGCGGACGAAGTTCGGGAGATATGGACTGTGAAGACGACTCTTTCTAAGTTTGGGAAAAGGAAAAAAGAGAATGGGAGCCCCGAGCACGCGCGTGGCAAGCAAAGGTCCGGAAGTTAGCAAAGAAGCGATGCGGCTTTGTAAGAGCCCTGAGAGGGGCAGGCGGCAGCGCGATCGGTGGCGTGTTGACGTGCTGCTCGGCTTGGCAAGCCGAGCCCGTTGATCCGGAGAGCAAGGCAAAGGGATGGCAATTGGGAGTGAAGCATGAGCAATGGATGGAGAGGGTGCGAAGACAGAGCTAGCAATTGGCGAGTGCGAAGTGATGTGAAGTGAGGTGAGGTGAAGATGTCTCCTTACAGCAGCTGATAGAAATGGGCAACAAAGAGATAATTCGACGAGAAGACGGAGGGAAGGTGCAACGGTGGCGCAAGAGCACGTACAAAGGGGAAAGAACGGGACTTCGCTCCGGCAGGAGACCTTCGACCACAATTGGCAACTACAAACCATCTCCGAGACGATTGCGAAAGAGGAAGTGGCAGGCGCGGCCTTTCCCTGTCCGGGTCGAAGCTGTTTCCCCGCCCTTTTTGCAGCGGCAGCTCATACGATCAAATGATCACGCGGCGAGCCACCCCTCTTATTGCCCCCTTCGTTTCTGTCTTTTGTCCCACTTATAACCGCTTCGCCCTTTCCGTTTTGTCTTTCAGTCGATTCTGGTCTGTGCAGGCAAGAGCAGAGAGGACGAGGCACTTGCCATGAACCGAACAGATGGGGGAAACAACAATATGCACTAACTGGAAAGTGTCACCTGCGACGACAAAGCTTGCTTTCCTCGTGGCAAGAGGAGCTAAAGACAGTGCCAGACGGGCGGGCCCGTACAGGGAAGGAGCGATTTGCAGAATGGCACAGAGAAGATACACAGGGATAAGAAGAACAGGATGAGAGGACGAGGCAGAACAAAGATGACAGACACGCAGAGTATCCTCTTACCGTCTTACTGGATGGCGACGCACGCGAATACGCAGGTGCAGCCGACATTTGGCGCGGCCGTGAGCGCTGTAGCTTCCGTGGTGCCGGTGCAGCCGTTGTGTGCTGCCGCGAGCGGAATGGAGACAGCGATGACGCTGTGATGGAGATGCAAAATGAGAGGGCGCGGTTGGTGCTGTCATTGTCGTGGATGTGGGCGAATTCACTGAAGGCGGCACTGCAGAAAGTGATGTCGTCGACGCGGACCGGGGTGAGGGTGGGACGGGGCCTTGGATGTTGATAATGCACGGCCAGCGCCACGGATGGACCGACTGATGAGACCGTGCAAGAGGTCGCGCTTGGAGTCACGGCGTTTCTTCTTCGTTGGCGACAACGGCGAAGCCGGCGACATAGACGCTGATGTGGAGACGGCGTGTGATCCGACACCGCCATTTCTATAGCTTCCGGAAGTGCTGCCAACGACATTACCGGTATTTGTCGACCCAGTGCCGGTCTTTGCTGAGATCGGCATACTTGATGCTCTTGTTGCCATTGTTTCGGTGCTTTCTATAACGTTGTCTCGAGAGTCGTTCCACGTCCGCGTCGACCACGGTGAGGCATCGCGGCCAGGTCGCTTGAGAAGAGACAAGACGGCATTGTGTCGTGTGGCGGGAGGACGGTTTTTTTTATCCTTTTCTTACAACTGGCCGGCAGCCATTTGCCTTCGCCTTTTCTCTCTCGTCGTCTGTCAGGCACTGCCGAGGTCACAATCTGCTCAAAGCAGATGCGTCAACGGCGATGTAAGTGGAGCTGCTGGGTTTCACCATCGGCCGTCGACTGGCAGGTTGCGTCATCAAAGCCGGGGAGACAGGAGTAGAAGCGGAAAAAGAACGATAAACTGGAGATTTCAAGCCGAGAACAGAGGCGACCTGTTTCGTAACGAGTGAAGATGAAGGCGGGATGTTTCGTCGGCTTAGGGCATTGGACGTATTCAATGTTGTGGTTGGGCTTGCGTATAATCAAAGCGGACGGGGAAACAGAAAAGAACGGGAAGAAGGAATGAAAGAAACAAATAAGTCGGTTTTGAAGGAAAGAGAAAGAAAAAAAGAAGAAGGGTAAAATTCCAGAAACAGCCGGTCTCCTGGAGTGCTGTCGAGGCAGAGCAGCCGAGAGGGTGGACAGGAAGAGTACATCAGACAAGGGCGCGTCGAAGCTCCGGGGGACGACGGCCGTGTCAGATCTGAACCTTGTCCCGCGTGGAGCGTCGCCGGGTGAATCGCACCCTATCCCTGGGACTCCTCTTTGGTTTCCCTTTATGCCCTCTATCATTCTGTCCTTTCTGTATCTTTTGATGTTGAGCCTACATGATTACGTAGCTCTTTCAGCCCTGTACAGGTCTCCTGAACGAGATTAATTCCACAAGTCGCGTGCGATGCCACGCAGCATCCATTGCTATCAGTCCGTTATACAGAGTATTGGGACAACAAATGAAGAAACGTGCAGTGGGAAAACACACATGGAGAAAAATGTGCTTCATAGTGTTGAGAGGCAGTCGAGTTCACGCATCGTCAGCCGGTGGGGCTTTTTTCCGAATTGCACCGAAATTCTGCTACATCGAAAGTCGAAAGGCCTGGTAGTGATCACGATGCAGAATCTAAGGCGTTGGGAAATCCTACACGACGAGCAGGGACCGTCTCGGTTCCCCTCGTCTTCCCTTGGGCCTGACTGTTTACAATGCATCAGGCTCCTGGGAAAGCAGAGCATCGCAAGGACTTTGGCCTGGCAGATGTAATTCGTAAGAGCCCAAGAAGTGCAAAGTACCCGCAGGATGAGAATAATAGTCGGTGGCACCGTACTTGTTGTACGTTGCATGCCATACTCGTTTAAACTTCATCCTTTCCTGCAGAGCGCAAGTTTCAGGAACGCGATCCTACATGCAGCTTACCGCCTAGCCTGCATCGTTCTAGAAGACCGCCATGTTGTCAACCACAAACCGTCTCGAGATCGGCCACAATGTATCCGTAAATATGGAGCTGCGAGCGGCACAGGAACACGCTAAGAGCACGGATCAGGTCCACGGAGACTGTAGTTACACCCACTGTACCCTCCCTGCCATGTGGTGTGTAAGAGCTGACAGGCGAACAAGATGCTGATATTTGACTTACTTTTACCTCGTATTTTTCCATTTCTAGAATTGATTTTACTTGTCTTTTGTATCCTTTCAAGTTTTGCTTTTTCCTTCTGTCTTCTTCAGTCCGTACGGAGTATTTCTTTCAACACCCGGTCCTCTGGCGTGCTTGTCTCGGCGGAGATGGCTTGCATCTGATACGCTGGACGCTTCCCTGGCGATCATGCGAGCTCGTTCCTCTTTTCCTTTCCCACGACAGCAGCGGAGTTTGTGTCAAGCTAGCACACGAGAACAGGCTAGGCCAGCGTTGGCCCTAGTTGGATTCTTCAACAACAGCTTGTCTCAACTTGCCCTTCTCGCGATCCATTGCCTCTCGATCGATCTCAGCTAAATAGAAACAAGAAAAAACAAGACTTCAGTAGCAAGCACAGGATCTCAATTCTTTGTGTTTGTCTCTTGCCGCTTGTCTCTTCGAGCAACCTCTTACCGTGTGACCGTCAACGCCTCTGCCAGGGCCTTGTTTGAGAAATACGGGATGCTGATTAGCTCAACTCCTTGCCAAAGATCCTACGATCTTCTGTGAATTAACACTGTTTTTGGCGTCCTGTCCCGTTGATGGCTTCGGCACATGAGACGGAGGGTCGAACAAGTAAGGATCGGCCAGGATTCTCCTTTGCTGGCTTTGGGAGCTGGTGTTAGTGCGGGAGCGATGTATTACTCGCCTTCGCCTTCCATCTTCATTGTGACTGTTTTTCTTAGGACTCAATCCCAAAACTATCCTGTATTTATCCCGTTCGCTGTATGCGTCTGTTGGCCTTGTTGGCTGTCAGTTCAGCCTCGTCTCATTGCCCAATTCGAGTTGCATAAAAACTTGGCCGACGGCAGGTGGCAGACACAGACGGTCCAAGGTGCCATTGCTTTTGACTTTTCTCTAAAGGGACACCAACTCCGTTAAACGGTCCCCCCGGGCTGAATGTGTTCTATTGGTTAGACACGCACAAGGGCTAAGAAAGGGTGTGGGCATAAGCTAGGAGAAAACGTTGATGCATCAGTAACGAGCTGTCGAGACAAATAACCAAAGATGAGACAGCTCACTTCTCCCGCTCGATACACCACTGCCAGTAGGCTACATCTTGTTGTCCACTGCTGTAATAGTATTGCAGAGTTATCGTATGTATTTATTACCGATAGACGTGACCAGTTGATGCAGTCCATAATACAAGGTGCCTGGTAGATGGTGCACTATTATGCCAGGTGCATAGTCGGCTTCCAAACAATAACATGAGACGCTTACGTCCCGCCCTACAGTGTCACTCTCCATTCTCATAGCCCGTGCATTCATATTCACCATCCTATCTCTAGCTTAACAAAGCCCTTTGGCAGAGTGCGTTACACTCTCAAAAGAGACACGTACGACCTGCATCTTGATGCGAGCTTACGTAGCACGGAGTGCGTATGCACGAATATTGAACGGCCGCATTGTAGGGATCGACTTGCCCAAACCTCCCTGTTTTCTAGAACACGGAATAGAAGTATGGGTGAGCAATACACGAAACCAAGGCAGAGGAGACCGGCACTGAGCGAGTAGCCGTGCCTACTTTGGGCCACATGTCTTGTATTTAGTAGCAGATCATTGAGGTCCAATAGAGATTCATTCAGGGCCATTTCTGGATCACCGCAATGAGACAGAACGATGCAATTTCCTTCCGCGGGTATGCATATGACAAGAGGGGGTATATCTTTCCGTTAATAATGGTGCATTCGGGCTGGTCAATCTCGGTGTTCGCTCTCCCAACGCCCTCTGCTGAATCGTGTCCCTGAACCCAAAGACCCAAAGCGCCCTGATGGAGCCGCCGATGTATTGGCATATTCAGATTGCAAGACAAAAAAGACTCTTCCCATGCTGTCGACACTTGAGCATGACATGAGACTGGGCACGCGAGGCAGCCCAACCTGGCCAAACGATGCATTCGTAGGTGATCTCTTCGTGTACCCATAGCTGTCTTGGGTCCACAATGGATGCGATATGTGTAGTCTGCGCATCGCCGTGTATTGCTGCATGCCGTATCTGACGGCCGGAGGCCTGCTAGCTTGCTTCGGTTCCTCATACTCTCCCTTATCATGGTGTATGTGGTACATCAAAATAATTTCGCGTGATGAGCCTAGATGAAAAACAAGCTAAGCGGGCGGTGTGTCGTGGATCACAATCAAGAGGTACTTCGGGTCGGGCACGATGACGAGCTCTTGCTTCTTTGTTCGTAACCGAAGAAGCTTCAGTTCATCCTGTCCCCAGTTAGTTTCCAGATACCAGTAGTATGACTGCCGTACTTTGCCTGGGTAGGTATCACCTCTGTATCGATAGCCTCCACGAGTTCGCCCGACGTCTTCACATAGTTCCACACGAGACCGGCCAGCTCGCGCGCGCCCTTGGTCTCATCTGTCGGTACCCCATCGTCACCGCCGGCACCACCCAGCAGCGCGTCCTCTGCGAAGCCGCCACCTGTTGCCATGCTCGTGCCGCTATCCACCAATGTGCTTCCGTTGCTCTCTTTCGCGGCACCGTTGCTGGCTTTGCCGCTGCTTTTACGACCGACAGATGTCCGGATCGACGAGGTCTGGCCCTCCATCTTCAGGATCGAGCCGGTTGCGCGGTCTAGGAGAATCGTGGCCTTGACGCCGGCCTTCTTCGCAAGGCGGCCGAGCGTCTCGTCGAGCACATCGTTGGTGCCGGAGCCCTGCAAGTAACGACCGTTAGTAAGCGGGGAAACTGGCGTGTAGTCATCAATAGACAGGGGCCAAAGCTCACTGAAACATCTGCAGACATCGTGAAGCAACTGTCTGGGTATTCGGAATATAAGTGCTTCTTTCAATCCACGGACCTGAACTGCCCAAATGCTCGACGCAACTTCCGCATTCTAGTGGAGAGACAGCTACTACGTCTGAAGGGGAAGCTGCGCCTGTACCTCCGTACTCCGTATCGCATCCCGCTAAAGCCCAGCCCCACAAAACCAAGCATGTGGATTCTGCCGCATTTGACCGCCAAAAAGCTGAAAGTTTGGCCGCCGCAAACTTACATCACCGGACTGGTCTTCTCGGCACTCCAGCTGTCTCCTTCTACGCACAGCGGGCAAAAGAAGCCACCTTGTCAAGATGGGATCAAGTGCAAAAAAGAAGAAGGAGAAGCAGAAGACCTTCCAGGTAAGTGTTTCCGGGCTGCTCGAATGACGAAGAAGGCGCAAACGACAAGACAACACAGGACAAATGATAGGACTGAAGAACTGCCCGCTCTAACGCAGTATCTTTACGTTTACAGAGACCAAAACTCAAGGTCGGCAAGGCAAAGGCCAAGGCGGCAAACTTTACAGACACAAGCTTCCGGACAAAGTGTAAGCAGACCTTTGCATGACACCATCCCGACCCCAGACCCTCGTCTCTCCCCGTGCCGTCCAAGGAATCTGACTGACATTGGAACAGCTATCACCGTCAACCAGCAGTCTCTTACCGAGGAGGCACCCGATCCTGCCGTCCAGTTCCGTCACAACCTGTCCCTCGCGTCTACCTCAAGGTCCGATAACCAGCGCCGCGATGCATTGGCCTTTCTGACCAGCCAGCTGTCGAGTGGTAGTGGCGGCGGCAGCGGCAGACAAGGTGCAACCTCCGGCAACAGCAACAACCCGGTCGGCACAGCCGGACTGCTCAACAGACTGCTGCCTCTCATATCCGACCCGGCCGGCCCCGTCCGCGCGCAGCTCCTCAAACTCTTTCGTGTCCTTCCTCCCAGCGACGTGCGTCCCGCTGCTGGAAAGATCTTGCTGTACATCCGTGCCGGCATCACCAACTTGTCGTCGGCCGTACGCGAAGATGCCTTGGGTGCCCTTGAGTGGCTGCTGGATGTCGCAGGCGACGAACTTGTAGCGTGTCCAGGTGGCTGGCTCAAGACGCTCAACGGCCTTGGTGCCATGATGGGCTGGGTCGCTGCCGTGCAGACCAACACGTTCTCCAGCACTGGTGCCAACAGCGTATCCTTCTCGTCGTCAGGCTGGTCCTCGGCGCCCAAGACGTCTTTTGCCGGCTCGTCCACAGCCACGCTGGTCAAGGGCGGTGGCACGGGCGGCTCCAAGGCCCTGCGCGGCGCCTCCTTTGCGCGGCAGCTGGCTGCCCTCACCAAGTTCCTGGAGATTGGCCTGCGGCGCGAAACGCCTGCGCCGTATAGCCCACAAGTCTACTGGGACAGCTTATACCGGCGACAGCCGTCAGCACCGACACTGGACGGCGTGAGCACCACCACGTCCAGCAGCACACTCAACCCCTTCGGCCACCTCAATCTTTTCGGTGCGCCGCGTGACGAGGACAGCGAGATGTATGCCGACCGTGAGGACAGACAGCGCGTCTTTGCCAAGCGTGGCAGGCGGCGATTGTCCGGGGCATTGAGGAGGCCCGACGTGAGGGCGGTGCTGTCGGTCGTGCGGCTGCTACGCTGGACGACGTGCTTCACGCTGGCATGGATGACTATCATCAGATGGTCACCGTCAGTTGAGCATGTCGGTCTGTTTGCTCTTGTCATGAGGGAATGATTTATCTGTATATCTCTGAGAAATTGAGGACCGATGGGCCATGGAGTTGCGTGTTTGCTTCCTGCGTTCCTTGTTTGTCTTTTGGGAGTTGCCACGCTGCATTGCCGCTTCTGTTTATTGGGTTGTGCATTCATCTTTTCGTATACCATACTGGACGTTTAGAACTACAAAAGTACACGGCATTTGCAAAAAAACACAAACCGAACCATCGTTCGGGCCTTCCTTACATGCTTCACGAGACCTCATGACCACTGAATGAAAGAAGTGCACCACTGCCCGGCCACTTGGCAGCATTAAGGAGAGAGGCATCTTGTCAAGGCAAATGCGCAGCTATAAATCCAATCGCACTACTTGCCAGCCCTTGACACGGAAAAATTGACGATTCACGCTGTGCACGCACAGAAATGATACGTGGAGTCTTCGTCGTGTTGTCGGCCTCGCTGTCCTCCTTCCCTCCTTCTTTCCCCGGCTCATTCTCTCTACCCTCTCGGCCCTTCGCTCCTTCCCTTTTCAAATCGTGTCTTCGCACCTTCTGTTTCCATGGAGTTTGTTTCACGTCAAAAATGGGTTTTCGTGTTTATTCACCCTCCTCGCCCTCCATCTTCATTCCTTTTCTTCAATCCTTCTTCCTTTACTTCCCAGTGCCAGCTTTCCATGGGTAGGAGCAGAGACTTTGTGTCGTTGTTTTTTTCTCTGAGACTTCTATCCAAGGTGTCAGAAGGAAGGCGATTGGTGTCAAAGAGGTAGGTTGCATCTCCTTGTTTTCTTTCATATTTAAATGTATCCTTGCTTCGCAAACCTTGCGAGAATTTGCACAAAGATCCTACACATTGAGTCGTGCATGAAGCCTCTACACATTCATCTTCCCGCTTCCAGCATAATCTCTTGCCAGTCACTTGTTCTTCCGTCATAAGCATTGTCTATGCTTGCTCTCGTGGAATGACGATTTCTTTATTCCGCGCTGTGCTGTCCCACCTTGTTTGGCAAATAGAAGCGACCCATTGAGCTCTCTTCCAACGGGCGAATTTTCAGTCAAACATGCTATTCTTGAGCGCCATTCAACTAACATCATAGCTTTGTCCCGACTGCAGGTCGCTGCTTCTCAGTCTCGTAAGCGGCCTACCTCGACGATGATCAGCATCTTCACCTGCTAACGACCATGATGTCTTCAAGGAGTTCATCTTTTTGAACAAATATGACCAACGTAATGTCCTGGAACGACGGTCCTGGCCAAGGCGGCGTTCCCGCCGACGGCGGCTGGAAAGACGAGGCTGTTTCCCTCGATGCTGGCGGTGGTGACGAGGGCCAGATTCGGGATCACGGCTTCGACTGCGCTGTCAAACCGGAACTCTACCCCGGCTTCGAGGGCGAACGCCAGAAGATCAAGGACGCCGGCTGGGTTGAGAGCACCCCGTACAACTACGAGGCCGAGCTGGACCCCACCAAAGCCCTCCGTGACTGGGCTGGCAACGCTACAGTCTACGAGTGGAGCGGCGAGGAGGGCGACGTCGGTCCTGCCTCGGAAGAGCTCGAGCGTGAGCTCTTCGGAGACCCGGACAAACGCTCCGGTTCCGGTATTGACTTTTCAACGTGAGTTTCCATTTGCGCTTCTGTCTTTCTGCTCTTGGGTTGGCCCTACAAGGAGCACTTAATAGGCCGTGTTGCTTGTTTCATTGTCAGACTAATCATTTTGTGCCTCTCTCATAGGCTCTCGGAGATCAAGGTGTCCCAGGAAGGCGAGACTCGCATCACCCCTTTTTACGATTTTGACAAGGCTGGCCTCCACCCGGCCATGCGTCGCAATGTCGAACTGGCCGGCTACAAAGTTCCGACTCCCATCCAGATGTACTGCCTTCCCGCCATCATCAGTGGGCACGATGTCATGGGTATTGCTCAAACTGGTATGTAGTTTGTCTCACGGTCTTGACATTGCATTATTTATAGCAGCTGACATTAAAATACAGGCTCCGGCAAGACCGCCGCCTACCTCATTCCCATCCTAAACAACCTCATGGGAAAGGCGAAAAAGCTTGCCGCATACCGCCCCAACCCGGCCACCTACCGCCCCGGTGTGGACAAGCCTGCGCGTGCCGAGCCTCTGGTCGTCATTGTTGCTCCCAGCCGTGAGCTTGGTATCCAGATCTTCAATGAGGCCCGCAAGTTCTGCTACCGCTACCATGCTCCGCCCCTGCGTTATTTATGGCGGAGGTCCGATTCGTGGTCAGCTCGAGCAGCTCAGCCGCGGCTGCGATGTCCTCGTTGCCTCGCCTGGCGTCTCATCGACATCATGAACCGGCCGAACCACCTGTCGCTCCGTCGCGTCAAGTACATGGTCATTGATGAGGCGACGAGATGCTGCATGACGATTGGGATGAGGATCTCACCCGCATCCTCTCGGGTGGTGAGCACATTCGATCCCCTATCCATTTCGCGAACGCAAGAAATTTCTGACGCCCTCTACTAGACCAGGACGATGGCGACGTCAAGTACATGATGTTCTCGGCCACTTTTCCAAGCGTCTGCGGGATCTTGCCAAGGAGTACCTTGCCAACGACCACTGTCGTCTACGAGTCGGCCGTGCTGGCAGCTCCCATAGCAACATCCGGCAGGTGATCTCCTACATGGGCCCCGCGAACAAGCGCAAGGCTACAGTTGAGCTTCTCAACTCGATCCCGCCTGGCCGCACCATCATCTTTGTCAACCGCAAGCAGACCGCCGACGAGCTCGACGACTTCCTATACAACCTCGGTCTTCCTTGCACCTCGATACACGCAGGCCGCACCCAGATGGAGCGCGAGGATGCCATGCGTGCTTTCCGTGGTGGCGAGTGCCCGATTCTCATTGCTACGGGCGTCGCTGCTCGCGGAATCGACGTGCACAATGTGAGCCATGTCGTCAACTTACGATCTCCCCAGCCTCGACCACGGCGGCATTGAGGAGTATGTCCATCGCATTGGTAAGACAAAGCTGATTACTGTCCCTCGCCCATCCATTGTGTCGTACATTTGTCTGACTTTGGTGTCTTTTACAGGTCGCACAGGCCGCATTGGTCACCGGGTCTGGCCACGTCGTTCTATACCGAACGGGATGAGCCTATTGCCAGTGTCCTCACTCGCACGCTCCTTGAGACCAAGCAAGAGATCCCCGATTTCTAAAGTCGTACATTCCGGAGGGCGAGGCCCGCGAGAATCTCAAGTTCGAGGCCGACTCCGACTTTGAGGAGTTTAATCCTACTGATGGCGGTGACGCGGCTGGGGTGCTGGCGGTGATGCTGGCGGCGATGCTGGCGACTCGTGGGTGCTCTGGCCGACGGCGATGCCGGTGGTACTGTCTGGGGTGCCGACGGCGATGCCGTTGCTGATGCCCCGTCTGGCGGCTGGTCGTAATGGCGCCATTCGGTACCCACCCAGTGCCAATTGACGCCGTTAGTAGAAGTGTGCGGTATTCTCGCAAGGCCGAGTGAAAGGGGTGGCAGAGCAGGCGATGAGCACACCCAAGATAGAAAAGGCACGGTGGGGGTGCTGCAAAGACCAGGAGGACGGAAACAATCAGGCAGGTCGTCGCTCACACTACAGTGGACATTGTGTTGCCATTTGATAGCTTAGATACGTCAGGATCAGGTCCCGAATGAATGAAACAATGTCTTTATGTGGCATTGCTTTATCCCACTTTGAAGCTGGTTTGTTTTGATGTCTGTAGACTTGACGAGGTTCGTGGTAGTGACATACCACGTGATCTGGTTTGCTACCTATCATGTCGGTCCGGCCTGTCGGAATTGATCGGAAGACGGGCTTCATGGATAGATGGGAAGCTGGGGATTTCGGCTGGATTTGTGGGGTGTCGGGACTGTAAGAACGTTAATAGTGCTCTGCGGGCGAGCTATTTTTTGTTGAACTGTCGGTGGGCGACGGTCGGGCAGTATGTTTTCCCTGCGAGGCGTGCCCCCGTGGTTGCGCGTTAAATAATCACAGACATGGACTCTTTGATGTTTCCTGCGTCGGGAAAGCCGGTCGTTTCCCCTTCCCCCGGTCTTCCTCTGTAATGTGCCGTGTGTGTTGCCGTAGAATGCGCGCCCGAGCATAAAAATCGTCGACTCGCAAACCTCGCGGGAAATAGCTTCACAATCAATACTCGTACACGAGTGCAAAAGACCAACCGCTGGAGCCGAACTTGCTGGTGGATAAACACAAGGAAGAGCAACCCGCCTCCGCCCACAATTTTTCGAACGCCCCCTCCTGCTCGACCAGGCCGTGGCCCTTGTAATCCGGAATAGCGAAGGAAAAGCGTTAATTAACGTGAAGCGGTAAGACGAAGAATAGATTCTCCAGAGAAGAAAGACAGGAGAAGCCACGAAGGATGCGAGGGAAGCAGACACCCTGAGACTATTCAAGCAGAAAGCGACAAGCAAGAGACTAAGAGGTGCGCTCTCCAGAGTTTCTCCTGCCTCCCCCTTTTCGAGCTGCCATGCTTCCCTGCGGCACTTTGGAATCGACACCTACGGGTCAGCCAGCAGCGTCGGGAACGCGAGAAAAAGGCGGGGCACATTCAAGCCGCAAAAGTCGGCACAAACGAAAACGAACAAATACAGCACACGGCAGACAGTCATCAAGGCTCACGGTCAGATATGCTAGTTTCCGATTGCGGCGCTTCTGCGGCCATCGCAGAGGCTTACCTTGAAGGCCTGCCCTGGGGTAATCCTCAAACCCCCCCCCCCCCCCGTATCGGGCCCAACGTGCCGACAAATTCAACTCGAGACAGACCGAATGCTTGCTTCAGGCAGAACTGGTGCTGCCATAACTGCCATTGCTGTCATTTCCTCGGCTCTGTCCGTTTGCTTCTCGTCGCAACCCCGCTGTCACTTGCCTCCGCGGATCGTTGTCCTACGCGAGACCATAGATGTCGGAATCACAGCGGACGGAGGCGATGTCCTGTATGGGAGATGCAGGTGCCGGCGGCAAAGTACTCAAAAAGGGGCCATGACGGAGCGTCAGTTTCATGCTTCACGAGGAACTTGGCATGCAACAGCACCCAGGATCGCCGATGCATCGGGCCACGCTAACACGTTTGTGCGGCCGCTTTAGGACTCCTAAGGGTGCTGCTCTTCGAGGGGGGTGGGCTCTTAGTCAAACCTGAAGTCAATCGGCCTGGACCCCTGAGCCGGTAGCCATCCAGTCCGCCCAGAAAAGCAGTCGCGATGTAAGCTGCCGCGGCACTTCCCTGGTCGTCTGGCGACGCTCTGGCACTTCAGTTCCAAATTGGACGCCAACGGAGGTCGATCGTCCAATCCGCCGCACATTGTAATGTGCCCACTGCGGAGGACACCATGAGCGCAAGAAGATCCCGTGTCATTCGACGGGAACAGTCAACCGCGAGTGCGAGGTAGTACCAACGACCCTTCCACCGTGATGGACACCCTTGGACCTGCAGCGATGCTGAGATTGAGTGGGAGCCTGGCAGCGGCCATCAAGAGCCGCGCGGCTCTTGCGGCCAGCAGTCGACGAGTTCGGGCTAAGGGAACTCGGATCCAGATTGGCAGCACGATCTGGCAGGACGTCACGCTAGCCTGACGCTGGCTTCATGACGAGTTTCTAGGGTAATCATTGCCCCAGCCATCGTGAGTAGTTCGGCGTCAGCGCGGTGAGTTCGTCGCCGGGCTCTGCGCAGTGAGCGAAGGCGGCCGCTGCGTCGGCCGGGATCACACTTTGTTGGCTTCGGCGAGGCCATGCGGCTGAAGGTCAGACTCATGGATCGTGGGCAGCACTTTGACCCCCGAACTTTGTGGTTGAGCTAATCACTAAGCAGGGTGTAGCGAGGCTTCGGCGGTGAACTGGTGCTCGAGTCGATGTCTACAGTTAAGAGCAGGTAAACAGGAGTGCTCATGGCGGTGCACGTCACACAGCCTGCCGGAGTAACGAGGCGCAACGATAAGCCCAGATGGTATCCCCAAGAGTGCTGCCTTTGCATATATCTAGTATACACACGGGTAGCTCGATAACCGGGAGTACGACGTGCTGAGGAGGTTGGCATGAACGGCAGTTTGAGCTCAAACGTCTTACAATCTTCTGTTATCGAATTGCCGGTTCGCCTCTTTCTGAGACGCCAACGTTCTGCACAAGGTCAGACCGCTGCTGTCAGCGCCGGCATGATGAGCCATACACGGACGTTGCGTGCCAGTTGCCACGGAGGAACAGCAAGAAGTTCGTACAGTCATTGCAGATAGCGTTCCTTCGTCATGCAGAGATCAAAAAATGGATCACTAGCACGTCCCCCCGAAGAGTCCGTACGTTGTCCCGGGTCGGGGATCGTTCCCGCGCCCTTGCAAACGCCCTCCCCCCCCCCCCCCTTTTGCTCCCCTCACCATTCTTGCTCTCTCCGCTTTGACTGTCCACTTTTTGTACTGATCACTTTTTCAGTCTGAATGCTTGTCACTGCCTGAACCCGCCAAAGATGGCTACGACATGGCAGCAGCGATATGCAAGAACAGCCAAAGAAGGGTCTGACCGGCTCTGAAGCAGCGCGGCTCTCTTGGAGACGAGTCTAAAAGCGTACCGAGGAGGAGGAGTTTCGACACCTTGTTGCACCACTGAGCTGATGGTTCTCGGATTGATCAGTCGGCGCTTAATGATGGCGCCAGAGGCTGAAGTCACAGAAAAGCTTTGCTGGATGCCTGGATAGAGGCGAGTGGAGAGCTGATGGTGAGAGCGTGTACGCTCGCACTCGCAAGCGCAGGCAGACTCGACGGCCGCGAGGCAGCTCTACGTTTTGTGACGGCTTGTAGATGTATGGCTAACCTCCAAGTATAAGAGTCGAGCACTTTGAGTGAAAGAACAAGACCAAGACCACGGATGGTGTAACGCAGTGAGCGACCAAAGGGCTCCTGGAAATTTACGGGGTCGACCATAAGGACCGAACCAAGATGGCCGGAAGGGACATTTGACCGCGCGCTCGACCGCTCTTATTTTCGGCCTCGAAACAGATCGGTCTATCCTGTGCAGGAGATGCGCTATGGCCCAGACCCACGAGTTGATCGTTATATGATTGCTACGTTTGAATCGTCCCACTAGGGACTTGGCTGGGCGTTGTGTCAGCACAAGCGGTTTCGCATCGGGCGGGAAACGAAATGTGCATGATTTGAGCTATGGCCGCCATTAGCCGTCACCCGGTCCGGGGAGAAGGGCCTAACTCGGCACTGGACGAAAGCCAGCGGCCTCAGGGACGAGCCCGTAGGCGCCGATCCTCGCAGAAGCGGAGCGAAGCGACGGCGGTTGGGGCTGTCAGGCAGAGCTTGCATTCCCGAGCTGTCAAAATTGCAACAATGCTTAGGAGAGCGACCAAAATACATGTATGCCAGGAGCGCCGCCGGGGAAAGAGAGGAGAGTGCCGTGGATGTGAATTGCGACTAGAAGGGAAAGACGAAATTGACTCAAAACGAGGTCCGGGTTGCAGTTTTCTCTGATAAGGCCGCGTGCCGCGTCGCGACTGCCTCATCCCTATGCCTCATGGACTCGCCATTCGGCGTATGTCCATCATTTCTGCTTGGGGCGCTGTCAAATGGAGCTTTTAAACCTGACGGTTTCGGCTTGCCAAGAGAAATCGAGGAGTGAGATGCGGAGGGAGCTGTAACAACCCGCTATCGGTAATACCGAGCGCACCGTACTCAGCCAATACTGGGGAAGAGGTCCGCCGTGAAGCAAGTCCAGCTTTTCACATCTTTTTTCTCAGCAGTCGAGCCTTGAGGTGGATAGTCTTCGCTTTTTTTGTCCTTTTTACTCGCGTGCGTGTTGGGTCTTTACCGATTTCATCAAGTGTTTTTCCGTTTGGGTAAAAGCGTGAAGGGCGATGGCTGACAATTTCGTACAATTTTCAGCCGAGCAAGGTAGCGGTCCAAACGTTTCATGACAACTGTCCATATCATCCATAGTCGTGACGAGAATGCAGCTGTGAGGACTCGTAAGGAGACAGATTCAGTGATCAAGGAATCGGATGATAAGCCACCAGCATTCAAGAATAGAAGCATCAAGCATCGGACAAGAATAGACACACTTAAGTACAGGTTATGACACAGGAACAAAGGTCATCTCCTCACGGCTCGATCTTGCTGACGTCCGTTGACGTGCGCGAGCACATGCTTTTTGGTCTAGACTTTCTGGCATTATCGTGCATCGGGCCAAGAACCAGCAACGCGCGATCGCACGTCCAATGCAGGGTCGCGCTCCCGAACTTTCAAAGCTTTCTTCGTCTTTGGGCTATTCTTCGCCTTCCTTTGTGTCTCTTCTTTTGGGAGGATGGTGCATGTACTGAACGTTGCCTTGGACCTTTGTTCGACATGTCTCTGTGCACACTGTTGCCACTATCGTGCCAGTTTCCCTTCTCGCCGGTCACTACTCGTACATGTAACCTTCTTCCCCATGGGAAGGTGGAGCACGAAGACGCGCGCTCTTTCTCGCAAACTGCTCCGTACTGAGTAGAGCAAATCAGCCTCTCTGCCTCCAAGATGGCGCGAACTCGTAGCTGCTCGGTCCGAGGGCATTAGTGGGCAGGAGCTATGGAGAAGAAGCCGTGGCTGAGATTGTATTTTGAATGCGGCTTTCTTCCTCACTAACTTTGACTGCCTTATTTCTTCCTCTCCAGTTCCTCGTCATTCGTCTGTTCTTATCAAACTTTTGCAATTACCCTCTTCACCCGACTGGACACCTGCAATTGCCAAGACTCAGAAAAGCACCAGCAGCATCCTCATCCCCTTCCACCCATTGCCTCTCCTACCCGTCACATTGTCTCCCACATTCACAATGCCGTCCACCGGAGACCATCCTCCAGGGCGTCAACGTCCTCGGCACCATCAAGGACGAGCACAAGATAGATCCTCAACGCCGAGGACGCTCACTCCTTCCTGGCTCGTGGCTGCATCGCTCCTTCGACTCTACCCGCAAGACGCTGCTGGAGCGCGGAAACTCGCCAGGCCGAGATGCGCGGCGGCGGTTCTGCCGACTTCCTCTCCGAGACCAAGCACATCACGCGAGAACTCTGCATGGAAGGGTGCGCCGCCGCGGCCCCCGGGGCGTCTGGTGGACCGCGTTTCGCGTGGAGATTACGGGTCCCACCGACCGCAAGATGGTCGTCAAACGCCTGAAGCGCCAACGTGTACACCTACATGGCTGATTTTGAGGGTGAGTTTCTCTAATGGCTGACGCATCTACGGCGGTCCACGTCCACGTCCACGTCCGCCTTGCCTAACATGTCCAGATTCGAGCGCTCCTACCTGGGAGAACATGATCAACGGCCAGGTCAACCTGTACGATGCGTCCGCCGCCAGATCGACTTCAAGCAGGGCGCCAAGGAGTACAAGCTGCGCACCGACCGCACCCTGCCCCACGCTCATTGTCCGCCCCGTGGCTGGCACCTGACGGAGAAGCACTTTACCGTTGACGGTGAGCCCATGTCCGGCTCGCTCTTCGACTTGGTCTGTACTTCTTCCACAATGCCAAGGCCTCCGATCGCCAACGGCTTCGGACCTTACTTTTACCTGCCCAAGATGGAGTCGCACCTCGAGGCCCGCCTCTGGAACGACGCTTTCAACCTGGCCCAGGACGTTGTCGGCGTGCCCGCGGCACCATCCGTGGTACCGTTCTGATCGAGACCATTCTCGCGGCCTTTGAGATGGAGGAGATCATCTACGAGCTGCGCGACCACAGCTCTGGCCTCAACTGCGGTCGCTGGACTACATCTTCTCGACCATCAAGAAGTTCCGCCAGAACCCAACTTCGTCCTGCCTGACCGCAGCGCCGTCACCATGACCGTGCCCTTTATGGATGCATACGTCAAGCTGCTCATCCAGACCTGCCACCGCCGCGGCGTGCATGCCATGGGTGGCATGGCCGCCCAGATCCCCATCAAGGACGACCCGGCTGCCAACGAGAAGGCCATGGAGGGTGTCCGCGGCCGACAAGCTTCGCGAGGTGCGCGCCGGCCACGACGGCACCTGGGTCGCCCACCCGGCTCTGGCCGCGATCGCCACCGAGATTTTCGACAAGCACATGCCCACGCCCAACCAGCTGTTTGTGCGCCGTGAGGACGTGTCCATTGGCGCCAACGACCTGCTCAACATGAACGTGCCGGGCCAGATCACCGAGGCCGGCATCCGCAAGAACTGAGCATCGGCCTGGGCTACATGGAGGCATGGATCCGCGGCGTTGGCTGCGTGCCCATCAACTACCTGATGGAGGACGCCGCGACGGCCGAGGTGTCCCGCAGCCAGATCTGGCAGTGGGTGCGCCACGGCGTGACCACCGCCGAGGGCAAGCGCATCGACAAGGCGTACGCTCTGAAGCTCCTCAAGGAGCAGGCCGCAGAGCTGGCCAAGTCGGCACCGGCTGGCAACAAGTACCAGCTGGCTGCGCAGTACTTCTCGACCCAGGTCACCGGCGAGGACTACGCCGATTTCCTGACCACGCTGCTGTACGATGAGATCACCGCTGTCGGCAGCGCTCACCGCCGGCCTCGAAGCTGTAAGCGAGACATGGGCGTCATGAATATGGGAAAAGGGACGCACGGCGTGTAACGACTACGGATATCATTGCTTGTTTTTCTTCTGGTGTTATTTTTTGATATTTTTTCTGCTATTTGAGATTCACAGGCTGGGGTGACACAGCTCCACAGCCAGATGCCTGTTTTTCTCATCTTATTTTTTCTTCTTTTTCGACTCTCTCCTGTGTCTTGCTCACACAGACTGTATATAGATAACCCCTGCGACTGCACTCTGCATATTCGATAACTGTTCATGAACCACGAAATTCAACAGCCAAACCATGCTGTCTCCACATACGAGCTCGAACTTGCGTTGTAATGTCCCCTTAATTATATGAAGACACCAGAATGGCCCTGTGTTACCCAAAGTCGTGTAGATGGGGATGATATTTGTTCTCCACCGGGCAATACCTGCTTCATTGACGATGCTCTCGATAGACTTTTATTTTAAGCTCATCTTATTTTATGAGATGTGACGGTCCTTGTTACCTATAAAAAAACAGGCCACAGCATCGGGAGCACAACCCGAACTTCTCAGACTCAACGACCCGTATGAGACATTGCATGACATTCGCTTTACTAAAAATGGCAAAAGCACATATAGTTGTCCCAATATGCTGTACCACTGTCTTGTTATTCCCCTCTCCAAGGGCCAGGGTCGAGTCAGAGACGCGGGTGCAACATGTGTTTGTTGTTTGGTTTTGGAGATCCTCCCTCTCTCTCCTTCTCCTTATTCATGGGCCCATCGGAGGTTTTCTGAGGCAGTATTATCAACTTGGCAAGACATGTATACAGTCCCAGATGTTTGGAATACAACGACTGGAGCCCTTCATATGCTCCCCTGTACTACAGTTTAAAGGTGTAAAACGCGATTAGGCTGAACGATACAGTCCCTCTTTGCCTCATTCTACGGTCACAGGCGGCCGACATGGTTGAGACCGGCGAGGAGGAGGCCGACGCAACGACGAGCGATGTCCAAGTTGAGCAGCGTTGGAGGAGGGCACAATGTACGAGACCACGTTCCCGTTGGTGCGTATCGGCACCTCTCTTCCGGCCAGTCGGGAGCACAAAACGCCCAAGATGGCAGACAGGCGAACAATGGTTGTTGCCGACGTGTGATACAGACCGGACATTGAGGCAGTTTCGACCCAGTGTTCAAACCCAGTGTTCAAGGCAGCCCGGCCCATTCAGACGCCTGCCGCTGGTACGAGCCGTACGGCGTATGCTATATAAGAACAGAAAATCAGCTGTCGGCTCTTGTTTGTCAATGACAAAAGCTGACGCTCCGGTGCTAGTCGACAAAGGCCGGAAAGATTTGGCCTCTACACGCCACCTGCACCACGGCCTATCCTTGTCAGGACAGGAGTGGATGACCAGGGACCCGCGCTTTCACTTCAAGGATGGTCAAGAAAGGCAACGCAACCATACCAATGGGGCAGTGGGCTGGCTGTTGCACAAGAAGCAGAGGTCTATACGCGATACAATCAATGGCGAGACTAGACAAGAAGCTGGAGAGAAGGGGACACAAGATAGACTGGACGGCGAACATGAAATGGAAGCATGTGAACCAGCCGGTCTGCTTCGATTCTCCGCGACGCTCTGTATTCACGCATTTTGCTTTTCCTCGTCTCCTTTCCGTCTCGGACTCACCCGGTGCGGTTGCTGATCGTCTCCAGCTTTGACCCCTTTATCCTCTCTCCTGTTTTCCATTCCCCATATTCCGGTAATGAGCGGCGTTGCACCGTCACATGACAGTACCCTTGCAGAATGCGCCCTCACTTCCACACTCGCTTAAAAGTACCCGAGGCGTGGGCGCTGAGGGAAGGGCGGGGGCAAGGGCGGAATAGCAAGGGCCGTTTGCCCAGAACATGGAGCACAGGGGACCATGGGAGACATTGGAAGAACAAAAGGCTGCAAGATGTACCATTGGCACAGGACCCCGAGACAAGTGCAGCCCTGGCTCTCGGAGTTCCATGCACAGTAGCGGGCTCCCATGAGGCAATCCCAAAAGGCTGCAGCAGGCAAATCATCGACGCCATGGCCGGTTCGAGGCCGAGAGATGGTCGCTCTCCTTCCTCGCTAGGTCTTGTTGCTGGCCATGCTTCACGGCCATGGTCCTTGCATGCCTTCCAGCCCTTTCAGCACACCTACTTGACCCAGTCAGGGTGGAACAGGCTGCCGGCTCTCGGAAGCGATGCACGTCACTGCCCTCCCAGCCAACGCTGCACGACGCGGGCAGTACATGACAATGCAAACGAGCAAGAGAGTGCAAGGTCCTGGAGACAAGACTGGCTGCAGTGCACGGTCTTGTCGCCCTGGCGGACAAGCAGCCATGATTATCCCATGGCAGGCACAGTCTATCAAGTGGTATTGTGCGGTATCACCGCGGTACTGTACGATTGGGTCAACTCATGAATACGCAGCATTGGTTTTGGCACCCAAAACGGGTATGTGGAGTGTGAGACCAGCACAAGGGTGGTACTGTGATGATGAGACACATGTAACCTGTTGGTGTTGCGCATTGTGTGAACTGCTCGTCTGGTCCAGTCCTGTGGTCCAGTCCTGTGGCTGCAAACCCTTGCTCGTGGCAGGCTGTGAAGGCTCCCAGTGACCTTTTCAGGCCTCGACTCTGCGTCGTACCACAAAGGAGGCCAGCCCGATTTCAGGAAACAGGTCAATCGTGCGCCTTGTTCGTGAAGTGCGGCTGAAGCGAAACCGGGGCGAAGATGTCCGTGGCACATTGCGTTGAGCTCATGGCTGCTGCTTCTCGACAAAGTTGGTTGGCAAGGGAAATCGTGTTTGTTGTACTGCCTCTTCTCCATCCCAGCCTGCTTCTTTGAGCTCGCCTCAACTAGATTGCGCTCTTTTTGCGCAATCTGTTGACGGTGCGCGCAAAGGCATAGATGGCATCACGCATGTGGCTGGCTGTCCTGCGAGAATGGCTTCGAGTGGGCTGGATGGCTGCATTTGACAGGGCGCCGCCATGCATCCGAACAAATGGAAACATGAAAAGAGCAGGCTAATAGCCTCAGGCCAGCCGTCCATCTTGGACCAGCCTTGTCTGGGAATCAGTTCACGTCAAAGGAAGCCAAAGACCCTGTAAGAGGGCAGATTGGAAGCGAAGATGCAGTGTCGGACCTGGCATGCAGGCAATGCTGCGGCCGTGTTGTAGACAGTCTGTGGCTGCCTAATGGCCCCCTATACTCATATTCAATATACAGCAAAGGCATCCCGTCGAGAGAATAGAGAATCACGGAAACAGACTCGTGATGCAGATGAGCTCGGCATACGATTATGCCTGGCGGCGTCGTCACACCCTGCATGATGCTTGCAGGCCTGGCGACTGACACTCGCTATATATGCCACGAATACGGAAGGGTGCTGGAAGCATGCGAGGGTCTGGGACGGAGAACAGAGAGCAGGAGAACGAGTCCCGAACAAGTCAAGACACGGGCGGATCAAGACGGGCGGGCAATGCATGCACGGCGGGCAACAGGCATACTGACACACAGCAGTGGAACTGTCTATTCCCGACTCTGGGAAGGACACGAGTCCAGCTGGACCATGCCAGAAGGATGCTGTGTGACGGCTCGGAGATGGTGTGCATGCCCATCTACCAGATGGTGGTTTGTGGGCTTCTTTTCGGGTGTTTGCAACTCTCCGTCCGGTGCATGCCTCTTGGAAGGATCAAACGGAGCAAACGGAGCAAACGGAACGCACCGAGGGTCCGACGTGTTCTCAGCGGAACAAGCAACAGAGGAAGACCCGGGGGCAAGACGTTCACACGCCCATGCACGATATAGGAGGCACAGACAATACATCCTTCAACAGACTTTGTGCTTGCCAGCCTTGTGCTGGCCTGCCTACGAGTACGAGTACTTTTTCCTCGCATCCTCCACGCCGTCCGTGCCGTCATGCGCCTTTGTCCGTTGATTTGACATTGTCTTGCCTCTCCGGTTTGCGTAGATCTCGCCATGCTGGCTGGAAGGATTGACTAGACGACGCCCTGTTCTGGAAGCAAGCATGCATCGTCTCCATCTGGTGCCAGAAGCGACATCAACGCCACAGCAGCCTCCAAGGTGGGCAAAAAACAGACGCATGTTTGTGAGTATGTTCCCTTCCACGAGCGTTGCCAAACGCATAGGTCACACCAATGGCCCAAACCTCTCAGACATCTTTGGAAGAGTGTGCTTTGCACACAAAGTCGCTGATACAGCTGCGCAGACACGTCGTGCAGGCACCCGGCTCGAGTCTCTTGCACCGGTCATGGCTGTTCGCTCGACCACGACATATGCTGCTTGCCGCCTTCTATTCTTCTTTCTTGTGCGCTGCTGACAGGCTTCAACCATCATAGTCACCCGGTCGTCGACGAGCTTGCACGCCCCTCGCCAGGCAAAGCCACGTCACACCACAGACCTGGCATTGGCCTCTCTGTTGTCATCACTGGAGATACGAGTAATGGTCGAGACACAGAGATAGCCTCTATGTCGCAGGCAAACCGTCAAACCCCAGGCGGAATGTCAGCCACAGGAGCCAGCCGCCCGGAGAGAGGACAGGGGAGACGCGTGGAGATGGTGTTCCGGCCCATGTGAGGCCTTGTCGCAGACGTTGCTCGCTGCACGTTGTCGGCCTCGACGCAGGCTGAAGTGTCGAGTGCGATGCTAATGGCATTAGGGAAGTGGGTCTCTCTATGCCATGTCGTTTGTTCCTTCCCGACGTTGCCAGTCACTCTAGTTTTTGTCGGCGCTCCTGCCAGCCTAGAGCAGTAGCTCGCAGAAAGTACCGCACCATACAATCTGCGTGCAGCGGTACATGGAGGACCAATATGTCACAGTAATCGGCCAGTCCACTTCCGCTTTAGTGCAACTTGGGGACTTGGAGTGGGACGTCAGTTGGGGAACGGCAGTTACCACCTGGCCAATGGTTCATCGCGCCTTCCTTGGCCCGCGCCCGTCGTCGTTTCTCGTCTGTTTTCGTCTTTTGGGCCTGGTCCCAGACGGGTGGAGCTGTTTTGTTCCCTTTTGTCGTCGTTTGGACCCACCGTCAGGTCGGGAGGCAGGCAAGTGCATCCCTGGTCCATTTGGTGTTCTCTCAACAGCAAGCGCGGCCCATGTCGGAGCGCATCGTAAAGATACCTCGTGCAAGGCTCGCGCCCCGGAGTACTTCTACGAGTAATAAATCCAGAGACGAGGTTCGGAGACGGAAAAGCCGGGCCAGCCATCCTGTTCAAGCCTCAAGACACCCGATGCGCTGCCTGCAGTGCGCTGCCTCTTCTCGTTTGCGACTCATCTGTGTTCCTCGCTCCGTCGGATCTCCTTCACGAGCCCCTCTACTCGTACACTTTTACAGCCTCACTGCGACGTCCAGGGGCAGAAAACGATGAAACCACGTTGGGGTGTCTCACACACGAGAACATACCGAACCAGCGCATGTGTTGCTACCTTGATTCTGCGTGCTCTGGCGGATAACATGTCGCTGCACCGACTCGACTGGCTGTGCATTGGGAGGCCCGACCCAGACACGGCCAAGGCGCGAGGGCCAGCGACCGGTCTGGGCCGTCATACCCAGTATTTTTGTTACGAAGTACTTTGTAGATATCTTGCCTTGTTCCCGTCAGCTCACTAGGCCCATGGCAAAATGGCTGCTCGGGAGGCGTTTGGGGCAGCGGGCGGTGGTCCAGCAAAACGTGGCCTTGGGAGACCTGGGCTGAGCTTGTTCTCTCTCCCCGGTTTTTGTGCCTCCTCGCGGCCAGTGGCTTTTCAGGGGCAAGCACAGAAAAGGGGGAAAGAAAGGGAGAGACTGCAGTTGCAAGACATGTCCTGGTCTACAAAGTACGAGTACTCGTATGCACAGCCTTTGTCTCATGGAAAGAAGAGAGGTCCACATCATCACAGCTTATCAGATAATCTGCAAGCCAAACAGATAAGTCTCCGTATCAAGTACGGCCTTCCTTGGCTAGAGTTTTGAAAACAAAAGGCCAGGTCTAGGCTATGACGATATAAAGGGGCGAACAAAAAAGGGGAAAAGATAAAAGACACGACAGAACGAAAGAAGACGGTGCTTTGGCACTTGCTAGAACATTGCGCTCCGACAGCCGAGAGGGGAATAGACGGGCACAACCCAATATGTGAATGCGAGTAGTGACCATGACAGCATGACCACACAAGTGTGCTCCATGGCGGTGAGAGTCACCGTCACAGTGCACTCACTGGCTTTGATTGTTTCCACAGGCAAAGGCGGTCGACGGTCAGGGACCCGAAACCACGATCACAGGCGAATAACAGAGTGAAGGCGAACAGGCCTTGACATGCATCTCGTTCGGGGACATCTGACCCAGCTTGGCTCTCTGATCTCGTATCTTGCATAGTCCGGCGGGTGTGGATTGCAATGGCAATTTCCCAGAGGTACCACGTCTGTAGGACAAGAAGGACGGGGGTGGAAAATCTCAAGTTTCGATACGATAATGATGTTGGCAGCGGCCACAGACTACGACAAAGACGGAGTGTTGCCCCAGACCGGATGCCCGAGCACACGATAGAGGACGACCATGCAATCGTTTTTACATGGGAGTTTCTAGTCCGTTCTTTTGCAAGTCGTCATGGAACATCGTCCCCCCTTCAAAAATAGAAAAAATACGGGCGAAGGCGTAGTGGACACAAACGCCGTCACGTCCGAGCAATCACGACGCACGCAATCTGTCTTCCGCGGCAGAAAAGCAAAGCAAAGCAGGACAATTGTAAAATGCCCACTATGCGGTCCATGTCCATGGATGACACTGTGGGTGGAGACGCATACTCTGTATGCCGCAAAGTTCCGGGGCACGAAAAAGGAGTCTGATTGATCGGGAAGCATGGGCGCGTTTCTGTCGGGCGACTCTGTACTTTGTACGGGAGCCTCGCTTCCATAGTGTGAAATACAACGCTGCCAGCAAAGCATGCTCTTCACTTCAAACAGTGCGCACTCACTGCTCAGTACTGCCTGACCCAAGAACGCGGCCAGGTTGGCATCGCCCTCACTCGGTAGGATGGACACGGGAAAGAAGCGGGAAAGAAGCGGGAAAGAAAACAGCCCCCTGAAAGACACCACGACAGCCTCGTCACGCCGTTCGGGAAGGGTCCTTTGATCGGCTGCTGGTGGATGTCCGTTCTTCCTATCTTACTTTCTTAGGAAACAAGACTGACGATCGCCTTCCCGGTTGGACAATTCTTTGCGTGCCCTGGAAACAAAAAAAACACGAAAGAATACCTCAAATCGCATTTACAAGGCCATCAAAGGGCGTGTGGCTCGTACGGGGCGGAGCCGTCGACGATGGTGCTGCTCAGTCGCAGCACACGCAGCAGAAGATACGTACAACAATGCTCACCACACACCACTGGACGCCAGCCGAAGTGCGCAGTCGACAAGGTAATAAGATACAAAATACTCGTACTCCGTACTTCGTATGGCGCCCTCAGGAGCAAACAAGGTGTGGGGGGGCGGCAGAGGCGTCGAGAAAAATGAGGAGCGTTGCTGTTGTGGGTAATTTGACGATTTGGAGGAGAGCCCACTTGGCGACAGCATCAGGGTTCTCAGCCCTCTGGGGGCTCGACAGATGCACCCAGTTTCGACCAGCCACGCCAGGGGGTGAAAATGAAGTGAAGAGAAGACGGAAAGCCAATGGGAAAGATGAACGAAAGACCGCATACGCAGAAACGAACGTCGAATCAACGACTACGTCGTAACTGGAAACGAACGCGTTGGGCTGTTTAAGGATTATGAGGGGAAATGAAGGGAAAAAGGCAAAGAGAGATCCAGAAAACGGGCCAGACCCCCATTCCAGGCTGTCTTTTCTAATACGAGTACGTATGAAGTTACTTTGCGCTGGTTTTTACATTACGAGTCGTTTTCATCACTTCGTGTGACCCAATTGTCGGCTTCTCTTGGACGGAGCAATTGCGTCGCCATTTCGTTCTATTTGCTCCGTCATTTTCCCATCCAGCATCGTCATCTCAACCCGAAACCAATATTCCCTTCCTTGCTCCGTCAGGATATTGCCGTCTCTTCTTCCCCAGATACTTTGCCATACCTCGTTTTTCTTCGGAATAGTAGCCAAAGGCAACCAATACTACGGCACTTGTTCAGTTCTTCCCACTTGACACCACTACCTGTCCTACTTACTCGTACTTCATCCGATGGAGACAGCGTCGAAAGATGAAAGCGCCCTGTCACGTTCCCCCCTCTTGAATGGGCTAGCTGGCTGCCAGACCGATGTTTAGTTTATTTTGCCCAGGTCTGCCAAAGTCTAGGCTCTTCCATCAGACAATCATCAGTGGTGGTCCTGATTAGCGGTGGACTGTGACGAGGAGAGGCACTAGCACATTGCGTCGTGCACTACTCGAAGCGATAAATAGAGAAAGTCGCCTCGCCCGTCTCGCCCGTTTACGAATAGAGGCAGGGCAGAGCAAAAGAGAAGCCAAGAGCACAGTGGCGTCGTGTGTCCGTGAGGCTCGCAGATCAAGTGCCCCATCTCGTGGAATCCGAGAGTGGACTGCAAGCCGACCGACTGGCCCCGGCCAATCGTGTCCTATTGTGCCTCGTATACGAGCCGAATCTACCGTGCACTCACGTAGCCATCGACGGCAATGCGATCCAAGCTGCCGGAATAACCTGGACTCGTGGTGATGGGATGGAGGCAAGTATTGATGGCATGGCGAAAGAGTTGATACTATGCCCTGCCAAGATCCTTTTCATTCGCAGACGATGACGAAGGACTCTGGGACGACGAGACTCTCGATGCAGACAACGGTGGAGACGGTCAGGGGCGGATTGGCCTCTTCATGTTGGACTGCGTCCTGGAGCTGGTCCCTGGTCTTCTTTTTTTCTCTGTCCCGATTTTGCGCGTCTCATGTCTCTTTAGCCGCTCTCAACCCACATTCATACCATTCCCATGCCTTGCACAGCACCATCGCGTGCCAGCTTCTGTCTCAATTCTTGTCGTGCTGCAAACATGTTGTGGCACGCAGTACCCCGTCCTCTGTGCCTCTCCAACGTCAGATACAAAAAGAATCTCTTTTTGATACATGTACTCGTAACCCGTAGATACCATCGCACCGCATCCACCTGAACTTTTTGCCCTACCAGCACCGTGGAGAGCGATGGAGCGCGCCGTCGAAAATCGATTTCGCTTTGGGCATACGGCCAGCTGTTCCACTCTTTCCCCAAAGGCATGCCTCCAACTTTGTATGGGGAGAGGATCCGAATCACAGATACAGACAGGACAGTCTCGTGGGCCATTTTGATCCAAACCGCCTGTGCCATTCAATGGTAAACGAGAGAAGCATGTCGCAATTTGAAAAACGGGTGCTTTTGGTGGCCAGGAGGCTCTCCGTAGCCCTAGGCCCCTACCCCATCTGATGCGTGTCGACTGGCTGGCCCCATCGACTCTGTCAACAAAGGCCGAGATAGTATTTCTGTACTCGTATCGTTTTGGACCTAATCTCTGTATGGCACCATGGCCGCCATTCCATCGCCATCACCCACTGCAACCGTCTCTACGACCAGTCTATTGCTTGTCTTATTTCCCGAGATGCTTCCCTTGTTGGCGGTATCGTTTTTCTGAGAACCTTTCGTTTTCTTTCGTTTCTTTCGTTTCTTTGGTCACAACCGCCTCTTAGCTTCCTGGCTTCGATGCTACCATTGGCCCCCATTGGCCCCCATTGGAACCAGTCCCGGAATCAGTCCCAACATAACGCTTACGATGTCTAGCCAGGCGCCAACGGCACAGAGAGAGATTTATATTTATATATATATATAAAAACCGACCAGGAGAGAAATGCAAGAGGCAAAACAATCCAGAAGAAACAGACCAGGAATTGCACTCGACTTTGCTTGCCGTGACCCATGTGACCTGTATCCAGCTGAACTCCAAGAATGGTGTGTACCAGTGACAGTGGACAGGGCCGGAGCATCTTACGGAGTACTACCTCGTAGTCGATTACACGTCAAGGCAGCCAAGGCGGCTGATGCCTATGGGTTATTGTTTCCCGAATACTCAGTCTCCCACTTGGTGCTGGAAACAGTGGCAGGCACATTGCCTCTTCAAGCTGACGACGAGCGTAACGTGCACAATCTCACTGCATGAGATCCCAATCTCCTTCGCCGGACGTTCTGTCCCTTGGTCGGTCCTGGCATCCTCCTCTCCGCCAGTCAAGATATGCTCTATCCCCTTCCCGCCCGCTAAGCTCTTCAGCTCGTCTCCTTTGGTCACCATTCTCATGCACCTCCCATGCTCCTCGTTTTCCAACCACCAATAGGCTGCCAATTGGGCCCCCCTGCTCGGCAAAGCTGGCTCTTTTTCTTTTTACTCCACCCCCTTGTTTCTGCCGTATTGTATGGCTCCCACCCTCTCAGGACGTTTCTTTTTTTCGGGGCTCCAGCTCTCTCATGTTTGCTCGTTCTTTCCGCCCTTGCCTCTTTGCTTTGCTCCTTTTTCTTCCCTCACGGCCTCTGAAAGGACAGACAGTTCACAGTCTAGACCTCCCAATGTCAGGCTCCACCCCCAAGCTGGACATCCCTTGCCGCATTGACCGGGTTGGAGGACTTACTATTGGAGAGTCTGGTGTGCCTCGTCGTTCCAGTCAGCCCCAAGACGCATGCGTGCGGAGGTGGACTATGGACTATGGACTATGGACTTTATCCTCTCCTCCCGCGTCTCTTTGGTGTCCTCCCCATCTCGGCCGCACTCTCCTCGTCATGTTTTCCTGTTCGGCACCTTCCATACTACTGCCTCTCCAGTAGCCCGCCTTCCATGATCGACCACCCCCAAAACGGCCTACATGTGGACACCACGCACGCTCTTTCCCCTTCCTGTCAATGGCTGGACCCGGCAGCCGCGCCTTCCACCATTCCACTAGAAGCTCAGATCCGCATACCATTTTGACACTGTCTCTCCCTGTGGCTAAGTACGACCTGCTGCCCCGGCATGTCCACCCTTTCACTGTTCTGCATATCGGTGCTCGGTCCTTGTCCTCGGGCGCACATGTACAGGTATGGAGCAGCTGCGTGTCTGTTTTGCACGGGAAAGATGGAAGATACTTCGCAATGACAAGGTCAGCCCTGGCGATGCGCTTTGTTTTGGCTTCTCTAGTAATGGAAAGAGCTAGTGACAAGCAACAGGCAAACCTCCTTTTCCGAAAATCGATATTCCAACAAGGGAAGAACGATGAACGTCCTTCCAGAGCGCCAAAGAAACTCGACTGGCAGGTGCCCCCATATTGCTTTCCCCCTGCTTTCTTTTCGACCAGTCTCAGCGCCCCTTTTTACCTTTTCTTTTCGTCTTTTCTTCGTCCTCTTTCTTAAACGTCCCCTGGTCCGCCGCCCGCCACCACGGACGCCTCTTACACCGTGTGCACCAAACCTGTCTGCTCGACACACCCTACTCTGGGGACGCCTCCTTGTCCAACCGCATTGGCTCTGAGAGCGCCTCCCTCCACTTCGTGGACGACGCCCATGTGCCTCTTCCATCCATCATCACTCGTCCATGTTTGCGGCCCTCGTCTCTCGCTCACCTTTGAGCCGGCGTCTTCTCCAAGCAGACTGAGATCAGTGTCGCCATATTGCTCAACGCACATCTCGTGAAAGATGGCTGGCGGGTCCGATAGCTCAACCATACAAGGTCCCTCTCGCTTCCTCCATCACGTATTCCGGCCTTCCACTCTGCCACTTCCCCTCGTCTTGCTCTAGTTCGTCGCCATCCTCGCCAACAGGACGAACCCACCGCCCACAGCAAGGAGCGCCCACAGGCTTGCGTGACCCGACTAGCACCAGCGGTACAGAGACTTTGTGTACCGGCTAGCATCAATCCTCTTGTCTGCTTCCCTCGGTGGCATTTTTTCAAAGTCTGCTTTTGTTTCACTGAGCTCGATCTCCGTTACAACACAAAGAACGACGTATCGCGTACTCATCAGATATCATGCCGCCTTGGCCACTGCCGGCCTGGTCTTGTCCTTTTTTTACTTTGTCTACTTTTCCACCTTAGCATCATTATGTCCGCGTCAGGCCGAGCTCGTCCGCACCTTATTTGGGAGGATCCACTGTTGTGGGCGTCCCTTTCAGCCCTCTGGAACCCTACGAAGAAGACGGTAGCCTCCCAGTAAGTCTAACCACTACGAGCACGTATTGGACGTGTCACCTTTTATCCTTGAGCAGCTCTGTCTCCGTCGTACCTCTGCCCTCTCTGCTCTACGAAGTACGAGTATGTGTGCCCGTTACCCTGGTCCAAACAACCGGCCCATCACATAATAGACTCACCCCCTTCACCCTTGCACAGTCTAAACTCTCAACCTTGTTTCCCACCCCCCTCCATCCTTTGCCCACCTTCTCTCTTTGCTCTCCAGCGATGGTCCCGCGTCGACTGACAGTCTGTTCCTCTTCCCTCCTACTCCCATCTATGCAAGAAAGGTGTCTTCAGCCTCATCGTTTACCAAAAAAGAATAGGGAAACAAATACAGAGAAATAGGAGAAAGGCTCCTAGAAGGCAAAGGCAAAGGCAAGCAGTCCCTGACAGGCTGCATGTCCCAATCGCCTCTAATACCCATGGCCTGCAGGTCTTCCGTGCTCCTGTGTCTTGCTCTTTGCCTCCTTCCACGTCTCCCAGTCGGGGCCAAGCCGCCCCAGCCCTGTCTGGCCTGGGATAATACCCAAATCGATCCAATATCGTGATAAGTGGCCAGGAAAGATGCCGCCGTCACCAAGTGAGAGCAACAGTGTTGGAGAACGAGCAAGCAACGAGGAGAGAGAACCTCTCCAATCTCATCAAGCACGCCCAAGGCCCGCGCCTCCCCCGGTCTCGCACCTTTCACCACCACTCCCCTCCCCATCGTTGTGGAAGAAGGGCACAGGCCCAAGACCCGGTCCACCACACCCAAGATCGGCAAACATCCACTCCATCGTTTTTATCTAAGCTTTTGCTCCTCCCTCTCTCTATTCAAAGCGACATAGGCACAACATCTGGACTCTGGACTGGCCGACCACATGGACGCGCCACCGAGAGAGCTGGCCGCCATCGCTTGTCTTTTCCCCTAAACCTTAAACCAATGCTTGGTCTTCTTACGAAGTACGCCTTCTCCTCTCTCAAGGACACAACTTTTCCCATTCTCCTCTACCACCTCTCACTTTCTTCCACGACTCTTACCCACCACGCTGCGCGCACCTTCCGACCGCGCGTGCTGTTCCTCTCGTTTATTTTATTTTGTTTCCACAATCGTCTGGCAATATTTCCTCCTCTACTGGGCCATTCCCTTGATCCTCCTATCTTGCTCTCTGGCCGGACTGACACTTCGTCTCAGTTACTGCCCTGTTCCGTCTCCCCTCATATTCCAACCCCAGTCATTTTTCTCGCCGTCGGCTTGGCCTCGTCTTTCCTGCACAACGGAACATCCCGAATCACCTTGTCTCCTCCAACTCATCCTGCCCTCCTGGCCATCGCGCTATCCGTGCTTCTTCACCACCACCTACTGTCGTTTTCTTCTTGGCCCTTGTCTCCTCTCAAACTGGAAGCCTCGCCTTACATGCCGTGTCTGTCTTTTCGGCGGCCCTCGCTTTTCCCACGCTTATAACACCAAGGAGAACCGGAAGGGTCCAGGCCCATCTATCAACACCAAAGAAACCAACCTAACAGCAAAGGGTAAGTCACAACGCACATTGTACCATACTACTCAAACCATACTGTGTGTAAAGCAGGCAGAGGGGCTCCTGCTCTCACCTTGCACACCTTTGTTTTTTGTTCGCGTGCCCTGCGCATTTTAGGTGTCAGGGATCAGTTGTGTACCCAGGGGGCAAGGGTCAGCAGAATACACAGAAGGCGTTTTGCCGCCAGAGTATTCTATTCCATTTGTTTTTTACTAGTCATCTTTTGCCTGGTTGACCTTCTCTCCATCCTCTTGTCTCACCTCCTGTCTCCATCTTCTTTTGCCTTTTCCCTTTCCTGTCTTCCTCTTCCCATCTTCTTTCCCGTCTCCCCCCCCTTTCTGTTTGATTCTGCCTCCTTGCTCTACCTTTCTTGCACTTCGTTCTGTACCTGGAGGAAAATTGGTCTCTCCATACTCGGATTCATCTCTGAGCGCGCATCACGATCGACATCTCGACGACAAGGGGCATGCCACCCCTTCTTGAAAACGCAAAGCACATAAGCAGACACCAAACCTCAAGAAAGTCAGGCCGAGGAGGAAACGGACAAGTCTACACAAACCACCACCACATTTCTCATTCTACATCGCTTGGATAGAAGTGAACCCCGCTTCCAAGCTCGTCCCTCCATCCCAAACTGGACTCTCAGTCTTGCCCCCAACACGCCCGAAAGTCGCTTCCCACGATATTCAGCAAAGCCCTCTTTATCTCAAAGTCCCAAAGTAGCCCGACCAGAGAGAAAACGGAACCTGCCTCACGATCCATGGAAGCAGCACTGAGCTTTGCGCCTGGACGATCAACCTTGGCCTTTGGGGCTGACCCGCTGTCTGCCTACTCGCTGCCATCCCGAGGCTTCAGCCAGGACACTTTCAGTACGCAAACACCACACCGCTCCAGCACTGCCTTGAACCTGTCATACTCTGTCGCCGTTGTATCCTCTGTCGAACAATGTTCTCTCATCTTTACGCCCTTGGCTTTCTTTTGTTTTCTCTCTTTTCTCCGCTCGCTCTCTGCTTCTTTTATTGTTCGCCCGGTCCGTCTGTTCAGCCGTATTCGGACTGCAGTTTCTTGTTGCGGCTGACCGATCCAATATTGCCTTGCCCGATTTTAACGCACACCCAGTACTCTCCTTTCAACTTCTTTGTCTCTCCTGCTTTCTTTTCCCCCTCTCTCCTTCGTCTCTTTCTTCTCCCGACAAGCCAACTCAGAGTTTCAAACTTTGAAACCCTCGTCCTGTTCTCGCCCTTTTCAGTACTTTCTCTTTCTGTAGGGTCCCACACAGGCGCACTTCTCCTGACATTTCTTCCACCCACAGGGTTCGCTGGCGACAAATCAAGCCCTACGGCGATTTACCAAAGAGACAATATCAGCAGCAGCAGCTCGCAACAATCATTTCCGGTCAGCTCAAACTATCTCGGCCAAATCCAGCAGCAGCAGCGACAGGGCCGCGACGACTCTCAAGGTCCGCAGCACCGGCGCTTCAGCCCACCGGAGGCCGCCGTGGTCCAGACCGCGGCCATTGTCGACTACACCGACGGCAGCATTGTCCTCGGACGTTTCAGCTCGCAGAATCGGCATAAGCAACAGCCCTCTCAGACGGTCTCCTCTTTGACCAGCAACACGAAATTGGGCAGATGAGCGTTTCCTTGAACCAGCAGGTCTCTTACGGCGGCCAGGCGTCGTTTGGTCACGATACTCTGGCCAACTCGCCAGCTTTTGGCCACTCGCCTCTCGGACATTCCTTGAGCCACGACGCTTCTCAGCAACATCGTCAGCAGCAGAACCAGTGGAACCCAAGTCGGTCGCTGTTCACCGCACCCACTGAGCCGTACGGATCGTCACGAAATACACCGTCACCACCTCGAATACGCACAGCGGACACCACTTTATGCAACAGGACGTTTCCGCTACAGATCAACCGTTTAGCTCGAACATGTCAGGCCATACAGGGGGCTTGGAGGCGACGGGCTTCGGCGCTCACCAAATCTGCAGCAATACCACCAGCCTGCGGACCAACAACACGATCATCATTACCAGCAAGCACAGCGCATAACCAGGATTTTCCAGCACCGCGGGTCCCTTGGCATCGCAGCCTCGGACGATACACGATAGCAGCAAGTAGTAGCAACAACGGTAACAATCGAGACAGCCTAGGCGCAAGCGGAGCCTCCATGAACTACCGGAGCCATCCTTCACCCAGTCCCGGACTCGGTATGAACGGCTTCGCGTCCAAGTTGGCGGCGGCATCCACCACAATTTGCAAAGCCAGTCGTCCTTTCAAATGTACAGCCCGCAACCAATGCACCACCTGGCCAACCACCATCACAACACCAGCAGCAACAGGCCTTGCCCAGCCCAACACACGCAGGGAACCCATGCGGCTCATCCCGCCACCACTTCCATCACAGGCCGGTATGTCGGGCATGGTACCGCCGCCCCTAGGAAGCAGTGGTGCTGGCCGTGGCTACTCGCACTACAGCCACCCTGGTTCAGCACCACCGCACTCGCCAGGCCTTTCAGGGCCGTTAATGTCCCCTGGCGGCCAGATGACTCTTGTCTCCAATATGGGAATGTCGTACAGTAGCGCTGGTGACAGCCCTGCGCTGCATTCAGCCGTGGACGGCCACTCCTCTACATCACAACGCACTCCACGCCCATCACCTGAACCCGCACCAGATTGGCCACCACCACCTTCCCGGGATTCTTGGCGGCAAGGGACACCAGGACCTGGCGACCTGGCGGAGTGCACGAACGGCCTTTTAAGTGCGACGTGTGTCCCCAGTCGTTCAATCGCAATCATGACTTGAAGCGCCACAAGCGGATCCATCTCGCGGTCAAGCCATTTCCGTGCAACTATTGTGACAAGAGCTTTAGCAGAAAAGATGCATTAAGGTGTGTACCGCTTCCCAGGCACAGACAGCTCGACATTGTTTTTTTAGGGTTTTTGTGTTTTCTGCATGCTAATAACTGCACAGCGTCACCGACTGGTCAAGGGTTGCGGTGAGAGGCATCAGACAACTCGGGCAACAACATGTCCAACACCAGCGGCTACATCCTCCGAACGGCAGCGTTCTCAGCGATACGACGAGTGATGGTGGCCGTGACAGCCATGGACTAATGCGCTGACAGCCCAAAGCTCGAGATAGCGTCTAGACGAAGCAACCCGCCCAAGATCTACGCAATTAATCAACATGTACAGTCTCGGCCCTTTTTTTGCCAACTCACGGCGCCTAGGCGTCGGCTCCCACCTTGATTTCTGATTCGACTCACCTCACATGAATGCTTCTCCTTGGAGGTTTGGGCTTTGGGGCCCGGATTGCTAGGCCGCATCCCTCCCATTAGAATGTCGCTTTCTCTCGTGTACTTTGTTTCGGCATTGTTCCGTTTTTTGTTTAGTGCAACATGTCCTTGTACTGTGAAGTATATTTCAAGAAGGCACGGAGTCTTTGCTACGGCCTCGCAGGCATCAGAGAGAAGATACATTGGAAGGACATGTAGCCCTCAGGAACGGGTCTATCCCGGGGATGGCGGACTATACTTTACCAGCTTCCTTTCTGACCCCCGAATGGACTGCATCAATGCCGTATGCGGGTCTCTTGTTGTCAGGCTCATGGCCATGGGAGTGCATTGTTTCTTTCCAGTGTCGCGATCGCATGCTGCAGCGGAACGACCAGTGCGCTACCATCGCCTCCTTTTCACGGACACAGAAAGTCAACAATTGCTCTTTGGTGCCCCACATTGGCATCTGCCTCCTGAGTCTGAGCACCTCGCATGTCGTACTTGCAACTCCACACCAGAGCCCCGTCCGGCCAGCCCTTTCTTTCCCATCCTGTTGGTGTTCTTGTTTCCGTTTTCATTCTCATGTACAGAACCTGAACGGCGGTCGCGACAGGAAAGGGGGACTTTTGCGCTTGAAATGGATTCTCGCCAACGCTTCGTCAGTGCTGGAGAACAGGCAGCAATGAAGTCAACAATGTTGGCAATGAGCTGTCTCAAAGTCATGCAGACGAAGTAGCGCAACAGTTCTCAGTGGGTTCGGGTGAAGAAACAAAGAATCGATCGACATGGCAGGAAATCCGGCATTGGGAGAGTCCAGCGAAAGCTTCATTGACACGAGACAGGATCGATTTCTATTTCTCTCCAAGGCCGACAGGGGAAGCAGAATTAAAGTCTTTACTGTTCAACAAGGGCGAAAGACATGCTCGAGAGAAAGACATGAGCAGAGCAAAGATGCGGGACCGCAGGAACGCAGGTGAATTGGGGCAGGGAAGAAGAGTCTTCGATTCAGGGTGCCGAAGCGTTCGATAGCAGTTCGATTACACGACAACATCCAAGACTTCTCTGACCCAGAAATCCTAAGAAGGTCGCAAAAACGTACGAGATGGGTTGTGCGTGATGGAAGTAAAGTCTGTAACGCAAACAGCTGGCATGATCGCCGAGTGTACAGCATGTGCTTTTAGACAATGCAAATGCATGCAGTACAATCTCTTGCCTGCATTCATCTTTTCCGTTCAAAAGTACAGTTTACGTTTCAGTCTCGCAGAATGTTGCACTGCATGATTCTTTATCAATCATAGAAATAGAGTGTGTTCCCGAAGCACTTTGACACGGCACGATTTAAAGCCAAGCAACGGGCGAAGATGACGAAGAGGGCTGACGTATCACACTTGAGCGATCGACCGATTAGATTAGATCAGCTATTTCCTATCATTCCCTCTCTTGTCTCAGCGCCCGTCCCTGTATCGAAATGACAAGAAACAAAGGGCATCCCAAATGTACACCACACAAAAGAAATCCAGATTTTGAGGGCGCAAGCCCGAAACTCCAAGCAAAGGGGAATGCAACAGTGATGAGCTCCAAATGGAGCTAGCGAAGAAGAATAGGTGTGTACAAGAAATGAGGAAAGAGAAAGAGAAATTGGGCGAGAGGTCAGAAGATGGTTGAAAGTGCCAAGTATGCCTGGTGGGTAATGAAACGAAAGACAAGAACAAAGAAACAACAAAACGCCAACGTAGAAGTTTGACTTCCAGACAATAGGCCTCAAAATACAGACAAAAGAGAAATTGCGCCAAAAAATGGGTGTGGGTTTAGCATTCAAGCTAGGAATTGAGAGTCTTGACCATCATTTTGGCCTTTCGCTTGTCGGGCACAAGAAGTGACGCTCTCGCATGACACCCTTGACCGTGTCGCCACCTTGTGAAAGCTGTTGGCAGAGCCCTTCTCTTGCGTCAGGCGCAAAATACAAAGGTGGTTGCGCTTGCCGTGCTCGATCACGGTTATGATCTCGCAAGCAAATGACACCTCCCGGATACCGAGATCTACCTTCTGTCAGTACGGATGGTCGCTTGGGAACTTGATAGACAGGAACAACTGTAAGAAGAATGTCACTGGAAACTCACAGTTACTAGAGCCAACCTTGGCAAAAACTAGGTTGCGCTCCTTGTCGACATCAATATCACGGATGCCGTAACGGCGCCAGTCACGCAGAAGCATTACGACTTCCTGGCGTGCGCGACGCTGTGACATTCCCAAACAAAGATGTCGTGTAGCCGGCTTCACACGGAAAAGCCGTGATAGCCAGTTTTGCTGAGGGTCGATCTTGCGTGCATTGGACTCGTCGTCGTGGTCATTCCAGCTGTTGCGACCAGATCCGCCTTTGCTCGAAGTCTTACTCCGCTGGCTGCCGTTGCCGCTGTTTCTGCTGGTCCGGCTGTTACCACTGTTCATTCGTGACTGCTTGGGTCGTTCCAGCACACCCTCTGCCTCAAACTGGCTGCTCTCATCGGCCACGGACAGTTTCGCATCGCTCTTGGGGTGGTTTTCCAGAATGGGAAAATGAAACTCTTCTTCCTGGAGAGAGCCTGAGAGGCAGCCCCGGCTACCGGTGCAGTCGTTGATGCCTCGGTATTTCGCGAGATCTGTGAAACGGGTCGCTCAGAAATCTGCACTGCGCTGTTGCGGATGTCGGTCTTGGATTGACGTCTAAACCACGACCGTCTAGTCGGAAGCACCGAGCTTCGATCGCTGCTTCCACTCATAGACCCGTGGTTAGACACACTGGTCTCTTCGACAATCGTCTCAGTAATCGGTTCCGGGCGGTACCTTGTAGCCTTCTCCTCACGCCGGCTCGGTGGCCGTTGCTGCAGGCGTGATGACTGCTGGTCCACAGACAACATTTGCTTCGGCTTCTCCATGGAAACCTGGTGCGTCTTCTGCTGTGGGTCAGAGACAGGGCGCGCCTGTGTAGGCTCAGCACGGCTCGTCTTCTTTGGAAGACTGATTGGTCTCGGAGTGGAAACCGGGCCCTTGGGCCGAATGGTCGTTGGCGAGACAACAAGACGGATTGTGTTCTCGGCCTGCGCAAGGTTGGCCAGCTCTTTAATGTCCTGTGCCGTATATGCCGAGTTCTTCTTGGTCGGTGCGGAGGATGCGCGCGGCTTGTCCTTATCTGCCAGCGGCCAGTTCTCTTGACCGGTCTCGTCGATGGATGGCATCTGCGTGACACCTGCCTTTCCAGACTGCGAATATACCGGCGCCGATACAACGCGGCGATCATCCGAACTGTGGGAAAAGGCTGCACATCCACAATACGTGCCTGCATCTTGGTGTTTGAGGATGCTGCAACGCCAATTTCAGCAGAGTCGAGGCGGAAATCCTTCGGTCCGGCGGCCGGTTTCTTTTGGCTTTTGCCTTCCTTGGCTTGCGCAATCTCACGCTGCACAGACTCAGACCGCGGTGGCGAAGGAGGCAGTGGCCGCGATTGCCATGGCTTGTATTTGCTCGCCTGTGAAGACGGCGCTTCAGGTACTGATAGCTCAGTCAGCTCAGAGCTACTGATGCGGAGAGAAAACGGTGAGTGCCTACCCTCGTCTCTATCAGAAGAGTCAACAACCAGAAGCGAGCTCATAAAGGCATCATCTAGGTCCTTGGCAATCTTGCAGCTGAAGTCCGTGAGGTCCTCGTTCCATACTGGTGTGGTATCTCGAGACTGTGCCAGGCCATTGGCACCGCTCATGAGGGGTTCCGTGTACTCAGCCTCCTGGGCGCATGGCTTGCGAGCCTTGGAAAAGTCCACGCGCGCTTATGTCTCGATGTCGGGCGAACACCTTGTTTTCCACTTATACTGCGCATGCTCCGTGTGCTGCGAATTGAGCTCATTGAACCACGCGATGCCTTTAGGTATGCAGCTGAGCCTCGGCGCTGCTGAACATAGACCTTCTTTTTCGTCGCCGCTGAACCCGCCTTCGCCTTGACAGCTTCTGCTTGAACCAAGGATCGGACTTCAGCTTCCACATTTGGGTTGTTGCGGTGCACGACAATCTTCGCATGGCTCGCCCGCGTGTTGGGCGGCTCCATCACAATGGACGACTTGTATGGGTCATAGGACTTGACGGTGCCAGCCTCTGTCCCAGCCTCGGTCTCCGCAACGTTGGAAATGACAGTGAAACGCGACACGCTCCGTTTGTGACCTGCGGCGTTCGACTGGGAGAACTTTCTAGTTGACACCTTCTTCGAGTAAACTTGATTCACATGATGGTAGTCGCTCATGGAGTGGGTGAGTGTCGGGTTGTAATCCTCCTGCTGTCGCTCTCGGTAGCCATGAAGTAGCCAATAGAACAGCTTCTGGTCGTTGGGTCTGCCAGGCAGGTTAGCATCAGGTCACGATTTGAGAACAGTGGGAGAGCAATGCAGCTTACTCATTGCTAACAAGCTTAGCAGCCAGGTCATCCTCCCGCAGTGTATGCCACATGGAACGAAGCTGGCGAAAGATCTGAGTATCGATGCTGGCCAGGTCCAGTGGTGTGACTTGCGTTCCCCGGCCACCTTGACCTTGGCCGTCAGTGCCGTTGCTGCCGAGGTCGTCCAAGTAGCCGTACTTCCAAACGAGAGGATGCTGCCACATTCTATTCATGGAGATGCGCACATCGGGCTCGATCTGCAGTATGCGGTGAATAAGATCTTTTGCATCCGGGCTGAAAGCACTCGGCATTGTGTAGATGCCCTTCTTGGCCTTCGCCAGCATCAAACCCATGTCATCTTCGTCAAAGGGCAGCCTGCCGGCAAGCATGACAAAGAGTATGACACCCATGCTCCAAATGTCTGCCTTGTCTCCACGGTAAGGCCGGGCCTTGAGAAGCTCAGGGCGGCGTAGTGAGGGCTGCCGCATGATGTCTGCAGGTGATAACGCGGACCTTGGTGAAGGGCCGCCATGCCAAAGTCGGCGATCTTGATCTGGCCATCGGCTTTCAGGAGGATGTTCTCTGGCTTCAGGTCGCGATGGCAGATGTTATATGCGTGGCAGTACTGAACGGCACTCATCATCTGCCGGAATACAAAGACAGAAGCCTCCTCGGTCAGGGCGCCGTTCTGGCTAACGTATGTGAAGAGGTCACCATTTTCGACATATTCGAGAATCAAGTAGCTAGCGACTGTTAGTCTCACCAGGCCGCCATGTCCACCAAAAATACAAAGGTCACAATAATGCCATCCATCGGTGCCAGCCAACACTTACATCTCGTTGCGGTTTTCCCAAATGTCGTAGAGCTTGACGATGTTGGGATGCTCGATCAATTTGAGAATAGCCACCTCGCGTCGATGGCAAGCGGCATACGGCGAACGCCATTAACGTTCTCCGGCAAGTTACTGTCGAACTGGTCGAGCTGGGCAATGCTGCCAGACTGGGTCATGCGAGCAGTCTTCTTGCGATAATCTTGACAGCCACGGGCTGGTGGGTTGTGCAGTGACGGGCAGCCCGCACGCGCGCTGAGGAACCTTTGCCCAGTGTCTTGCCGAGCTGCCATGGGCCAATATGGGACTTCTTGTTGGGAAATCCGTCGCAGGAAGAGTATTGTGAGGCACGCTTCGAGTCGGTTGTGTGCTGCGAGTCCCAGATGTAGCTGAGTTCCGCTTGCTGCTAGCCTGTGCCTGGTCGATTGGCGGCGCGTCGACCATGTCATGGTCGGCGTAATTGCTGCTTCCGCTGTTTGCTGCTGTTGCTGCTGCTGCTGCTGTTGCTGCTGCTGCTGCTGTTGCTGCTGCTGCTGCTGCTGTGCTTGTTGATAAGCAGCCTGTTGCCGGTAGGCCTGCTCATATTCTTGCTGGTATTCCTGGTAGTATTGGTCTTGCTGCCGCTGCTGTTGATCAACTGGTGCAAGGCCGGGAGCCACAGCTGACAGTGATGCGGACAGCTGAAAGGCCGCCGTGGCATCCGCATGCTTTTTTGGTCGGGACAGGTGCCTGGGGGGCGTTCGGGGTGTTTGCTCGAGAAGTGGCATCGCCAAAGGGCACACGGTTGCCCGTCCGGCTAGGGCTCGCGCGCGATGCCATGGCGGACTCTGCGTTGACACAGTTTGGTGAGGAGCTATCGCATGCTTCACGGGTTGGTGTCGTGTACGATGAGTAGGTGCGCGAACAGGTGAGTGAAAGATGAGACGAAGTCAGAGTGAGAATCAAAAAGGTAAACAGATAACACACGTGCAATGGACAAAACAAGAGTCGACCAGGCTGATGCTAAAGGAAAGTGGTCGACAAAAAGAGCGAGGTAAGGGTGAGCTGCAGAAACGAACAGCACACCGGGCGGCCGATGGTGTTTTGTTGATCGTCCCACGCGGCGTGTATGTAAGAGAGTGAGAGCTGGTGAAGAAGAGAGAGCGGGAGGAGAAGAGTGAAGAGTCGAAGAAAAGGTGAGCCGGTTGCAGGACGAGAGGGTCCCACGGAAAGCACGCGTAAGGGAAGGGCTTCGTTGCCGCCAACACGCGTGTACCGATAGCTCTTTCCCGTTTCTATGGCAGACAACACTGGTTGCCCGGGTGCCAAATGGAGCAGAGGTCCGGAATCCAGTCGACAAGGAAAGAGGCACCGGGGGCTGTTCTTGCCAGTTCCAGGACTTACATGCGCAAGTAACTTACACAGGCGGAAGGAGGGGCGGCACTACGGGCAACAGGTACTTTCCAAAGACGGCAGGCGCCCTGTGCAAAGAAGGTACGAAGTACAGTCCGTCCATCATGGCAGCTCGCAATTCAGACAGCAACACCTTGAAGGGAGTCGTCAAGAATGAGGACAAATAAGAAAGGATCTTGCATGGGTCTGCATCGGCGCTACATAGCTGCAGAGCACAGTAGGTGGAATGCGGGCTTCCAGGACGGATATCAAAGAGTGGGGCAGGCCAGGTTTTGGACATGGACGACGGTCACGGCGGCAATGCGACGACACGGAACAAATGGGCAGGGCTACAGCAGGAGAGTATGCGTGGAAGAGGAAGAACAGAGGCAAGGCAGAGGGACGCGGAGAGGGAGGTCCAGAGGGTGGAAGCTCATTTCCAGCAGGTTGGATGTTCTCCCTGCTCAGGGATAGCGGATCGATGGAGCGCACCAAAAAGGGCGTTCGGCACGTAAGCTGGCATGCTGCGTCACAGGGCGAGGACAACGACTGGAATTCAGTAAGATTGGTTGGCAAGATGGCAACTTTCCGTAGCCAGAGGACGATGGGAAATCAGCAGACTCTCTGCAGCAAAAGACGAGACAATGGAAACAAGAGCACCTTTGTTTGTTTGCGCCGCGGCGATCCCTCAGCCGCCAAGGGCAGCAGCATGCGCCGGGCTGGCGACGCGTCGTCCCGCAGGCGGCGGCGAGGTCTCAGAGGCCCATACGTATTCGTTCTTGTTGACACAGAAGCGTCGTACGTTCACTTGGAGAGAATCGTGGAAGCTGATGCCAGACGACAAACCGGTCGATGGAATGGCCGAGGCGAATAACGACTGGCGCCGGCCAGCGGAGCGCCACTTGGGCGGCCCACGTACATGTAGCTAGTTGCACTGCGAAGCGATCGGGAGACGCACAAGTGTTACGGCAAGGTGGTGCACCGGAAACCCAAACCGGCGATGTGTCAAGTCAAGTGCCGTTGGACTCGTCGAAGGTCGTCGCGCAACGGCCACCAGTTGCGCGGTGCAAAGTTAAAGTGCAGTGGTTCCACTTTTATTATGTAATCAGGCATCGCGACGCCAGGAACGCGTCCTGACGCGTGCCCCGCCAAAAGTCACTTCACGATCGCCAATGTGCCCAACGTCAACGCAAGCTCAAGCACGTCGTAGACCGCACACCCGACAGCCACATCATGGCGGGGTCTGAAGCATCCAGCTCACGGCCGAGACGCCCGCTCGACAGTGGTATCGCGGACGCCTATGGCCGCCTCCACCCCGACCCCGATGGCCGGCCCTCGAAGCGAATGAGACCCTCCCTAGAGCCGGAAGAAGCAAACAGCATCCACCACCACGGCGATCGCGGCGATAGTGACGACGACGAAACTGCAAACGAGACATACTATTCCACGACAAGTGAACGCCGGTCCGATGTCGTCGCCGCCGCTGCCGTTCGGTCCAAGGCCAAACCGACGTTTCAGCCGGCGCCATTGTGCGTGTGACGCTCGACAACTTTGTCACATACGAACACGCCGAGTTCAACCCGGGCCCCAGTCTGAACCTGGTCATTGGGCCCAACGGAACGGGAAAGAGCTCGCTTGTGTGCGCCATCTGCCTGGGCCTCGGCTTCCACTCCAATGTGCTCGGCCGCGCTACGACATTTGGTGACTTTGTCAAGCACGGCCGGCCACACGCAGTTGTCGAGATTGAGCTGCAGGCCCGCGAAGACGAGATAGAGAATCACGTCGTGCGCCTGCGCATCAACCGCGAGGACAACAGCCGCAAGTTCTGGCTCAACGGCCAGGAGGCACCCCTGAAGCGCGTGCAGTCGCTGATGGCCGAGATGCGCATCCAGGTCGACAACTTGTGCCAGTTCCTGCCGCAGGACCGTGTGGCCGAGTTTGCGGGACTCAACGCCGTCGAACTGCTAGCCAAGACGCTCGAGGCCGCGGCGCCGCTCGACATGAAGGCCATGCAGGCGTCGCTGCGTGACATCTACCACGCACAGCGCGACGCCGAGAAACAGATGCAGATTGACGGCGAGCAACTGCGCATTCTCGAAGGCCGACACCAGATACAACAGGCGGACGTGGAGCGGTTCCGCGAGCGCGAAGAGATCCAAAAGGCCATTGACGACCTCGAGGACTGCCAGCCGCTGGTGCACTACTACGAAGCGAAGCGCAGGTACCGCGAGCTGAAAGAGGAGCGGCGTCGGGCCAACCGCGACCTCGCAACCCTGACGGCACGCCTACAGCCCACACTCGAAGCAATCAGAGCCAAGGAGCAGTACGAGGAGCAGCTTACAGCCGGCGTTGCGGTACGGAGGTCGGTGCTGCAGGCGCCGAACAAGCCGTCGGTCAGGCTCTGGTCAATATAGAGCGCTTCGAGGATCAGATCCAGTCGGCAAACACCCAACATGCTGCCATGGGAGACTCTCGGGACAAGAAGAGGAAGGACATCGCGGCCACACGACAAAAGATCACCAGCCTCGAGGCTAGGATCAAGAACAAGCCGCCCGAGTTTGTTGCCTCTGAATGGAACATGAAAATTGTACGTTGTCGGCCCATTGCTGACCGATACACGCGCGTGGTGCGAAGCTAACACTCGGTGTGCCCAACAGCGAGACAAAGAACACCAGAGGCGAGAGTTTGAGCAAGAGCGCGGCGAGCTGACGAGTGAAATGACGCGTGTCAAGGGCGATTTCGCTCGCGTGCAAAACGAAAAGAGAAGGGTCGAAAGCGAAATGGCTGCCCTGGACTCTCAGCGTGGCCAGCAAATCAGTTTCCTGCGACGGATCGCACCCGACGTGGCGCGTGGGTGGGAGTGGCTCGAGGCGAACAAGGGAGACTTCAGCAAAGAAATCTTCGGTCCACCCATGGCCACATGCTCGATAAAGGACCAGAACTACTCGAACCTTGTCCAGTCGCTGCTTCAATTCGATGACTTTATTTGCTTTACGACACAGAGTGTGGAAGACCACAAAAAGCTCAGTCACCAGTTCTACGAGGTCATGGGCCTGTCTGTAACGATCCGGACATGCACGACGCCTTTCAACTCATTCCGGTCACCCTTCAGCTCGGATGAGCTGGCGTCTATGGGCCTCGAGGGCAAGGCCATCGACTTCATCGAAGGCCCGAGCCCGTGCTGGCTATGCTATGTACTGAACGGCGACTGCACCTGTCTCCGGTCAGCTTGCAACACCCCGGACCCGACCAGTACAGCACAGTGGTGGCCAACGAGCACATCATGACGTGGGCAGCCAAAGACCAGGTGTATCGCGTCAATCGCCGTCGCGAGTACGGCGCCATGCCGTCTCGACCTCGGTGCGCGATGTTCGCCCGGGCCGCTTCTGGAAGGAAACGCAAGCAGACATGTCCGAGAAAACGGACCTTCAACAGAAACTAGACGAGCTGAACGGCCAGATACAGCAGTTGCAGGAGGAGATGCGCGGTCTCAAGGAGAAGATGGCCGAACCGTTGCGGATGAGCAGCGAGGTCGACGCAGAGATAGTGAGTCAAGCCATGGCGTGCCGGGTGCTTTGGATTGGGTACTCGGATCTAACACAGCTGTCCAGGAACGCCTACGCGCCGAAAAGAACCAGCTGCAGTCCGAGTACAACAAGTGGCTGGCGCTTCCCGAAAAGGTGCTGGCCGAGAACAACACGCTGAGTCAGCTGCGCGAAGAACACGCCGATCTCAGTACGCAGCGGCAGCAGCTCGTAGCCAAGCTCGACGACCTGGTGCAGCAAAAGGCCAAGGCCGTGCTGCAGCACGCCGAGCACGTGGAGCGGCTGCACGATGCGTATCTGGCGCTTATGGAGGTGCAGGTGCGCGAGATCGAGGCAGCGTCGGACGTGGCGGGCCTGCGGGCGCAGAACTCGCACCTGACGGCCATGCGCGCCGAGAAGCAACAGGCCCTCGCCGATATCGTGGCGAACCTGGCGGTGCAGCGCGACCTCGGCGAGGCGGCGATCCAGGAGGCGCACAGCATTGCGCACGAGGGCAGCGAGCGGTCTCTCGCGCTGCATGCGCTGGCACAAAACCAAAACGACCGAGTCGCTGCAGAACGAGGTGGCAGCAGAGCGGGCAAAGCTGGAGCTGACGCGGGCGGTTGACGAGGGTGTGCTGGACGAGTACGAGCAGCGCACGGCCAAGATTGAGCAGTTGCGTGCGTCGCTTTCCACGGTCACGGCAGACTTTGAGGGCATGGGACAACAGATTGCCGCTGTGCGCGGGCGCTGGGAGCCTCGACTGGACGACCTGATTGGGCAGATCAACGACGCCTTCAGCTACAATTTCGAGCAGATCAACTGCGCCGGCGAGATCAGCGTGCACAAGGACGAGGACTTTGATAAGTGGGCCATTGACATCCGGGTCAAGTTCCGCGAGAACGAGGAGCTGCAGAAGCTGGACCAGCACCGGCAGTCGGGCGGCGAGCGTGCAGTGAGCACAATCTTCTACCTCATGTCCCTGCAGGCGATGGCGCAGGCGCCGTTCCGGGTGGTGGACGAGATCAACCAGGGCATGGACCCGCGCAACGAGCGCATGATGCACGAGCGGATGGTGGAGATTGCGTGCCACGAGCACACAAGCCAGTACTTTTTGATCACGCCCAAGCTGCTGCCGAACCTCAAGTACGACGAGAACATGACGGTGCTATGCATTGCTAGTGGGCCGTACGTGCCCGATGGCGAGGCCAAGCTCGACTTCCGCAAGTGCATGGCGACGCAACGGCGGCTGCTGGCAGAGCGGCGGCATGAGGTGTGGAGGAAACACAAATACGCATAGAGCGGTGTGAAGCCTTTTGTTATCATGCTATACCCAGCGAGGTGTAGTTACGATGGTGCTCGGTTTTGCATGGTGTCTTTTGATTGTGTGATATAATGGCTTGGAGGAAAAGGACAATCCGCGATGCACAGCAAATCAAAAATACACAACTCTAATGAGCGAACAGAGTAAAAGTATACTAAAATATCTGATATCAAAATCAAAATCAAAATCAAAGGCGCGAATTGCGAAAACAATGGTACATATCTTCCAGCTTGGACCGCGCAGCAGCTCACTTGGTTATGCTCGTCAAATCATACCCGGTCCTTCATCTTCAACAGGGCTGCTACTTATGCTTTGGATACCGGCACCCACTTGGCATGACGACAGGAACGAGAAGAAGTGACAGGTCGGCGGGAAAAAAGAATGGGAGCAGACGTCTTGCTCATGTCTACACGTGTTGTCGTGTCATTTCATGCCGCCCTGAGCCAACACTTGGGCGTGTTTGGCATCTTGCCTCCAGAACAGGATGGATGCAGAAACCCAGCCTGCAGAGACGGCCACCAACACGCACCACTAGCGATACTACAAACACACTGAGACTGACTGCTGCAGAGCGTCTATGAAGCGCCCAGCGAGGAAGCGAGGAGTGTAAATGGTCGCTGCTTATACCCACCAGTCTGTGATGACTGAAAACAATACCCTTCCTGGCGGCGACAGCGGGCTCATGCGAAAGGAGCTTGGAGAACGGCTGTTGGACCAGCCGATGTCTCGGCGCTATCGATCCACGCGCTCGCCAAAAAAACCAGATCCCAAGGCTCGAATAGATGCCATCGTTGACGCTGCTCGTTTCTGAGGAGCCCTGCTTTGTGTGGCGCGCACGTATGCACCGGGAGATAACGCTCCATCCTCTTGTTCTCGCCTGCCATGCGATGGTCTATCTTCTGCATATCCATTTCTACATCGACGGCAACGGCCGGGTCTCGCGACGTATGCTGCAAGACTACATGATGCGCCAGGGATACCTCCCAGCCTGTATGGTGGAGCTGGATCGCCATGAACACCTAAAGACGTGCGCCGTGCTGCTGATGGAGACCCGTCATTGCTCATCGGCCGCGTCTTGAGTGCCCAATACAAGTTTCTGCTGTCCTACATGCTGGAATAGGCGACAGGAACCGGGTCTTGACTTGAATCAAAAACGCAGCGATGCGAATGGTGCAACTTTGCGTGTTTTTTGGGGGGCTTCTTAATTATTCCTCATCTTGTCGTCTGTCACCATTGATACCCGGCATTCACCAAGAGCCACAAAGGTAGGTTGCACCAGGACGGGACTATCCCAGATGCAGCGTGGTCAGTATATAGAGCTGGTCTGAGATCTGCATCTCGCCTTGGACACGGTGTAGTTTCATTCACGGAAACAGGGCCAACGCAAGACGGCCGGGCATAGCAGATGCCAGAGCTGTATCTGGCACTGGATATGGAAGCTCAACACCTTCAAGCTCTAGATTTGTGCTTCTCTTTATAGCGGTGCAACTTCAAAGTTCACCTCAAGATACTGATATGTGCCACAGCGCCGCCTTGTGTCGAGGCTCCCGACAACTGACTGTAATATGCATACATCATGCTCAAGCCCCCCCCCCCCCCCAGTGGCGGACCGAAAGAGTGAAATGAGAGCCTAAATTCAGATCAAAGCTCGTCGACAAGCGGCGAGTTGCACAACATAGAATGGGCTTTTCTTTTGTTTCACCCTTGATCGCATTCATCAGGTACTGCAGTGTGTGCAACGCGGATGACTATGACGATAGTGCCCGGCCCGTGTGTAGCCACGGTGCCACCAATTCAGAGACAAGCCACAGAAAGCGCCCATCTCTGTCGTATGCAGCCCGAGTATACTCTCCGCTACTTGCTGTGTACTTTCATCATTATCGCACGCCTCATATACCGTAACTTGCATGCACACGGGACATGCTCCATGCGTGTGCGTGTATTGGCCGTTCACATGTGAGTATCAAGCTCACCCATCGGAGTATTCCTCTCGCCTTTTGCGTGACAGTGTTGTACCTCAGGCCTCGTCATCTGGCCAACACGCTATCGTTCATCTCGCCTCCCTTCCCTCCGGTCCTGGTTGAGTTTGCCTCCCCGGACTGCATTTGCACGACAGGGACATGCGTCGCCGACACCTTCTCCGCAATATGCATCATCTCGACGGTCCGGGCTTGCGTGGCCGGCATTGGCCTTTGACCAACTCTCCGGCAAGTACGCCTAATCTCGGTGTGTTACTATCTTGCACCGTTTCCAGGCATTGCAACATCGCGACCGCAGCGTTGTCAAACCAGAAGCTTTGCACCGGACCCAGAAGAAGCTGCTGTGCGGTTGCAATAGCACATAGGCCACACGCAGCACTTGACTCGTGGAACATACTCCAGGCGTCAGCCATCCCTATTCATTACGAAGCAGATGGCCATCGACAGACGGCACGTGCGAATCTTGACCCGTTTTCTGATCCACGGTCCAGCAGGCTCGAGCCTGGAAACCGTGCGTCTCGTCCCGGCGCCGGACAGAAACCGCCAAGGAACAGGAGCTGTTCCGAAATGCGTCAACAAGTTACCTCCCTACAGCGAGAGCAATCTCGCACATCACACAGGTCAAGGTACGGAGTAACTGGACGGTCGGGCGGTTATTAGGGGTGTGCTTTCCAATGGAAACAACGTAATCAAACAGGGATGACAACTGCCACCTGCCAGTGATTTGGGTCTTGTCGGACGGGGCATCGAAGGAACATGCCCTGGCCACCGTAGCATTTTGATATGCCGTACGTCGTAATACGACGTACGAGTACTTTGTAGATTGCAACACGGGCCGTGAGGCAGAGATGGAGGGACACAGATGCACCCCCGTTCCCTCTCCCGAGCGACCACAGCGACGCGTCCCTTGGTCGCCGACAAGACGAATGCAGAAACGCCCAGAGGCCAGAAACAGACGCCGTTGAAGTTCGAAATGCGCAGAAACAGCACACGCAATATGTCGAGCAGCCCAGAGATCCAAGGCCAGGCGTGCAGTTGGATTTCTATGCCTTTCCTGCACCGTAGCCTTGGTGGAAGAAACCGGTGGTCCTCTCCCAACTCTTAATGGAGGCCAGAAGCATGGCCGGGCCAGAACAGATTGGACCAGACCAGGCTTCATAGCCAACGGCGTCCTTCTGTGTGTTTTGGCATGCCTCCCGGTACGGCTTGTCGGGCCATGTTTGGTCGCGTGAAGACGAGCGAAGAAACATCGTCGCACATGCGTAATCACTAGACGAGACGGAAGAATGAGAATAAGCAGCGGAAGCATCGGCCTCTCTTGCTGCCAGGCGCCTCGGTGTGACGGGGATGCAAGGCCTGGCAGCCTCAACTTGACCACCCTTTCAGTCAGACGGGGCGTACGTACACACCGAAAACGCGCAGCTTCGGCCCCAGATCTATTGAGGTGTGCATTGTCAGAACAACAAAATAGACAAAAAGAGTACATTTAAACATGTACGAATCAAACGAGGCGAGGCAAAGCTCGGCGTAATACTCCGTACATGCGTACTACTCAGTACGACGCACCTGTGCTTCTACAAAACGGCCTCTCTGCAATGCTTGATGATGTGTTAAAGGGACAGAGCCAAGGCATCGTAGAATACATTGTGGGGAGCTCGAAAGAAAAAAGAAAGTAAGAAGGCGAGGAAGATGTGCAATTAGACGGGGACGACATCTAAAACAGATGGAGGGTAGGGGGACAACGTGGATATCGCCTTGGCGCTGCAGTCCTTCTTTGAATAGGCGCATGGCGCAGGCTTCCGGCGAAAACGACAATGGATAGGCAGACGAGGCAAGATGCAATAGCCACTCGCCATTGCAGGATGGGCTTGTCGCACAGTCCCGTACTCCGTACGGCGTATCTTACATACCACTTTGTACAGGGCTGAACTTCGTAGGAACAGTGGATGTCGTGTGAAGAGTGGGATCTTCTGTTGATGCTTCTTTGGGCTTTGCTTTGACTGCTTCGTATGTTGGCGTCAAGGGACTTCGGGAACCATGCACAAGGGCCCTGCTTTGCAGAGAGAGGTAGAGAGGCATCGGTCGAGGCAGTCAATCCCTGCCTCCTGGGGTCATTTGGCGTCTCGTGATGTTCGTCGCAATCTGTCCATCTGGGTGCCGTCTTTATCGACCAGAATGCCAAAGCCATGACAAAGACACACATGCCTACGAAGTATTCAACTGTCTGGAAATGCCAGATCCAACCCCGGTCGTCGCTACGGAGTGCGACGTACTCGTACACGTACTGCGTACGGAGTGGCACAGAACAACACTGAGACTGGAGAAATCTCCGTGGAGCCGTGGCCGAGTCTGGACTGGGAGCGCCCTGACATCGGGTCGATCAGACCCAGCCAGGGGCCAGGGACCTCCGTTGTGCACCTCCTTTCGTAGGCTACGAAAATACGGGCTGCAACGAGAAACGACTTCCAGTATCAGTATTTGGGTAGTTCCGTCAGTTCGTCGAGGCAGCGCCCCTTCTTATCTCTGGCCGCACTGTCTCGGATTTGTTTGTTGTCCACTGTATGATTGGTGTCTCAGACGCATTCCTTGGGGCGGAGTGTGCATCTGCTGTTGTTGCACTGCATAGCTGTCTCTGCGGCCATCTTGAGCTTCTTTGGCCAAGGCTGTTTATGATCTACAAAAAAAGTGCGAGAAGATCCTTTGCTCATGTTGTTGGAGTTATTGTATTGTGAACTTATTCGTCATGTGTCCGTCTGTCGTCTATCGGTTTCGGTGTTTATTCATTGTGTACTTTTTTCTTTCCGTCTTATATTATTTTATTTGATTCTTATATCACATTTGACAGCTCAACATTGTCATATAACGGTGTCGCTATTGAGATATACATATCGCGATAAATTACAAAGCACACACCTTGGAGCGGTCGTTGAAGGCGATCCGTTAAGCGATCCATCGTCAACACAACAAGGATCGGAAAGGCAGGAATAGGGAATCCCAATGATTTTCCCCCTCACAAACCGATCTCTCGTATTTGTTTACTCAGGCGGCTTTCACAAGTAACAGTCCCCTCTTGCAAGATACTGACAATAGTAAGAGCAACAGCTCCCCGGTACCTAAGAACGGGGCCTAGATCTGATCAGCGGCTCGTTTGCACACCCGTCTTTAGCCCTCCTCTTTGCCTTGCTTTCGGTGCTTGTATCCGTTTTTCGTCTTTCATTGTCCAGCTTGGGATATGTTGGCGAGCGCTACGGGTGGTGGTCCGCCAACAAAGGACAAAAGAGACGGGAGAAGGGGGACATATCGCAAATCTTGCTCTTCGTTTCATTGAAGAGGAGACTGAAAAATCGGTAGCCAACCCAAAGAAAAGGACCAGACCCGAAGTACGAGTACGAAGTACGAGTACTTCAGCCCGGAAACAAAACTCGTCCACAGATATGGGTCGCCTGAACGTTTGGCAGGGCAGCAAGCGGGCGAATAAGAAGGTAAGAGATCACAAGTTTCGAAGAGATGAAGGTTCAAAACGAGGCCCAAGGTGGACACACCCGCGCCCAGGAATACTCGTACTTCGTACTTGTGCATGCGGCACTACGGGATCCATGAGAGCTGCGACGCAAGATGCACTATTTGGTGCGTGGCGTTAGTGTGGGTTGCAGAGAGAAAAACCAAAGACCGAACGGATTAAACAAACATTTCAAATTGCCCGCCGACTTCTGATGTGCCCCTTTACGAGCAGTTGCAGGGTCGTGTCTTTGGATCGTAGCAGAGGCTCTGGTCCGTGGCTTTGGGTACGTGTACTTCGTGCATGCAATCTCGCGTTTGTGACTGCTGGGCCGCGACCGTCACGGTAAAGCTGCAAGTGAAGCTCCGTGACTGGGACTGGAATTTACTCGTCCATAGTAAGAGGCATTTGCCAATTTGGCCTTCCCTCTTCCACTTTGTCGCGGCGCGTCTGGCAAGCGATGTCAAATCATGCCCCTTTCTCGCCTCTTCACTGTGCATACGAAGTACGAACTTCGTACCTGAAAAACCTGTCTGCAAAGTCTCATAGGCCCGCCATCAAAGCCAAGGTGCCAGGTCCCCATCAAGGCCGCCTGGAGTGGGCCTTTGGGCCGAAGCTGGCGTGGAAGAAAGGGAAAAAGGGAGCCAGCGAGCCATCCGGAACTGATACGTCTTGTTTTCATCTGTGCTTGAAGTCAGATAGCTCATTTCCATCACACCTTATCCAAGACTAGCGATGCACGCAGGTTATTTTGGAGACATTGCTGGCGCTCTCGCCCGCGTTGTTGACCATCCTCTCTGATCTGTTCTCTCTTCCATTCCGTCCATGCAGTTCACTACGAGTACTTGTACTTGGTATGTCTTCGTGCTACTCGAAGCGTTGCAGACAATACTCTCTGGAATGGTCCTAGGCCTTTTTCCTTTTCTCTACTATTCTTTCTTTTCTGTTTAATTAACAGTTTTCTTCTTGGGCTGCCACCCTGGTCTATCCGGTGCTGCCGGACATTTGGGGGCAAAAAGTACAAAGTCGAAAGGGAGAAAGATACTTGTACGAAGTACATAAAAATGGACCGACTCGACTTACCTATTGCACAAGCTACGATTGGCAAGGAGGAATCAGAAGCAGCTGGCCTTGGAGGATAAGGAAGATATGGGTCGCAACGGGACGAGGTGAGCGAAAAGTCTTGACGTAGCCGCAATCTAACTCAATACAGGATTTTAGGGGACATCGAACAGGCCGAGATGCAAGATTACTCTGCACTCACGTTTCGAGGCGTCAACAGGCAGACATGATTGAAAAGATGGGATAAAAGACCTTGAAAGGGGGCACGGCCATGATGAACCCATCTCGGATGTAACACGAATAGCTGTCTAAGCCTTTATGGAACTGGAAATACAACAATGGAGGAACAAAGAAAAGCTCTCCGCTTCTTGCAAAAGTACAAGTACTTCTAGGTACCGCCATTGCGTTCTTTCTACCATAGTCGCGGAGCCACCCAGCTCGAGGACGACGAATGTACATAGTAACAAAACAAGCAATTACTCATCCCGGCTTGCCCTGCTGGTCCGAAGCGAAAGACGGCAATACTCGTACTCGTAGGCATAGCAAGGAAACGAGGTAAAGAGGAGGTGGTGGGAGAAATCTGAATGCTGCCTCGGACCGTGATGCAGCCTGGCCTGGCTGGGCCTTGGCCGTGCACCTTGTGGCTTGGCACAGACATACTCAGTACTTTGTACGTCTTTTTCTTGTGGCGTCTTCTTATTCGTCTTCTTTTCATATTTCAAATTTTCTCCCTCCCAATGCCTCTTTGCCTCCGCATACCCACAGCACGATGGTGCTTCCCATCCGGCTACACAGCTGGACAGGGATCTTACCTCATGGAGAAATAGCGAGACTCGCTCTCTTTCTCTTCAAGACCACTGCATTTTTGTACAAAGCATCTTACGTCGTAGAGCTTGTGCATTGCTGCTGTGGGTTGAGGTTCTTTTGCATCTGACTCCGTTTTTTTACACGTTCAATGTACTGAAATAGCGGAATACATTCTTCAGGAGGGTGGATCTGCTGTTATTTTGACAACGTCCTGACTGAGCCCTCCATTCCTCCGTTATTATTGAGTTTCACTGCTTGAATGGCCCGCCAAATACTTTTCAACGCCTGTTCAGCCACGCTCACAAGGGCCTGTATCTGAGGAGCGACAGTGGACGCGAAACAAACGCGCACAGGCGTTTTCCTCTCACAAGGGACGAAGCGAGAACCTCACATACAGTCTTGAGCACAAAACCCCAAGCCAGGCTCAAAGCAGGCAAATGCATGATATAAATGCACTGTAAAGCGTCCGAACAGAAAGAGGCGCCGAAACGACGATACGACTTCAGACGACAGTGCCCGGCCACCTCCAGAACAGCTGCCATGCCAAGGAACACCGACACGCTGTCGAAATACAGGACCTGGTATGTGCACCTGCATCCCATGTCCATCTCATCACGGACACGCGCGGTATCTTGCAGCCAATGTGCCCTGGACCGAGAATCCGGAATGGGGCTGACACGAATTGACAACGGTGGTGAAAATACTGCGGGACGCTCGGTGCCATTCTCTTTAGACGTCAGGGGCAATAACGAGGAAAATAGATCGTTAGAAGCAAAAAAGATCCGGGAAGATCAGAAATAAGCGTCAAAGGAGCTTGACGAGCTCCTGTCCGGAGAGTCCTTGCATGAAACCGAGATACGTCAAGCCTCTTCTGTTAACTAGTGCTGAGTAGTGGCCTATTGTATCGTGGACGTTATATGCGGATATCCCACGTCCATGCACCACCAACAAATCGTCGACCTTGCGACGTACGTCGCATTTTGTAGTTGACATACGTATGTGGTTCCATTATTAAAGCTGCGCTTTTGGCCCTCTCCCTCTCGGACGCCCAACAGTGCTCGGCCGGATGCAAAAATAAAGCTGATGACGAGCTTGGGCGTTGCGCGTTTCTACATATTGGGTAAGCGGTGGAGTCTGCGGAGTACTATGAGTACGAGTATTGTTCCTCGCCCAATTCTTCAGAGCGATTAGCACTTTGACAGACCAGCCGGCTGCTGACGCGCTGAGACTACTGAGTACTTAGGAGTGGTGGATCGTGGACAACGCGGACCTGCATGGTATCGTGCGATGGAAGCAGGACCCACTGCGGAAGCAAAAGCTCAGGACGATGCCAAGGCTGGCGAACCTAGAAGAGAAAGTCGACGCCGACTACTACGAGTAGAGGCCCGACTGTAGGGATCAAACATGCCAAGTTGCGACGAAGATGACAAAAAAGGGCCGTACGAGTCTCCTGGGTCTGTCCAGGCGCACGGATGGGGCTGGAGTGGCAGGCTCAGCTGTTCCCTTTTGCTCTCGTTACATGTTCGTCTTATCTCCATCTCGAGTAGATTCTGATTGCACACGGGGCTTGTTTCTTGCAGACATTGGCCACTGTGCTCATTTGATGGAGACGTTGGCAAGATGACTTGTCTGACCAGTCGGCGCACCATTGCTAGAACGGGCCTGGCATACGAAGTAGGTCGGAAAGGGCGCATGCCACTCGTCAAAAGGAAAGCAAACTGGAGAAACAAGGCGCAAGAGACTCACTGACAAGAAAGAGGCCTGGCTCGGGATGCTGGCAGACCCGGTCCTCTCCACATCCATACCCTACCCGCTTTTGCAAATTTGCAGCGACCTCCGGTTGGCCTGCGTGGTACCCGAGGTGTTGTGGATGCGTCCCGTATTGATCTGGCTTGTGCGCAAGCTCTTTGATATTCGCAAAGCCCGTATGTAGCAGCATATTCATCGAGACCATACGACCACGATCCGACATCTCAGTCTGCCTCCGGTCGCACAAGACAGTTTCAGACGGACCTTAGTTGTCTGTGGGTCTTGCCTCGGCATGGGAAGCAACAAAGCAAGCACACGGAGAGGGAGGACAGTCAATATGATTTCTGTGGTACCCCTGGCTAGACAAAAAGTCAAGCCCCGAGAGTTGGACAGCGATTACGACGTAGACGCGTACTTCGTAGTAGAGCTGCGTCACGTCTCACTGGCGCCCCGATTGGTGCATGGCTCCTGTCGCTTTATGGGTCCATTGATGCGCTTCAGCATCGAACTTGATTCGCTGGATGTGTTGGCCTTTACTTCGTACTCGTAGCTTCAACGGAGGTACGCGTGCTGAGTACGAGTACTTCGTACTCTGTGCATCGTGATTGGCGACTGGCGGCTTGCACTGTGATCACTCCCCTGCACCAGATATCTCCACCTCTCGATAGTACTGCCTACAGGCATAATGCGCCATGCGACCTGTTTTGCATCAAGATAATAAAGGGTCACAATCTCATATTGTTCGGGGTACGCTGGCCTGCATCTTACGACGTGATCACGCTGCAGAAGACTGTGCGTTTGCGGTCGAGCTTGACGGCGTGTGCGTCCGCTCCTAGACAGGTGCTCTGTGTATCCTTTTCTTTTGCCTCTGCGGCTGCTGTCGGGACGGGCCAACTGTCGGTGAAAATGCTGCAAGCAAGGGGGCAGCCATTGAGGCATCTCCGCTGCGGCGCTGTTGCTTTTGCCATGCCGTGCAGTCCATACTCGTATTTCGCGATGGGAAGACATGGAGCCAGCATCGGAGGACATCTCGACTACTTCGTAGCGCTGACACGGCCCTGTTGGTCTCGACCACTCCGCGTTCGCTGGGGACCTACGAAGTAGACACCGCCCCTTGCCGGAGAAAAAGGGCAGTCCAGACAGACTACCAATGCCCCAAGACACGGCAGCCTGCCCGATAAGGAAACGAACGAGAACTAGAACAGAGAACAAAAAGGAGCGGCAGAGGCTCAGAGGGACAGTTACGTGAGAGCAGGTTACTCCGTGAAAACAAGGAAAACAAGGTGTTCGGTCAGAGCCACACAATCCCCCCGCCTCAAAGCTGCATTTCGACGTTCTTTTCCATGGCTAGATCCTTCAGCTCTTCCATTGCCCCTTCGTGCCACCTTCCCCTGTTCTAGCTGTTCCTGGTCCTCTGCGTCGTCTTTTCTTTGTCGCTTGGGTAGAGCTCTTGCGATTTGCCCCCATTCACTGAATCGTTCCTCTCCTGCCTCGATTCTCCACAGGCCACCCGCCTCCCTGCCCCAAGCTTGGCTGGCCTGGCTCTTGGTTTTTTCCGCCGGTGTCCCTCCTCCTTTGCCTCCCTCAATCTCCTGTCTCCTGTCTCCGTCTTCCCTCTCTCTCTCCTCTCTCTCTTTTGCTTCTCTCTCCCATCCGCTCGTTTCTCCCTTCGTTTCTTCCTGTCGTCTACCCGAGATTGAGAGCGTAAGATTGTTTGGGCTGGTATTTTCTGGTGTTGCCCTCTTTCTTCGTCCTTCGCTTCGCCTTTTGGTTCTCCTTTTACTTCCGGGTTTGCCCTTCGTTCGTCATCTCTTCCGGATTCTTGTTTATTTCTTATTGCGCAACTTCGGCCTCTTGTTTCCTTGGGCTCTTTTTTTTGGCATCCGGCATTTTCGATAGGACCGTACGACCTACGACCACTCGGCCGACCACGTCGTCATCGCTTGCACAGGCACCACGCCCAGAAAGAAACGCACGCGCGCGCAACCACACAGATCCTCAGACCAGTCACACTTTTGGAAAACGACCCTGTATTACGCGGTACGCCAGAGCATCGTCCAGCTTCAGCTGCCAGCTTCCCAGCTTCCCAGCTTCCCAGCCAGAGCCAATACACCCGCCCACCGCGTTAGGTCATCTCCACGCTCTACCACCACATCAGCTTGCGGCCGCCCTTTCTATCTATTCAACGGCGGCAATCTCGAAACCCCTCCAGAGTTAGTGTGTCCTTTCGACGACGACCGACCCCATTGTCATCGACCCATCGACGCCAGCCTCGCCCCCCGGCATCCCTGCCTGACGCGATACCGTTGACTTCATCGTCTCTTCTTCGACCGACGCGTATCTACCGACTGTATCTCGACGCCACCTTTGGCCCCGATCCCTGATCCCGGCTTGACGGTCCCCATCTACCGATACCACTGTACGTTCGCGCAAGGTAAGGCATGCCACAATAGATCAAGAAAACAGCCGGCACAGCAAGACAGAAATGGCCGGAGAGAAGCTTCGAAAGAATTGGCCATAAGGTTACCTTTATGGCCGAGGAAAGCAGAAGGGCAAAATTGTTGAGTGCAGAACACCAGCTGCTGGCCGGCACCTCTTCACCTCTTCCTGCTGTGCTTCATCGGATCCTTCTTTCCATTTTGCTTCTTCGGCACTGTACCCTGCATATCTACACTTTGCTCTTTTCATTTCCGCTCCCTTGTCATCCTTGCAATTTACACGGACTTTTGACTGCCTGCATCGCCCGCTCGTGCGTTTTCGTCAGTCCTTTTAAGGCTGCAAATGGCTACACGCGCAAACCAGGGGTCCGGTTGCCCCGGTCCTTAACACCCCCCCCTCCCCTCAAATATCTTTCAATTGCACCGCCTTGTTGCCGCCCTATCCCATTGTTTCGCCAACTGGCGGGATCACCCTTCACCGTGAACGCCCTTCCCTTCAGCGAGCGAACGGGGCTGCTTGCCAGTGATTTGTCCCTCATTTTCGTTCACGGTGTGAGCACAGACGAAGAGGCACCAGTCAAGTCAAGAATATACGGCCTTTGCCGTTTGATTACAGAGCTGCGATCGCATGAAAGAACTCCCCACTCTTGTTCTCACCATTCTGCCTTTGCCTGTTTCTTTCTCTGCCTCGTCGCATCTCCTGCCTCCCCCTTTGCAGCTTGCCCTTTCTTCGTGATCGACAAGCTAGAAGGGACCATCACTAGCACCTAAACGATCAAATCGACCAGTATTCGACAGGCACCGCTAGCTAAACCAGGCCAGGTCAACCACGTTGAAAAACCAGCACGGGGGACGCCGCCAGTGCCGAGCGTTCCTCACACCCCCTACCCGCACCCCCTGCCAGACGCGCTCGTCGTGGGTTCGTCCAAAGGCGAACTCGCTTCATCCCAGCTAGCCCGGCCGGCTGGCTCTGGCCTCTGGCACCTGTGCGGGCGGTGTCCGGTGTCCAGTGGCCCACTCACCCAGCAAAGAACCCCTCCCTGCCCCTTGCCACTTTCACTGTCGTTCTCGAACACCGGGTCCGTAGCAGACAGGGCGCTATCTTGCTTCTTTCTTGTCGCGTCCTGGTGCTGTGGCGCCCGGCTGTGCCTTTCGATCCTTTTGATATTGGGCTGCTTTCCCTGATGCCTTTGAATGCCTTTTAGCACGTTTCCCATGACATTGGTCTCGCCATCTCCTGGCCCACTGGAATACTGACACGGTCGTTGACAGGACACACCCGGCGCCCAGACCATACGGCCTAAGAGGAAAGGAGTGATACGTTCGGCGAGGCCTGTTGTCGAATAATTGACCGCCTGAGGTCGACCCCGTTCGTGGCCGCTATCACATCAGAACAGAACAGCGCACGATCGCAGCCTGATCCGGCCTCAAAAGTTGGTCAAACTCTCCATCCTATCCCCACCGCCCAAGCCTGGGCTTGGCTGTGCCTCGCGCCTCGCGCATCCACCATTTTGAATCTTGGTGGTGGCCCTGTCCACTTTCACCCACGTCTCAACTGGCCCCGACTGGCCTAGCACTGCCCGCACCTACCACGTACCTACACCTCTGCATCTGCATTGCATTCTCCGCTGCATCTGTATCTGTGTCCACGCTTGCCAGCAGTCTTTCAGTCGTTGCTTTTTTGGGTCTTTTCGTTGACCGCCGCCTACAGCCATCCACTCACCGGCCCGCCGACTCGATACTCGACTCCTTCGTCTCTCCCACGACACACCCTACGGTCCACCAAGTGCTTCGCGACTCGTAATTTAAGCACCCTTCGCTTTCTTGTTGCTCTTGCCTTTCCAGGCTTCTTGGCTGCTCACAATGGCGCCCACAAACCCCCGGCTCAAGGTCCTTTCAGGTTGGTCTCTTGTCTTTTTTCTTGCGTCTTTTTCTGCGTTTTTGGGGGTGCTTCGTTCCTCTATCTTAGGGCACTTTTCTTTTTTTCTAGTGCTTTCATTTTCCACGTTTTGGCCTCGTTCCGCTGCACGATTTCCTCTTTCTCGCCCAATCTCCCAATGATTGCCCACTATATTTCCCCCTGGCTAGCCTAGAACTGGTCCTTTTCCCACCCATGACCGCTACCTCAGCCGCACCCGGCCTGGCTTCTTTATCCTGGACCGATCTTATTGTTGTCCCACCACTGCATTCCTGCTGCATTCTTCGGACGAAGCGGCCCTATCGTTTCCCTCCACTCCCCCCCATTGCACAACGAATTCATCATCCGCCGCCCTCTTCTGCTCCGCGCGCCATTCCCGCCCTGGAGAAGTTTAGGAAACTCGGGGAACTTTATTATTCTTGTCTAGCCCTCCCTTCTCTCCACCCCTTCCCTCACTACGGTCTCCTTTTGCCTCTGCCTTGGTTTCTCTATTTTTCGCTCTTCCCTTCTCATCGCATTCTCCCTCAAACCTCACAAATCGACGACACTCTTTTCGTTGGTTTCTCCCTTTGGCTCCCGTTTTCTCCCCGTCTCTCGTTTTGCTGGCTCGTTTTTGGCTTCTTGCTCTCATTCGTTTCACCTTTGCTTCTGCATTTACGCACGCTCGACTTGAACGGCTTACGATATTCGTTACGCTATACCCTTCATCGTACTCTTCCCATTTTTTTTTTCGTTCTCCAAGCCCAGGCCGCGCTTGTTCTTTTTGGCTTCTTCTTTCTTCATTTGTTGCTCTGCCACGACCCAATTGGCCCCTACATGTCGCCGTCATACGCCAGCATACTTGTTGTTTGAATTTCGGACAGCCAGCCGTCAACCATGGAAGGCGACTTTGAACTAATGAATGTGGTCACAGTGGGAGGTAATGCCGTGTCCGCTTTCCTTTCCTGGCGGCTTCAGGCGACGAACGCCTGCGATGTGACCCTCGTGTGGAAATCCGGCTTCGAGCACGTCGCGCAATACGGCATTTCTTTCAAGTCAGTCCAACCCCGCCGATCCGAGTCGAGTCGAGGACCAAATCGGCCCAGAACGCTGTCGCTACACGTTGCGCATTGCGCCTGGAGCGACCGGTTCCCCTCGACGCCATGACTCTCTCCGCTCTCTACCCTCGGTCCAGCTCGCTAACCTGCGCAACCGCATACAGATCACCCGTTTTCGGCAACGAGCGGTTTAAGCCGCGCCATGTTGTCAAGTCTCCAGAAGAAGCCGCGTCGCGTAGAGACGGGGCATTCGACTATGTCATTCTCTGTATTAAGGCCCTTCCCGATGTCTACGACCTTGCCACCATCATCGACGCCGTCGTTACACCACAGCACACCTGCATTCCGTCAAACACCACCCACAGTCTCGGCGTCGAAGCCGCCATCGAAGAGCGCTTCCCAACAAATGTTGTCCTGTCGCTTGTGTCAAAGGCCGAGGTCGTCCAACTCGGCGCCAGCGACTTTGAGCACAAGGCTCGACCGAGATCTGGGTCGGCCCAACCAACAGCCTGAACGAGCGGATTCCCCAGACGATTCGTGAGGATATGCGCAGGCTCTGGCCATGACGTTGAGCTCTGGCCAGGTCGACTGCAAGGTGTCGCCGAACATTCGCCAGCAGCAGTACGAACGACTGATTGGGTACATTGGCTCCACCCCGTGCAAAAACCTCACCACACTCCAATCTGGGCCATGCTAACCAACGTTCATTCTTGTAGCCCGATCGCATTCCACCCTACCAGCGTCATTTTCGAAACAGCAAACCATGCGCAGCTCATTGAGAAGGCTGGCGTGCGGCAGATGATCATGGGCATTCTCGGTGAAATGCTAGCGCTTGCCGAGTCACAAGGCTGCAAGTTCCGGCCGATTTTAAGGAGCAAACGATCGCCGAGATGACGAAGCCACAGCCCTCGGAAAGCGTCATGTGGCAGGATTACACGCGAGACGACCCATGGAGGTAGAGACCTACCTTGGCTCTCCGATCCGGCTTGCCCAGGAAGCCGGTGTCGCCGTTCCGCGGATTGAGTCTCTGTACGCCATTCTTCACAACCTCAACATTGTCAACCCAGTCAACGACCAAAGGGTGACCCTATGGCACGTCCTCCTGGCTCGCCGACGGGCTGTTGGTAACATTGCCACCGCGGATGTCCGTCCAGAGTAACAATGGGCCGGCCAATGAACCAACGGTGTACCCAATGGCATGCCCAACGGTATGCCCAACGGCATGAACGGCATGGGTGGCCGGCCACCGCGCGCGCGCAACCCGTCGGCGGTGGTCGGCCCCCCTGGGCGTCGGCCGCCAATCCCGATGAACGGCAGCGGCCCCAATGGCTACGTGCGCCCAGGTCCACCGAACGGCTACCCCGGATCGCGGCACAGTCCCGGCGTGGCTCTATGGAAGGTGCAGACCTGGAAGAGTTTAGCCACTTGGTTCTTTACAACGACATTCCCGAGGGAGGTCAGGCGCCGTTCCCCAGGACTCGGAACTTGCCATTCGCGAGCGGAGCTTCAGCTTCGGCAACGTGAATTGCTCTTCGTGAGCAAGAGATGAGAATGCGCCGCGGGGGCCCCCACCGCCTCAGCAGAGACGAGGCGTGCCTCCTTCGCGGACTGGCGGTGCTATTGGTGTGTACGATGACGAGACGAGGATGACGACTATTTCGACCCCGGTATGAGCGCCCCGCCGATGCCCGCTATTGACGCGACAATTTCGACATGATGAGCGTCACCTCCAGAAAGAACCGCAAGGCGCCAGGCAGCACCAACAGCGCCCAGTTTCGCAAAAACGGCGATCTCGCGCTCCGTTCCGAACTCTAGAGGCAGCCGTTTCCGTCCCAGTTTCGGCCGGAATCGTTCGAGCCAGATCATTGACCAGGTGCCTTCTGCCCACTCCAACATCTTGGACGATCCTCTGATGTCATGCTCGTCCAACCGATATGCCAACGTCGACCGCGGCCAGATGCAGGCCGGCTCCCGGGCCAATTCGCTAACGGCAACGCGTCTCGACGAGCTTCAGTACAACAATGGCCCTCCCATGGGTCCTATGGGCCATGTGGGCCCCGTGGGCTCCATGACCAGGCGCCAGCATAATAGGACCGAACATGGGCGGTGGCCCGTATCCGCGCCGGACCAGCCAGTCGCCTGGTAACCAGCTCAGCCCGTCGATGCGCGGGATGGTATGAACGGTGGTATGAACGGTGGCATGAACGGTGGCATGAACGTGCATAACGGGGCATGAACGGTGGCATGAACGGGCGTCCTTCTCCACCGAACGGTCATGGCGGCCGCGATGAATGGTCGCCCTTCGCCCCCGGACGGCATGCGCCAGCCTGTGCCACGATACCCCCCGGTCATGGCAACGCCGTGGCACCGCAGCAAGTCGAGCAACACGCCGGGGTGAGCTCTCTTCAACCGCCTTCCGTAAAAAATATACGAAGTCTGACGGGAAGTGCGAGTGCTAGCGCGGGGAGTGGGGAGAGCCATCTCGACTCGGAGCCCTCCGCCAACAGCAGCCAGAGTAGTCTAGGACCCGCCAGCCCATTGGTGTCCGGTAAACGACCCAGAGTCCTACTAGGTCTGGCATCGGCAAGAACGCTCGACAGCTGGCGGATTCATCAGACGTTATGCTCGAGTGTCAGAAAGCCTTACACGCCACCACCTGCCTCTACACTATTTGAAACGACCCGCTCTGTTCAGACTCGCTCTGAAGTCGCTCATGCATTCCGATGATGCCCGTACATCGACGCAAGGGCTGGCAAAACAGCCACCCGCCACCTCCGAATGCAGCTGTCTGGGCCCCTGTAATGTTTATTCGTTATTGTGGACTCGATTTGACGTTTTTGTCTCTTTCCTATAACTTTTTTTCCATACACAGCAGCACTGCGCGCACGACACACATATTCATTGGGCCAACGGCTTTTTGTTCGAGTCCACCACCTGAGCTAGAAGAAGAGCCCTCGCCAGTACATAGGGTATTATTATTGTGGATGACGGAGCAAGTATCAATACATTTTGCGTTTTCTGTATCATTCTCTTTCTTTTGTATCTGCTTTTGCTTTATTCTTTTGTCTGCTTCTGGTAATAATTGCATCAAGGAGAGGATCATGGGCTATTGCTTTCATCTGTTACTACGCTTTCCTTGTTTATCTGAGACCTGTCTCTTTTTGTGTCATAATGTTCTCCCTCTCCTTTCACTTTTTCTCTGATTCATCAAAAAGACTTTCTTGTTTTTACCCTCCCGCATCAAGTTGGGCAATGGCTACTCCTCGCAACTACGAATGTGCTTGATTCGTAGTATATACTATATTATAATTGAAGTCATAGAGACGAATAACTACTTTGATAAAAAGGATATGGGTGGAAACAGCTGTTCGAGTATTATGATTCTTCTCCAAGTTCGGTGAGTCAAGCTTGATGTGGGTTGGGAGGTAACGCAAGTCAAGTCGAGAGCACGTTCATCAAATCGTCCGCTACACGTTCCCAGAAGTTAAAAGTAAGTCACAGTTTGGGTCGTCTCATATATGTTTATGAGGCTCAGTAAAACTTTCGTTACTATCACTATTCATGCCGGCAACATCACTTGGCGCATTTTACTGATCCCACCTATGAGTGAAGTCTGTATTTTCCCTTCTTTCATAGGCGAAGATATCCAAATATATGGCAAGTGGTACTCTAATCAGGTGTTTAAAGTTGCCATTTGTAGAAGACAAAGCCAGTGGTCAACTGTTTCTCCATGTGTGTGTTGTGTTTACAGTATTGATAAGTGGTAAGGCTTCCCGCACTATATTCACTAGCCACCGCCAAAGGCCCCCCCATTGGCGCCCTAAACATAACCCGCCGAAAGCCAATAAACGCGACAGACGCGTAGATAGACCAAACCATGAACGACATCTCAATCATCGACTCGGCGACTTGACAGTTTCACAGTCAGACCGATCGGTACGGCCACAACACAAAACACCACAACCTGCCAAACATGAACAACCAGCCTACTGCAACGTTTAATACTATGCGGACAACGACCGCAACGGCTTCCGGCCCTTCCGTCAAGGCCCGGCAACTGGTGCGCTTTGTCACTGAACTTTCACCTCACCATTATTTTGTTGCCATTGTTCCCAACTACTGACAGCGCACCCACTCCAGGCTCACCTCCAGTCCCAGCTCAGCCAGCTCTCTGTGCACCTCGCCGACACTGACAGTCTCGTGCGGGTGACGGCCGCACAGGCAGGCTACCTGCGTGAGCTCGGTAGTTGGCACGCCGGCCTGTAAGTCAACCCCTACTGGTCTACGTGGTGTTTCCTTGTTTATGGACTCATTGTCTTCTTTAACTGACTTGTCAGATTCATGGCGGCGAGCAAGGTCCTGGGCGAGGAGGGAGCGAAGGAGGCCTCGCGTGAAGATGACCAGAGGCAATGAAGAGCCTCCTGCATGAGAACAGAGAACAGAGAAACATGTGGTTTGATACCCGCAGCACCAATCGAAAGGCTGCTCTACAACAAACGAGATATAATAATGCCATGATACAATTGAGTATGCACCGTAGGTGCGGTGCGTCGGTTTAGCTCTATTGTGTACGTTATGCTACGGGGCCTGATGCTATGAAATGCGACTTGATGGCAAGTGTCCACAGTCTGCGCATGTTGTTTTGCCAGGCCCGAGTAAAGGTCTCAGGCTAGAACCTCCAGACGCTCAGGGCAAGGCCTCCGGAAGCCCCGGCCTCCCGGTATCTCAACATCAGGTGCCGTCGGTGTACTTCGTGCAATGAAGTGTGCTGTACCCTTGGCTTTGGTGACCATTGAAGACCACGCCGCAACAGGTACGACCGCTGGCCTTCGCAGGCGGAGAAAAGGAGCTGGCCAGGCCAGTCGGTATAGGCTACTCGCTGTGTGGTGGAGAAAAGTAAGAAAAGCTTATCTGAATGTCCATGGCATCTTTCACCCGGGCCCTTGCTTCGAGTCCTGTCCTTCTTTGCCTTCTTTGCCGGGCTTGCCTTCGTGCTGTGCCGATCCTTGAGACGTGAAACCACCACTGTTCTCTTGTCCTGCTTGCTGCCTTGCTGTTGACCCTTGAGAGGATCGCTTGGTGTCGCCTGCCTCGCGGCTTCATCCGTCTCTTTGGCATTGCCTTCCTCGTGTCCGCGAAGTGGCCGTCGTGGCTGCCGCGGCGTCGTCACAGGATACCGTCGTGCGCGCCCGCATGTCACGCATGTCACACTCAGCACGTCTGCCCATGGCTTGCGCCCTCCACGGCTGTGATTTTCCACCACGGACACGCAGGTTGAGCCCTCCACAAGCAGCGTGTCGCAGTACTTGCAGACACGGTGCTTCACGGCCGGACGCACGCGCATGTTGGTCTTGCGTGACACGGACCGCATCTGCGCCAGGAGGCGGCGCGCCATCCCTTGTAACCGGGGCGCTTCGACATCTTGATCGCTTGTCGCTTTGGCTTTCCCGTCCCCATTGTCGTCATTTTCGAGCTTTCCTTGGTCTGTTGTGGACGGTGGTGTGCGCTGTGTTCCAGCGACCAGTGCGGCTGCCTGAAATAAAAATGACACCCGTGAGTATGCTGGCCGGCTTGTGACGGCGCTGCCAGCAGCGCCTTTTCCTTTGGCCATCGTGGTGCTCCTTATGACCGTGTGATGTGGACGGGGTAACGATGGAAAAGCTTCCTCAACGAGCTCTCCAAGCCAGTAAATATCAGTCATGGCAATTATCACGTGTATATATCACATGACTGGGTGGCAACCCCACTTGACGCGCTATCTTAGCTGCTCCTTGCGCCGGACGTGGATATTGTGTTTATCCGGCCCAAGCCTCCTTGCTGAGCCCAGTCGCCCCTTACGTTTGCGCCGCGCCGTTGCCTGTTCTCCCTCCTTCTCTGGTCTCTCTTGTTTTTCTGGCTCTCCCGCTTTTAGACTTCTCTCAGCTTCCTTTCTCCCTCAACAACACGACACGATTTGTTTGTTGCCGCCACACGCCTCTTGTCTTTTCGCACCTCGTTCATTTTCCAGTCAAGGTTTTCACGGCCCAATTTACCCTTCAGCATCCCGGTTTTGCGACAGCCTTGACGAAGATTCGTGTTCTTGAGCTCCATCCAACCTCACGACAGCTTCTTCCACGTCCTTTCGACTGTCAGCCTCGACTTTCAACGACCTGCAAACGGTTGCTTTCTGTTCCGTTTGCTTTTTCCCGTCCACATCAACTTGCAACTCGCCTTTTCGATCGTTCCTACACGTCATCAACCGCCAACATGTCTGCCGAAGAGGATTTCATCGACTACTCGGACGACGAGCTCAACAACACCACCGCCCCCAAGAAGGCCGCCGCCGATGCCGACGCGCCTGAGGCCGCTGCCGATGCCGGCAACAACGCCACGGCTAAGAACGGCAGCTATGTCGGTATCTACTCGACCACTTTCCGCGACTTTTTGCTCAAGCCGGAGCTGATCCGCGCCACCGCCGACTGCGGTTTCGAACATCCTTCGGACGGTTAGTCCTTGCTCCTCAAGAACGAGAGGCACAATTAATTTCCCAGCATTTCTATTTTTCTTTCTTCGCCCTATCACGTTTCATTTTGCCCCTTTATCACTCGCTTCTGTTTCTTTGCGGGTGTAATTCCCTCTTCGAGAAAAAAGAGATTGGAGCGCTCCGTCCATCGCCGCACAGCAAAAGGAAGATACACACGCGGCCAAAAGAAGAATTATGGAGGGAGGTGCAGGGCACACTGTTGTCTTTGGCATATGCGAGAATGGGACGAAAGTCTCGAATTTCTCGAGGGACACGAAGAGATTGCGGTAACAGCCTCTCTCTCGGCGGCCCGAACGCAAGCAAGCCTATGGCCAAAGCCGTATCTCCGACGCACAATCGGACCGGCGACAATCACCCCCTGCTCCGATTGGTGTCACCAGGAGCTGAAATACGCCTCTGATCACCGCGGATGCAACGGCTCCCTGGTCGGGAAGGGATGCCTAGAACCTTGAATGGCAGTCTATAGGACTCGCGCCTTCCCACTGGACTCGAGTCCGTGGACGACTCGAATTTCTCGCGCCTAGAGCAGAGCAACGGTACTCCAGGGGACTAAGGACTTGTAACCAGCAGGCCAGTCCCGTCTCATCAACTGCTGTCTTTGACGTCGTGGATGGGGCCATCCTGCACGCCTTCTTGGAGTCGAATGCAGAATGCGGCCAGACTACCGGAGACCAAAGTTCATTGCATCAGCACGGGTGCCAAACTCCTACATTCTTTTTGCAATACTCCCGTTCCTCTGTGAAACGAGGCTATGAGGATGTACGCACAAGTTGGTGTACGAGCGAGTGTAAGATTGGCAGGCCTGACCTTGTTACGGAGTTCTTGTGAGAGACTCTCTGTACTTGGCGATCACAGAAATTCTCGAACGACGGCTCTCTATATCTTCTACGAGGACTGATTTTGGCATCTTGCAACGGTGTCACATCACTCGCTCGGCAGTTGCCCTTTTTGCTGCGCCGATGGACGGACCTCTTTTCTCCTACTCTTCCACTTTATCCCCTTCAAAGTACTCTTACCGATTTCGCCCACGATTCCGCACCAGCACCCGCGTCCATTTTGATTCTCTTTCTTCAAAGACAAATAAGTAATTCTGACATACGAACCCGCCACTTTACAGTCCAGCAAACATGCATTCCCCAGGCCCTCATTGGCGGTGATATCATCTGCCAGGCGAAGTCTGGTTCCGGTAAGACAGCCATTTTTGTGCTGTCTACCCTGCAGCAGATCGAGCCGGTCGACGGCGAGTGCTCGGTCCTCGTCTTGTGCCACACCCGCGAGCTGGCCTTCCAGATTCGCAACGAGTACAACCGGTTCTCCAAGTACATGCCCGAGGTCCGCACCAGCGTCTTCTACGGCGGCACCAAGGTCACCGACGACATTGCTATTCTCCGCAGCCCGGAGACGCACCCCCACATTGTTGTCGGTACCCCCGGTCGTCTGAACGCCCTTGTTCGCGACAAGCACCTGCGCCTCGGCAGCGTCCGGATGTTCGTGCTTGATGAGTGCGACAAGATGCTCGAGGGAGTTGGTAAGTCTCATCCCAACCTCTCACAATGTGTAATCAATAACAAGCGCTAACCAATCTACCCAACCTCAGAGATGCGCCGTGATGTCCAGGACATTTTCCGTGCCACTCCCCGCCAGAAGCAGGTCATGATGTTCTCGGCCACCCTGTCCCAGGAGATTCTGCCCATCTGCCGGAAGTTCCTGCAGAACCCCACCGAGCACCTTGTTGAGGACCACGTTGAGCTGGCCCTTGACGGCGTGCGTCAGTTTCACATCTTCCTCCCGGAGGATAGAAGATTCGCAAGCTCGTGGATATTCTTGATCAGCTGGACATCAACCAGGTCATGGTGTTCGTTAAGAGCCGTGGCCGCTCGGAGCAGCTGTCCAAGGTTCTGGAGAAGTTTAACTTTCCCACTTGCTACATCCATGGTGACATGAAGCAGGAGGAGCGTGACGCCGTCTACAAGAAGTTCAAGAAGGGCGACACGCTGCGTGTTTGCGTTGCCACGGACATTTTCGGTCGTGGTGTCGACTTTGAGCGCATCAACCTGGCCATCAACTACGACATGCCCAAGGAGGTCGCCACGTACCAGCACCGTGTTGGTCGCGCTGGTCGTTTCGGCACCAACGGTGCCGGTATCTCCTTCCTCAGCAGTGAGGAGGACAAGGAGAGCTTCAAGGCTGTTGAGGAGTACTTCAAGAAGACATTCCCGGAGTACCCCGAGGAGGGCCTTAAGCTCAAGGATGGCGGCAACGCTGGCGGCGAGGAGACTGCTACCAACTAGGTCAGCCAGATGGAGGGACCAGACGTATTAGCTAGGACAGGGATCAGTGCTTTCGGGGTACAGCAGCTCCTTCGAGTGATGCCTTCGAGCTACGTCTAGTCTTGTCTACCCTGTTTTTATCTTCCGTGGTGCTTGATAGTTGTTCGGTCTCCCTTCTGTGCCCGTTGCTACTTTTTTCTGGCTGCTGTCCAATCTGTGTTGTTTTGATTGCTATTCTCTACTTTTATCTCTCTATCTCTGGGTTTCTCATCTCGATGTTGTGTGGAAGGCGCAAAAAAAGAATGACTCTTTCAAATCACGGGAGCCTAAACAACAGAATAATCTTCACCTCGATTTGACGGCTGCTTCAAGCACAAGCCGTTCCTTGGTATCAGTGTTGTTCACATAAGTAGGAATCAAGTCTGAGATATGGCTTCAATGCTGTTCTCATCTTTATTTTCTTCCGTTATATGTTCGTAGACGTACACAAACACGATCACTATTTTGTAAAAGAAAATCGGCTTTTCTCAGTGTGAGAGCCTATGTAGATTGAACGACCAGTTCATACTGTAAACATTCGCTGCTGATCAAGTAAACAAAACATGCCTCTCCAGTTCTCTTGGATTTTGGACCCGGCACTGCTCAGTGGGCACCCTGGATGTTTACCGACCCAGCACGACGAGCACCCCGGGCTCCACTCCTTGTTCCTAGAGACACATCGGATCAAGCATATTAGCTCTCCGGATGTGTTTTTCTCGGAAGCATCGTCTCGCCGTGTCTCGGCGTGCTGGTGGCCCGTGAATACTTCGTATACGGCATACTTTATTTCGACGTGTTACACTTGCAGAATGTTTCATGTGACTTCAGTCGGCTTGACCAGATGGCAAGGTTTTTGTTTATTTTGCACGTATGGTGCCCCAAGGCTGAGACCATACAGCCATGGCGCAGCCAGATACTGAGTAAGAAAGGACGGATGTTCCCAGGTTTTCGTTGGACAACTGGCCGTCTCGCCTCAATACTCTCAACCCCGTTTGATGATTTGGTCACAAAGAACGCGTATCCAGAGGTCTCTCCACTTTGGGCACTGACGCCTGTATGGGAGTATTATCACCCTACAGTCTGTACCAGGTGACATATTGTCTGCAGATATCGCATAAAATAGAGTGACCGTTTCGGGTAACCTAGGACCATCTGTCGCGCCGTGGATGGCGAGACAAAGAAACATGATCCTTGGAGCAAAGCTGCGAGTTTCGGTGTGCCGGGCGAGATCGGACAGCGAAAGCAACGAAACATTGAAGAAATGAGGGCAAACGCAGCTGGCGCGTGAAGGACAGAGTCACGAACCTGGTGGTGGTCTGTCAGGAATGAGTCATCCCGACAAAGTGATTGATTGCCATGAATTATTTCGGCCGTGGCTCCTTCCCTTGCAGCGGTTGTCACCTTGTTTTGGCGGCCCGGTCTCGTGATTTTGGGCCGAATCTCGCGATTGTCAAGCCTTGTTCCCGGCTCGTAGTCATGTTTACGTGTGACGGGGAAATTGCACCAAGTGCCAAAAGGACGACAAGAAGGAGTCATCCCGTCCTGACCTTCATGTCCAACGTCCGTTGTCGGCGACGGACGATTGCGGCGGCGTACGACGAGTATTGACAGAGTAACACGGAGGACTCCGTACTGAGTATGGCGCATTAGCCTCGGGACCTTTGATCAGAAAGGCCCACCGAGGTTTCTGCGACAGCAAACGAACAGAGCCGAGTCATGCCTGTGCTGGCGACATAGGAGCGCAAAATGGCCATTCACACGTCACACGTCACTCGCTGTCGCCGACGACGACAGCGCCTCGCGACGATAGCCTTGTTCTGGTTCCAGTGCCGGGTCTCGTCTCGCCGAGACTGCAGACGACAACAGCTTCGTTCTCGTTCTCGCTACCTCGCTGCCTCGCCGCCTCGCTGCTTTCCTTCCCACAGCCGCAACGAATTAAAGGTGAGTGGCTTGCCCAGGCAGGCCCTGGAGATCTGGACTCTGGCGTGTGGCAGCTGGCCGAGCCAGGCTGTGTTCGCCCCAAATGGTTCGCCCGAATTGCCCAATGTGGCTTTTGGAGGGGGCAAAAGAGGGCAAGGAAGAAGCAAGACAGCCTGGAGAGACGCCCCAGCCCCCTCTCTCAACTTCTAGCTCGTCTTTGCTGGTCTCCTGTCCCACTAAGATTGCATGGCTCTAGGCCCTTTGGGTTGCGTGACGGCGTCCGCGAGACAGGATAGGCGGCGATATTGGTTATTTCTTTGTCATTCCGCGTGGACGAAGAAAAACGGGGCAAAGGGAAGAAGGGAAGTGATGGTGTTTTGAGTCATACGAGTACTTTGAGCTTGCTCGCGCGGGACGCCCCTCTTCCCATCTCCCACCTCGTCGTCGCAATAGCAAATAGACCGAAGCAAATGGTCCGGTCTCGTCGTCGCCGGACCCTTCTGTCCCCAATAACGCCATCGTCGTCGTTACATGCGCTCCATTTATTGCGTCTTGATGTCGACATTCGGTTGGCCTGTATGCTTCTTTCTTATCCGACCCTTGTTGCTCGTGATGGCATGCTCCGTCCAGTGGCCCGTTTTTCAGTCCTGCGTGCTGGCCACGCGTGACGTGCAGAGCATCGTATTGTCAGAAAGGTCGCACACAGCATTGGAGTACTGGTAGAGTGGCGACTGCTAACGCGTCGCTATCGTGGCCTGTGAACAAGATGAAGGCGGACTGCGTAGTATGTGCACAGCCAGGCCTTCATGTGGTGACTGGCAGCTGGCAACGAGGACGCCGGCCTGCCCGGCTTAACATACAGTGTGATAGGCCAGCACTCTTGATACTATCCACTGTACGCTACATGAGACTGCGCTGATAGTGTGATCGTTGCCGAGTACCTCTGCCTGGTGTGTACAGTGTACATGAACACTGGCACTATTTTGCGGACAGCCCCATCGGCTCCACCCTCGGAATGGCGTTTCCCACACCCACACGGGAGTACGAAGAAGTGGCCCGTTGTTGCCGTATGACAATCTATGAAGTGATACAGTCATTGAATCCAGTGCAAGTCGCTTCTGAGTCGCGTTGGTTGAATGAGAACACGCAGTACGATACGGTGTCTTACGATACACTTTAGTTCCCAGATGGCGACGCAAGTTTATCCGTTCTTGAGACGTTATCTGGCTTTGCCATGCCCATGTCTGACTATCTCCAAACCATAGCGTAAGACGTACATGATACCAGTCTATGGCTGAACTCGCATTGCCCGTGACTCTCTGCGTCTCAAAGAGACACTGTAATGAACACGTCCTTGCCCCTCCATTTGGTGGTGTCTACGCCGTTGACTCAATTTTCCATTTTCTTCCAGAAGGTGGGGCCTGTACCTCCCATCTCTTCCGTACGGAGTAGTGCCCTGCATATCTGCCTACTCCGTAGTCTGAAATACAGCATAATCACTCCGTGAGATGCAACCACCGGAGCACCGCGGACGCTCTTTTGGCACTATTGAGCACAAAATCATCGCCCGTACTGCATACATGTACAAAGTATGTGGGAAGAGAAGAGGAGGAAAGATAAGTCCAGCGGATCCAAAACGTTGTTAGGCGTCCAAACTTTGCAGACAAAGACAAGACTACTTCGTATTGATGGACGGCGAACGGAACAGCGGGACGGAAAGTGACTCTGAACGAATCGTCTGTTCTGTGCCAGGAAGAATGGGTCTTCTCTTGTGAAAAAAAACCTAAAGGCAGGGTGTGCACGGCTTTGTGGGGTTTCTGTTTTTGTGTCAAAACGGTGCCCGTGTGGTGGTGAGCCTTGATGTGTGTGAGACGCTCCTGTCCGGCGTAGCTTTACTCGTAGGCGGTTCAGCTTAGACCCGACCTTGGCCATATGCCATTCACTTTGCCAGCTGGCGGCGTTACTGCAGTTTCTGATAGTCCACATTAATATCACCTTACGAATACAGAAAGCATGAATGGTGTGTTTGGGGCCATGAACATTTTGGACCGTCACAGTTTGATCGCTAGCAAATGGACTGAAAGTTTGTCTGCGGAGGAGTCAAGACGACATTTGGCAGCCCTTTTCGGCTTAGCAGGTGTGTTGCTTGGACTCTGGGCACACGAAGTCACAACTCTTCCACATCCTGAGTTGCTATCAGCTCACTCCTTTCGCCGCCCATCGTGTAAGTTGAGGTCATCTTGTGCAGCCGACCACTTACTGTTGCGCACGGAACCCAGAACAGTTGCTATTCATTGAGAGATAAGTTTCATCGTGCCTTTCCCGAATGCGCTCTGCTTTTCGTCGACTTCTTCAATATGATATTTTGAATACGTGGCTTCAGCCGTCTTTGCATGACTCCACATCCGAATGTCAAAGCAATATGACTGCGTCGGTCAGGCGACAAGCACAGCTGGGGTCGAAACAGCTTCAAACGAGTCCAGTAATCCTCGACACAAAACCAGGCTGCGCCCCCCAGCACAGGCCGCGTCTAACAAGTGAGAGTCGGATCTGTCCTGAGCCGTTTGTCATAGGCGCCTCACAGCCTCCCCCGCCCTTTGAGATTGTCTCAGAAAATCAATGCCAAATTCAAACTCGTATTTGGCACAGAGGGGAACATTGCCTACTCGTCATGGCTTGGGACAGCCGACAGTTTGATGGCTGTCGTCCCTCATTCTGCGTCACGCTCTGGTTGTATCTGAAATCTGGCGTGAGCCTTGTGTTTGATTCTAGTCGATCCAAGATCGAGTTCACTCAGTCGCCGTAGGGCCAGGCACACGTGCAGAAACGCGTACATGTGTGACCGCTTCGCAAGGCAACCGCGGGCGAGAATTACATTTTCACTCTCTGTCTGTGGTTGGCGGGCACGGGCTTATGGTGTTAACTCCCGTGACGCCTCTACCGATCGACAATTGTGGTGATTGTTCCGCTGTACTCGTAGTGTTTTGTTACTTTCGATTTCACGGGACATTTCTGCCCACTTGCCCACTTGCCCACTTGTCCACTCTTTGGGCACACAGGCGTCGTCGAGCCGCTTCGAAGCAGGGGTGGACACCCTGTTTTGGGGTGTCCAAGAGACCCATAACAATACTCGTAAGGCGGTGGGTGGTGAGGTTTCGATAGACATTGAGGATGAAGACATGACAATAACAAATAGAAACCGATGAGAGAGGCGTGGCCCAGGTTTCTGGGAAGAAGTTACATCTAGTCAACAGAAAAGCACGACTGCACTCTCTCCTTCGAAATGCCACTGCAGATGTCAGAAGAGGAAGATCTACGACGATGGTCATTCTTCGTCGCTAGTTTGAGGAGGGGGCGGGGCAAAGGCGATGGAGGGACAAGAGCTGTTCTCGAGACCGCATCGTCGTTTGTGTTTGTCCATGCCCATCGTGTCGTGTCGGGGCTCGTTGTTGTTGATCATGAGCGGTAGTGGTGCATCCGACGTCACAACTCTCTCTCTTGTTGCCTCGCCATGTTTTCTGGTCTCTCATCTCGACTTGCATCCATATCGGAGATGATCGAAGATGGGAACATACGGAGTACGGAGTATGTGCTTGTGGCATTAAACAATAAAAGGCTCTCCAGTTTTCCGCGCTGCTGTCCGTCCAAAGCCTGCCCTCCATGAATCGCCGAAGTGGTGCTGGGCGTACACATTCGTTGGCTGTGGCAGAAGGTGCAGGAAATGGGCCGCAGACTGCTGCAGCGCAACACACGCCGCACGAGGATTGGCCTGGGTGGCCCACCACGGGTCGTACTCGTAGGTGGGCAAGCGGTGGGTTGGTGATGTGGTCGTCGAGGCACGCTCTTTCATTCGTTTCCTCGTTTTCTTGCTCCTCATGCAACTTCCTGCGCATGCCCTTCTGTATATCCACCATAGCGGTTGCTCCGTTGCGGACGTGTTGATTGCTCGTGTCTGTCGATGACTTTGTGTGGCTTGAACCAGTCAGTCGTAGTGGCCGCAGTGGGCAAAGAGGCTGCATGTTGTTGGCCTGCGTTGGCCTGTCTCGACAGCTTGTCTCTTTTCGATTCAATCCTGATGAGAAGCATCCCCATCCTACTAAAACTGAGATCTGCCCGCTCTCCTCTTCGCTTCGAGTTACCGTCCCTAATCTTTCTCTGCGTCCTGTCTCTTGTTTCTTCTGGTCCATCACCAACTGGTCCCATATGTCTCCGTCCCATCTCCTCCGTATTGACAACGTCGTCAGCTAGAGTTGAAACGAGAAAATCACGACGATCTGGCCATCCTCGGAAGCTCCAGAGAGTCGACTCTTCTGTCCCTCTGGTAACGATACTATTAGTTGCCTTACCGTGTCGACACTTTTCTTCTTCTTTTCTTCCATCGATGACCCGTTCCCTCGTTGTTCTCCTTATGTCCTGCTCTATCCCGCCTGCCTGTCTCGGATATCAAGAGCTTTTCGTCGTATATTTCCGCTATTCAAACGGCGACCTCTTCCACCGGCCTATCGATTTACCTTTGATCTTCGTGGAACATTCGCTTGTTCCTGCGACAAACGTATCTTTTCTCTGTATTTGCTAGAAGCGTGTCTCGACAACTCGAGACTGTTCAATTGCGCCAAATAAATAAAACGGCCAAAGACACGACTCCACTCGAGCCCGGCCACGATCCGCTCTCCTCCTGTCTGTCCCGACTTTCGGTATCCACCATCGAATCGACTTCTCCCCGATGTTTTCACGATATTATACTCGTATACGAAAGTGAAACAGCAACGTACGCGAAAGAGTAATCTCAGCATATCTCAACAGATAGCCGGTCATCTCAGAATTATTTACGTTTGCAAGCCGTATTGAAAGAGTACGTTCGCTTCTCATGGTAGTCATCGCTTCAGCTCGTTTTATTTCCCCATCGTCCACCTGTCAACTCGCGTCATTCTGCCATTATCCTTGCCCAGCTATCTTGTTCTCCATACTTGGCCTTTCCCCATTTTCCCCCATCGCGACTCTGCCTGATACCCGCTTTGCTTCGTCTTCTGGCTTTCGCTCCACTGATACCGCTTGGATCCGACGAGTGCATTGGGCTTGCGTACTTCGTATGGCAGATCCGTCGTTGGGCGGGCGTCCGATGGAGCATACGAGTAAAGCAGCCTGGCCTTGTCTTGGCCTCGTCTGGCCTTGGTCTGGCCTTGCCTGGCCTGCATCACCTGGCGGCCTGGTTAGACCTACGAGTATTGATCTCGCTTGCCACCCACCTTTTCCCTTGACACCCTCCCCTGCGACCTCTGCCTCGCCACCGCTGTGAGCGCTCTCGGTCGCTGGTTCTACTCCGTTCCATGCAGTGTGTTCTTTCCCCGACGAGTCCCCCGTCACGTTAGGTGCACTGTTGGCCTCTTCGTGACAATTCACATCTCTTCCTTGCCTCTTTGCCTCCTTTCAGCCAGTACAAGGATCCACCTCGTCGTGAGTTGCCAGCACATCCAGCGAGGCCGGTCAGACGGCCAGTTGTAGCCTTTCTGCCTTTCTGCCTCCCTGCCTACCTGCCTGGCCAAACATTTTCCCAGCTGGCAACGAAAAGGATGGAAAATGACGAAGAGACTGCACAACAGCGCTTTCCTCTTCGCTCAATCGATCTCCCCTGTTTGACCAATCTGGTGCCAATCTCTTCAAACGGCCAGAAACACTACTTTGTACGAGTAGAACCACGAGAAACACTCCAGTCCACCATCCCCCTTTGCCTCTTCTGCCTCTTCTGCCTGTATCCTGTTTTGCCTGCCTGTGCCTGCACTGCCTGCGCCTGCCTGTTTTCTCGTTCAACTCTGTTTGTGGGGTACTTTGTCACCTTGCCACTTGCCCCCACGGCCAGGCTTCCACGCACGCAAAAAGGGACCCACCCAAAGTACCCCTCCATCTTTGACACACAAAGCACACACGCCACGCACCCCCTAATCCCTCCCTAATTCCCCCTAATCCCTCCCCGAATTCCTCTTTACCCCTTTCGTCTCTTCGGTTTTCCGTGTCCTTTTCGCTTTTCGCCTGTTCCCTGTCAACTGGAGCCACCAAGCCCAGCGAACTCGCGCCACCCCCCTGTTACCCGCTTTTCCTCTCTTCTCTGCCACACTCGCTCTTTCCTCGCACTTGCGGCACCCCCAAAGCCCAGCCATTTCCGTTTGCCCTCCCATCCAGCCCCAGCCAAGGACGAGAGACGACGCGGCGGCAATAAGCGGGTGGCTCTTCTTCGTTCTTCGCCACTGTCTCGTTCCCTCCTTTCCACCCAACGCCTTCCACTGTCCACCTGGGCGAAAGAGTCATCGCAAAAAACCATCGCAGGCCGCAGCGACACCAATTCATATACTCACATCCACGCTCCTTTGCGCGTGTTCTTTTAGGTTTCCGGTTTTCGCTCGTCATCGTCAAACCTGTCCTTTTCGCCCAACGGAAAGAGTCACAGGCCTTCTCGCATCTCCTCTCCTTTGCCAGTCTCGCTTTGTTTATCACGACCACCTCTCCGCTCCCTTCTTGTCTTTCTTCTTTTGCCTCTTTTGCCCACTTGTTCATTTGTTCATTGCTCATTCTGTCTCCATCCCCCCTTGACTCTTTTCCCTTAACGACATCTCCTGACCATTTGCCTCCCCTCCCTCCTGCTTCGCCTCGATCCGTCTTTCGCACACGCGTTCGCGACCCCCGGACCGTCCCAGCAGGCTCCCTCCTCTGCATTTTCCGACGCATCACGACACGATCAGTCGAACAGCCATCAACGCAGCCCGTACCTGCAGCCATCGTGCATAACCATCCATCTCGGATCGCGCTCGACATCAGTCCCCCTCTCCTGATTTAACTTTAAAACTCGCCTAATCCATCAAGACATGTGTTCCTACTTGGTTCATCTGTGAACGCACATTTACGCTGTCTGCCTTCACGAACAACGTCTTGTCTTGCCACCCCACCTGTCATTTGCTCTCCGGTCTCCTCTATTCCTTCTTCATGGTCGTTGACTTGTTCGCCGAGTCATAATACCCATAGTCGACTGTACTCAACGTCGTCTATCCACCCCTTTGCCTCCATCCTAGGTCGTCTGCCTTGTCACGAGCAGTCATCACCTCACCCTCTTCATCCCTCCCCCCTCCATCCCCTTCTTATATCTTTCAGCCAACAATGATCGCTGCGAGATACTGCATTGCTCCAGTCGCCTGCCTCGTCCTGATTTCGTCGACCTTTGCCGGTCTGATTGTTCGTGAAGACTCCTCCATCTAGAGCAGTCTTCTTTTATTCCTTTACTCCCCCCCTCTTCCCCGACGTCCCTTTCTACTCCGAGCGATATCTTCGACACCCACCCGAGAGACAACGCCCGCAGAAGAAAGAACTACGAGAAAAGCGCGAGATTCAGGTCCACGAACAATCTACGGCTCCCAACGGTTAACACTTCTCGACTCCGGTAGCGACTGGAGGCTTCCCCTTCCATGCGCCATCACTCCACAGGCACCTTGACAACCATCACTTCCCATCACCTAAAGCACCACCAATTGCTTTCACTTTGCTTCAATAATATACCCGCAGCCTCAACGACAACCCCCCCAAAACTCCCCGAAGATGCAGGACGACGAAGATGGTTCGCCTCTCGCCCTTCACCACCCTCGCCTACGCCACACCACGTCAAACCTCCCTTACTCTTCCACCTCGATCGCAGCGTGCGCGTCTGCTTCGCAGTCTTCAGTCTGGTCCCATGGCTCCTCCGACTCTTCGTCTCAGAGCATTGTCGACGATGTCTCGTTCGACTGCCTCTCGACGGTCTCTTCGCAAACGTCTGTCAGCAGCCACGGTAGCGTGTGCCTGAGCAGCCAGCAAGGAGCCGATGCGAAGCTTGCAGCCGCCCGCACCTGGCAGACCCAGCAGCAGCAACTTCAGCGCCTGCAGCAGCAACAACAGGCCGCAGCAGTTGCCGCCCCCCTGCGTCAGCATCCGCGTCGGTCCAGCGTCGCCCCGGCCGTTGTGCCCTCCCTCCTTCGGCAGTCTGACCGCAGAACTACGTTTGTCGACCATCTTGTCGGTGAGTTTTTTTTTTGCCTTGTTTACCTTTTATTCCATTATCGTACATGCAACCGTGTTTCATTGAATACCGTTTGTCTCTTTTATACCCTTTAGCACACTGTGTCTGCTCTTGATTGCTCAACTTTCTCCCCTTTTGTTCAGATGCGTCCACCCAGATGGTCCAGGCCATTTGGCCCTGTCGTCGGTCATCGGACGTGGTGAGAGCGTCAACAGCTCGAGCAACAGCAGCTATCTGCTGCCGCTGCGCACCTTCATCCAGGAAACGCTGCGCCGCTCGCGTGCCAGCTACTCTACTTTGCAGGTTGCCCTGTACTACCTTCTCCTGATCAAGCCTCGCTTGCCCAGCCACAACTTCACCATGGAGCAGTCCAATGACAGCCACGCCTGCCGCGCGTTGCAGTGCGGTCGCCGCATGTTCTTGGCCGCGCTCATCCTTGCGTCCAAGTACCTGCAGGACCGCAACTACTCGGCCCGTGCCTGGAGCAAGATCTCGGGCCTTAGCACTGCCGAGATCAATCAGAACGAGACCGCGTTCCTACATGCTGTTAACTGGCGCCTCCACATCACCAACGAGACGTACAACAAGTGGATTGAGTGCGTCAACCGCTTCAACTCCCCGCAACTGCCTCCCTCCCCCGGCCCTGCTGTGGTCGACGTGTTTGAGCGCAGGTGCTTCGATTTTCGCATGCTTATCCAGAAGCTGTCGCCGTCTCTTGAGAACCTTGATGAGCTCTGCGAGCCGTTGGCGCCTGTAGTTGTTCGTCGCAGCAGCTCATGCCGGATCGTTGCCGGTGCTCTGTCCCCGGTGTCCTTGTGCTCGTCGCCCGAGGCTGCTGCCGAGAGCCCGCTTTCCTCGTCTGCGACCACGCCTCTCGCCACCCGGTTCAGTGGTGCCATGTCCGGTGTTGTCAACAACAACGGTGCCACTGGCCCGGCTCTGGGTCACCTGCCCGCGCCGAAGCTTGCCCCGCCCCAGGCCGGCATCTTCAACTGCACCTCCGTGCCTTCCGTTGCCGCCCCCTCTGCCACGCAGATGCTCACTGGCAGCCGCTCTTCAATGTGCTTTGCTGTTGCTCAGGCTTCCTCGGCCAGCTCTGCTCAATTCCTCGACCGGTGGCCTCCTGCGCTATCTGCGTCGTCCGTGTCGCCTATCGGCTGTAACCTGACGCGCCGCTCGTCCCTCGCCAACTCGGTCTCCACAGCTTCGTCGCCCGAATCCATGATCTCTGACTCGTCCCTCGTCTCTCGAGCTTCTTCTGTTGCTCCGACTTGGTCTCTGATGAACGCGCCGAGTGGCCAGCTCCCAAGCTGGACACTCAGGCGCGGCACCGGTTTCTCAAGCACCAGAGCAGCAGCAGCAGCTTGCGCGAGAAGAGCTGTTTCGGTTTGAGAGCAGCGGGCAACATTCCTGCCGTGGTACCCGAGGACTACGAGGTGAGCGACGGTTGCAACTCGGCCGTTCTCGCGTCGCCCGAGACAATGTACACTGGACCGGTCGGCAAGGACTTCCAGGCTGCGCGCCGGTCAAGCGAGGTTGATGCGACGGATGCTGCGCGTGCCCTGGCCGATTTACAGCAGCAGACCTTCACCATGGATAACGGCAACAGCAAGCCCCGCGCTGGCCTCAAGAGAAGCCGTCCCATGTCTGGGGATGCGAGTTACCTGCAGGACAATGTCCGCGACCTTCTCCGCGGTGGTCTGCCCAAGGGCGCCAGCAACTGCGGCCTCGAGGCGATGGTCATGGGCCATGCCGCCAATGTCCAAGTCCCAGAGCATCAGCTGCTGTCTGTGGCTCCCTCGGATCTGGACATTCAGGCTTCGTCCCGCGCGTCTGCTCTCACTGGTAGCCGGAAGCGGCTGTGCCGCACTACGTCCGCTAGTGTTGCCCCGACTGCGAATGCCTTCTCATACGGTATGGATCTGCAGCATCCTTCCATGAGCGCTCTTTGTGGTCCCGGCATGTGGCAGGGAATCCTGAACTAAAGGAGAGCTACAGCTCTTTTGCTGTTCTTGATCAACTTGAAGTGTACCTTCAATACCCCTTTCGCCTGTACAAATCCTTCACATCGCGCTCGCACATGCACACAATCACACGGCCCGGGACAAAAGTTGACCGACTTTCAGACGTGATGTTCGCATAGACGCAAAGAGCATGCTTTTGAGTCTGGTCGACTATATCTGGGAGTTGTTCTTTTTTTGCTCCTATTCCAAGGGTTGGCACTTTCATTTTTCCTGTTTATTGTGTCCCAACAGTCTCCATTTTCTCAATCTTTTTGTGCCTGGGGTTGCCCCCAAACCCCCGAAAAAGCGCATTCTGCATTTGAAGGAGCGAATTCCCCAACTCGCGCTTTGCCCTACCATTTGTGTTTGCTCTTGTTACCGTCTTTCTTATACCGCCTATTACCACTTGATTACCATAACTTTCTTTTGTCTCGTTTGCCTTTTTATCCTTTTGATATTCACCCTGCATCGTGGTCTCGGACAGCACCACACAACGGACAATTTTACGGGAACAAAACTGGCAGGTCAGGCTTCGTTCATTTCCAGGATTCAAGTTTATCGTTTCTTTCTCTCATTGCGTTGCTTTTACTGTCTCTTTTATGCGGGAACCGCGTGGATGGATGCAGCGGAGGCGGTGTTCTACATTCTTTTTTTACCACTGTTTGGACTGGGGACGACGAATTCGGTCACGCAAGAAGATGAATTGACGGCATTGGCCGATCGACGAAGGGGTTTCGGGGATGCCTCGCTTTCAGCCAGCGGCCGCCGCACCTCCACGCCTTACTTACACCGGTACATACAAGCCTTTCATTCCGCCCTCATGAACTACTCTTTGGCGGTGGCGGTCATTGGCTCGGATGACAGGAAGGGGGCTCCGAAGAATCAAGACAGAAGCAGAACAGCGTCGTCTGTTACTGCTTCTGGGGGACGCACAAGAAACACGCGACAAAAAGCATCATAACATGTTGTCGATATCATTGTGAAAGGCGCAGCCCGAAAGGATGGAAACAGAATGGAAACGGGAGCAGAGGGCGAAAGAGGGCGGGCGAGAAAAGGGAACTAGCCTGTGGGCTCTCGACTCGGACTTGAAAAGAAGCTTGAAGTGGTCTTCGGACAGGGACTTGCCTCTTCCATTTTGAGGCTTTGCTTTGCAAAAAGTTGCAAAAACGGAAACCCTCTTTCGTGTTGCTTCTGCTCTCCTCTCGAGATCTGCTTCACTTTTGTACTACTACTACTACAACTATCTTGATGACGTTTCTTTTGCGTGTTTGCTCGCACTTTAGCGTTGGTAAACAAACCGTACCAAGTCTTTCCTATATTGAGTTTGCAATTTCTTCTTACTTCAATTTTCTTTCTGGGTGTTTGTTCACGTCTTTGAAGTCCGTCTAGTGATTCGGCTTCCTGGCATGACAGTGTCATTTGAATTTCATGGGTATCGATGGTCAAGTGCTGCAGTGCTGCAATGCTGCAATGGGCAAATGTGGACTTGGATTCGTGAATTGGCCGGAATGGCCCGCAAACCCGCCATGTCACGCTGTCGACGACAGACGACTGGTGCTGTGAGGCCGTGAACCCGCTCGTATGGCAAACACTCAAAACTGCCGACTACACCCTCCATAGGCAGGGCCCAGGCAGGCATGCACGCTTTGCCTCGCGATGCATGTCACGGAGGCCGGCGGACGAGATTGCACAGCATAGCGGCTCGACAATGTCACGATACCCCATCATCTTCTGCACACGCCCCCTTCCTACATGGGCTAGATCTCGACTTGCAGAGTGCATCGAATTGCCGTTCTTCTCTTCTCCGGAAAGAGGGGCAAAGCATGAAGTGAAGACAGCAGGGGTGGACTGTGACTGGTGCAGTGGTGACGTCTCCTGATGCCTTTGTTCAACTCACACTGACCAGGACCACTCTGCGGGCGAGTGCTCTTGAGTGGCAGAGACTGCCTGTTTTCAGTTCGTTGCACATGATGGACGCTACTGAGTTTTTCGTTCCAATGACTCACAAGTGAGTGGCAAAGTGATGGATAAATTTAAATGCATGGACGTTTTGCCCTTCTAGTCTTCGTCTCTCAAATAGGCAGAAGTCTGCCTACGATGGAGCCACAAAGAGTGCGGGCTCGTGTTCGTTTTCGTTTCACAAAGTGCAGTAGGACCGAGAACGATACGACAGGCCAGATCCGCATATCGGGTAGAGCATTCAGTGATGCGAGGGAAACCAAACAGCTGCAGCATATATCGTACACGCCACCTAATAAGCGTGTGAGGGCGTGCGAGGATGTGTGGTTGTGTTTGCGCTGCCCTTTTGCCCGCCTCACGTATCCCCTCGTATGATTCAACTCGGCGTCATCTCGGAGGGGAGGGGTGTGAGTATTGCTCTACAACTGTGCAGGGTTGCCTGTCCGTCAAATGTGACAGGTCTGACTTCAAAAAGGTCCATTGTTCTTCTATCGGCGGTTGGTGCTCCTTTTGCCCGAGGCCGTTGCGTTGTGGTGGTTGACGGCCTGACTGAGAAGGTGGCAACACACGAGGCTGCAGCCTTGCGATTGTCGTCCGGCTGTTTTCAACGCCGGGGACTTGCAATGTACGATACATTAAAAAGGGGTATATGACGATGGGCCAAAAAGGCACCCAAAAGCCGTAGCAGCGGCATAACGTAAAAGTTAAAAGGGCATGTTCCAGTGTTCCGGCACATTAGCGAGAAATGACCTCTTGTTCTCCGACGGGATGAGGAGGGCGATGCGCTGCAGAATCCTGTAAGTTTGTGACTTGCGATACTCTTTGCCGCCAATTACACCACGTGCCGTCGCCATGGACACGGCGCTCTGAAGTATGTGCAGGGGCATCTGGTTGTAGAAAACGCCCAGCGAGTAGAACAGGCCAAGGATCCCGGAAACAAGTGTGTCGACGCTGTACTGAAGCCGGATGACCCTTTCGTCTGGACCGGCGCTGACATGGTCACAGGCCGCAACGACTTCTTCGCCGTCCTCGTAGGCATCCCACTCGCTCGGCCGCACATCCACGCCGAGCAAGTTTTGGAAGCCCTGCCAAGTCAGCTCCCAGCTGTCTGTCTTGTGCAACCTGCCACCGGCGTAGACGATCCACAAGAGCAAGTCAAATGTCGCACGCAGACGATCTCGCAAAGCCTTGCGGCCCTCGCGTGTCCGGTTTTGGCTGGCTAGATAAGGCCCACCAGCAAGCTGTAGCCACTCGGGAATCGTAGTCTTTCCAAGACTGGGACCGCGCCTGAAAACGAGTGCGACCTTCATGCGGATAGCTATCAAATCCGGCCCTTCCATTGTTTGATGGTTCCGGCCGGCCTCACGTAGTATAAAGAGCGAATCGTAGAGCGCAGAGGGCGTCTCGTCGGGCTTCGGGTCAAACTTGTCCTCGCAATGCATAGCTGCAAGAAAGTGGAACTGGTCCATCGCAAAGCAAACGTGGGCAGACACACGAGCTTCGGGGTTGTTCCCAGACGCCCCCGCGCCCTGACCGGTATCTTGGCCAGCGTTCTTAATGTCCTCGCTGCCCTCGCCGTCTTCGCCGTCTTCGTTGTCCTCGTTATCTTCGTTGTCTTCGATACCGACGTACTGCTCGTATCCGCCCATCTGTTCTTCCAGACCGGGGTCTGATTCCCCATCGGAGCTCCAGGCCGGTTCCCGATCTTGGAGCGTGAGAAGCATGTTATGACCATCTGGCACGTTTTCAGAACCCTCTTCGTCAGTGACTGGTTCGTCTTCAATGGCTACATCCTCTCCTGTACCATTGTCGAAACCCAGATCGCCATGGTCAACCATTCGGAGGCTGGTCATGTGTTCTGTGGGTGTTGCTCAACAAGGCGTCATAGTCGTCCATGTTGAGAACGAACTTTTCTGCAACATCCCGATCTAGATCTTCATTGGGCAAAATAGCAGTGTGGAGATATCTCTTGTCCTTGTTCTTTTGCAAGAAGATTTGCATGGACTCGACCAAGTGGTCCATCTTCATCCAGGGACTAGCCAAAAGAGCGGTCTGTATACGAGGGCGAAATTAGCAAATGCGAAAAGGCAAAACCGGGCTGAGAAAATCAGCACAAGAGATCTTTACCCGAAGAGCAGGGTCGCTGAGCTGGGCCTCGGCCCTTCTGCCAGCTTTGTCCATCCACCACGGCCGCGTGTACCGCTTCGCCGTCAAGGTCATATCCCACTGACTTTCAAAGGCCGCAAACACGAGATTGCGCAGCGTGTGCCGGCTCGAGAGCATCCAGCCAATACGTGGGCTCGCCCGCGGCAGGTTAAAGTTCATGGAGTAGAAGAAGATGCGCTCAATGATCTCGAGCGGGAACCGCCGGTCCATTGGCACCGACCGCTTGGGCCGTGTACGACGAGTTGCCGCCGAGGGCGAGGACGACGCACGAGACCGCTTAAGAGGCGACGGGGCTCTCGGCAACAGCGTCAGGCCAGCAGCAGCAGCGGCCGATTCCGAGTCGCTGTTGGCATGGCTGGACGAAGAGGCGTTGCCGCTGCCGCTGCTGGCGTTTGAGCGGTTGCTCCTGGGCTTGCGCTTGCCGCGCACGCGGATCGGAGTGAGCTTCATGGCCGAGGTTTGCCTTTGCTCCTAAGTATCCATCGTGGTAAGTGATGAGCGGTGATGATGGTAATGACGATATGATGATGTGTCGATGGCCTGGTGAAGCCGCAGGTCAGAAATGGAGGACCTCGGATGTGTCGAGGAGGATAGAAGCTTGAGCGCAGGGCCATTGGGGGCGGCTTCCCTTTAGATGGAGTCCATGTTGACTCTTCTTCAAGGACACTGCATAAGAAAGAAACCACTGCAAAGACACCACTGCATTCAAAGAAAGAAACGCTCGGTCAACAATGTGCTCTGGTGCTTTGCCGAGTTGAACGAGAAGGATGCTAATCATCGTAGAGGCTTAAGGGGCTAGCGCGACCTGGCCCTTACTCGTCCCGTCTGTTGGGGGCTGTTGTGCACTGTTGGGTCTCGTGGCCGGTGTGTGCTAGGGAGTTTAGGCCTGAAAAATCTGCTAGCCGCCACCGACCGCCCACTACGCCGTGCTATCGCGGCCGGCCACAGGGAGCTTGCCAGTGCCTTGGAACCTGTGGCCTGGCGTAGTTGGTCAACTTGGTACAGTAGGACTACCTGTGCGGCCTATTGGTACATGTATAGCGGACCTGCGAAAACCGCGAGCTCCTCACACCGGATCGGAAAAAAGTTGGATTGTGGTTGGCAACACGCCAGTCCGACTGGCTTCGACGCCGTCCTGCCGCATAACAAAGGCCCCGTAAGCGATCTACGGCTGCGAGGATACACTTTGAGGAATCAGAGAAACGTCCAATCAAGAGGACAAGAGCAGAGGACACACAATCGACACTGGCACGGCGATATCACGCGACCGAGACGGCGACATCACGGCGACATTTTCGCTCTTGTTCTCTCGCTCGACCTGACCCGATGCTGGCACCGCCGATGCGGCTGCAGCCTGCGCCGTCGGCCGGCCTCCTGCGGTTCCTGCGGCACCAGTCGGAGTGCCTCTTTGTGGTCGACGGCACCAACAGCAGCAGCGGCAGTAACCGGAAGCGGCTGCCGCAGGCGCCGTTGGAGAGCAGAAAAAGCAGCACTGCGCACTGCGTTCGCGAGCCAACTGTTCTGCAAGCGTCCCTCATCGACCTCGACGTTCTCCTTCCCAAGTCGCTGCGCACACGATGGCGCCCGACGACGACAACCGCCCTTCCGTCTATAAACAAGACAGTGTTTCTGTCGACACCATTTTCTACATCACAGCCAGCCCGGGGCTTTCCATGGCGGCGGTCTGACAAGAGACAGAAGCGGCCGTTGGATCGCCAATGAACCACCGTGCCCCGTGGTATGAACGCCTGATGGACTGGCACTGGGCGTGGCATTGGCGCAACAGCGGATTCCAGACTGCGCCGACGCACAGCTGGGTGGAAACAAACGCGGCCGTCGGAGCTCTCTGCTGCCAGGCGACCTGCCCGAACACGGTGGCGGGGCCGAGTTTGCGTCGGTCATGTTCAACGCACGGCGGCTGCAGACGGCCAAGGCAGCGCTGGAGCCGCGGCTTCGCTGCACCGAGGTGGACGAGTATGGCGAGGTGATTCTCGTGGACGGCGAGTTCAAGAAGACGGAGCTGATTGCCAAGTACGGACTGCTGCCGCGGGATCTGCGCAAGATCGACTCGTCGAACCTGCCGCACATTCTCGTGCGCCCCGCTGCCATCCTGCTCAACCTGCTGCACCTCAAGGTCCTGATCAAGGCCGATCGAGTGCTGCTTTTTGACGTCTACGGCTCCAAGACGTCGTACCCGCAGTCGGCATTCATGTACGACCTGCAGGGCCGGCTGCAGCAGAAGCAGGCGCCGGGCGCGGCTGGTGGTCTGCCGTACGAGTTTCGTGCGCTCGAGGCCGTGCTGCTGTCTGTGACGTCGGAGCTCGAGGCCGACTTTGACACCGTGCGCGAGCCCATTCTGCGCATTCTGAGCGAGCTCGAGGCCGACATTACGCGCGACAAGCTGCGCGTGTTGCTGGTGCTGTCGAAGAAGGTCAGCACCTTTGAGCAAAAGGCCAAGTTGGTGCGCGATGCCATTGAAGAGCTGCTCGAGGCTGACGACGACTTGGCCGCCATGTACTTGACGGAGAAGAAGCACGACCTGTTCCGGGGCGAGGACGACCACACAGAGGTGGAGATGCTGCTGGAGTCGTATCATAAGATCTGCGACGAAGTGGCGCAAGAGGCTGGCAGCTTGGTCTCGAGCATCCGCAACACCGAAGAGATGTAAGCCTGGCGACCCCTTTCCTCTTGTCTAGATTGCGATCCATCACATCACTCTTGCTAACAACGGCAGTGTCCGCGCGATTCTCGATGCGAACCGCAACGCCTTGATGCTGCTCGACCTCAAGTTTAGCATTGGCACGCTCGGCCTCGCCATGGGCACCTTCCTTGCGGTCTCTACGGCATGAATCTCGAGAACTTTATCGAGGAGACCACCTGGGCTTTGGCACCGTTACCGGCTTCTCCTTTTTCTTCTCGCTGGTCGTCTGCTGGTACGGCCTGGTCAAGCTACGCAAGGTGCAGCGCGTCAAGATGCACGGGCCCTCTACGGCCAGCGGCAACGGAGGCACCACCATGACCACGGCCGACTGGGCCAACTCGTTTGCGGCCCTGCCGCCGGGCATCACGTCGCCAAGCATTTCCAATGCGCCACTCGACGCAAGAAGCCGCGAACGCTTGCGCCGGCTCGGCATGGTGCGCGAGGCGCTGATGCGGAAGAAGTTTTACTAGAGCCGGGCTCTGAACATGTCATATCGGCATCGCATGCATCGCATGCATCGTAGCTCTCACAGCTTATTCTAATGTCTACGCTACTGCTTGATAGGCGACCAGAGAACGGTTCATAGCGCATCTGGCATCTGCAAGCTGATCCACCATTATCTAAATCGACTCCTTTCTCTTCTGCCCTGCTGTCCTTATTTCGCAATGCCCACGCTCCCCTGTCGTACGGAACACAAGTGCCGTACTTTTATCATCGTAATCACCCCAATCGCCGATCAGTGCTCTTCCCTGGTTCTGGTAACTGGTCGCCAGCCACGCGCCTGTCTTGCATGTGTCCATCCCGTTGCTAGCCATTCAGCCATGAACGTCGTAGCTTGGCTACTGCGTGCGTCGTTGGCAGATCACCCGTCACCTGCAACGGCCGTCATCTCCTCTTGTGTTGTCCGTCGGGCCAATGTCACCTGTTGGGAACGTTGGAAGTTGGAGTCCTCTTGACTCGATATGGCAACGATGCGGAGGCAAACACGTCAAACACGTCAAGCACTTTCCCGCCTCTCACGCTAGCCTCCATATGGCGCTGCATAACGACGGATTGGATGATTTGTCGGTGGCTGTCTTGACCATGAAGCAAAAACAGGCATCTCGATTGGGATGTCTTTTCCTATTGTTTTGACCGTTGTGCCTTGCTGTGGCTGCAGTCGTGACATCACCATTCAGAATCACAGGCGGCTGATGGGGTATGGCAGGGTCTCGCCAGGAGGCCGCCCCACCAAAAGTACTACAGTCTGGCACACGAGACACCCTGGTCGGCTAGCGCTCGTCAACAGCCGGCGACGATGGAGCGAGAGAGGTTGGCGATATGTAAACGACTTCGAAGAATGGCAGAAGCAAACTTTGTAAGCTTCGCTTGTTGGCTGCAGCCCGGCTCCTTCCCCCTGTTTATGTCGTGGCTCTTGCTTCTTTGTAGCCTTTCATTCATTTGTTGTTGTTGCCCCTACTTTATTTGTAGGACGATACAGGGGAAGGAAGGTGCGCATGACGTCACGGTTCGCTCCTCCTCTCACAACACTCTCTCACAAACACAAATTGTAGACAAGGGCAGCAGCAGGTTTCGTTCGCACTTCCGTTGGACGTAGGAATGAAAATAATAAGAAGTTTGAAGCCCAATAAATTCTCTGGCATCTGCTCCCTCACCGTACCCTTTACACTCTCTTCTTCTCGCAACAAGTCTTGTGCTCCAACCAAACGACCGCAATCACGTTTACGCTACCACTTACACGAAAAGCCAACACTACTCGCACGCCGGGAAACTTCCACCGTCGAAATGGCGCTGTTGTATCTTGTGTATGTTGATGCATACCTCGCCCAGCGGCTCTTGCTTCTTCACTCTCCGCTAACACCGCATTCCAGCTCCAAGGCATCTGCCAGGCCATCGGGTCCGTCCTGATGGGCATTGCCAACGCCATTGGCGCCATCATCATGTTCATTGTCGACGGTGTCATTGCCATCTTTGATATTGTAAGTTGCCATCTACTGAGAGAAGATGGGCTGGAACAATCCAGACTGACACACTTGTCACCAGATTGTCGGCTGCCTGACGTGCCAGGGCTGCCGTGGCCGTGGTCTTCGTCGGAGAGGACGCCGAGGCCACAGCGCAGTCTGAGGTGGGGAGATGACGGACCGATGACGAGTTACGGCACGACATCAAGTTTGCGGTGGCCGCGGCTTGTTTAATGGAAAGGCAATGCCCTCTTTTATCGACGACTTTTTTTGTCTTTTTTGTCTTTTTTGTCTTCGTCTATTTCTGTTCTTCTGTTCTTGTTACGACGATGCGTTTGGACTTTTTGGCTCGTAACCCGACGACTCCCAATATACCATGCAAAACGCCACATCGATACCCAGCCGAACCGACCAGTCCATCATATTTCAGTTTGCCTTGTTGATTACACACAGCATCCCTTCCTTATTGAAGCGCCCAACTCCATAAATATATACCATTCACACAAAATCGCTAGATGTCGACTATATGGCCCAAAGAGTGAAGAGCCGGTGATGTGATGGAGTTTGAGTTCTAGTGACGAAGCAGCCCAGACGAAGCAGCCAGACGAAGCAGCTCAGTCGCTTCACCCAACTTCCTCGATAATGTCTTTCTTGAAGAACCCGGCAATCTGCCGTGCCGACTCTTTGCCGACCATGGGCTCGAGTTCTGGCGCATCCATCGTTGCAATGGCCGCGATGCTTTCCGTCTCCATCACTAGCGTACGCAGATTCGCTGGTGTAACGCCCGGACTGCCGCCAGCATTTCCTGCGGCTCCAGGTTGAAGGGCTGGTCGTCCGCATGTGCGTGTGGGTCGAGCCAGCGCGCACTGCGACACCGGGTCGGGTTCGGCCTCGTGCGACTTGAGCCGCTCAAAGATCTCGGCCGTCTCATAAGGCGACGACGCGCCTAGAATACGCAGGCGCGGGAACGCTAGTGTGAGCAGCACAATCTTGCTCTGCAGATCGTTGGCGTTCTGCGTTGGGAATCACGTTTGAGCCCGACGACGAGCCCGACGCCAGATCCGCAACGGCTCCAGCGTAAAGGACTTGTTCATGTCAAACTCGATAGCAGCATGGGTGCGGTAGTGCTGGAACATGGTCTCGCACTGCGTGTAGAGGCGGCCGTCGCGGAACGACGAGATGAGATCGCTAATGACTTGCGCTCCACACAAATGTGGTCCGAAAGTACGTAATCGCCGACAGTCAGCATGCAAGGCACGACGGCGCATGTTGCGGCCGTGCAGCAGCGAGGGTAGCGACGAGCGGAACTCGCGGACATCACCAGCGCGACCGACGCGGCGGCTGCGTCGCTGCCGCCGTTGTGAGCCGACCGCCGCCGGCAATACGGGTGTTGACTGTCCGTAGAAAGGATTCTTGCGGATCATCTGCGTTGGAGATGTTGTGGGATGCCGTCGTTGTGAGGGTCACTGCCATGGAGGCGCGCTCCTTGATCAGCTTCGTAAACGAGTCCTTTTCACGACGGACGGCAGAGAGATACTTTTGCTCCTCAACGGAGCCGCCGTAGTACATAAAGTATGTACGCACGCTGCGGTCATTGTGCGACGACCGGTAGACCTCGATGCGCCGGATGAACGCCGCGTCTGGCTCGTACATGATGATGTAGCGAGGCTTGACTTCCTCAAGCACATGCTCGTCCTGATCGCCGTCGTAGCGTGGATTACCACGAGGTCGCTCATGTCGTACATCTGATAGAAGTCGTCCATATCTTCCAGAGGATCGGCCAACGCCGCGAGGATTTCGGCCTTTTGCTGCGCTGCTGCAATTTCAGCGTCCGTGTTGATATTGCCATCCGTACTGGCTGTTATAGTGGAGCTTGCCTCGGCGGCATGGATCTCGGCCATCAACTCGGCAACCTCGTTGGGCTTCTCAAATATTGTGCGACGCTGCGTTGGCGGCGCGCCCACCAGACACTGACGCCGAGGCAATGGCCGATGCCGTATTGGCTTGGCCCATACCCGTGCCACACCGCGCACACGCCGGCGTTTGTTAGCAGGTGCACTGTTCCGTACTGCACCTGCCGGCGTCCAGTGCGCGGATCAATGGCACCACTCAGTGCCTTTTGGTTCTCTGCAAAAAGGGTGGCATTGACGTTGGCAAACTCGCTCTTCCACTTCAAGTAGTTGCGCAGCTTGCGGCGCATCATAAACGCGCCCGACGGCCGGTCTTCATCTGCATCAAAGAATTCCTCCACACGAGACTCTGTGCGCGGACGCACGTGCATAGTCTGTAAGAAGTCGCGAAGTTGGCGACATGTGTCGACGTCACCACACATGATTAAAATGGTGCCGTTGGAGTCGTCGCGTGGTAAGCTTTCTGTCAATAGGTCGCGGTCGATCTCCTCGAGGATGTCGGCCAGCACACCCCACTTTGGCTGCTCTTCGAGGACCGGACGAAGGTGCTGGTGGCGATGTTTGTGGCGGCGCTGCTGGCTGCACCGTTGCTGTTTTTGAAGTTGTGCCTGCCCGTGTAGACTCGTCGCTTGGCAGTGTCAAAAATGGTCTGGCAGCGTCAAGAAAGAGCCAGGGCGACTGCGACTGGCGCGTGGATCCAGGCGGCGGCGAGTGTGCGGCGTGAATCGTATCAAGACGTTGTAGGAATGCAACTGCGTCGCACTCGACAATCGACTGTAGCATACCGCGCAAGACTGTGAGGTCACCAACAATCTGCTTGCTCTTCCAGCTGACACGGTGCCAGTTCGGATCGAGCTGTCGGCGCACCATCACGTCGAAGTTCTTGAGCAAGGCGCTGTCCAGATTCCAGTCATCCATGTCGAGGCCCGTGTTGGACTTTTTCAGCTCGTGGATGCTGACCTCGACGCACTCAAGAATCGCGTTTTGAATATCCCGCATGCTGTCGGTCATGGGAACCTCAAACTCCACGACCTCGGCCCGCTTCTTGCCCTCGAGGGCTGTCGCCACAGTGACATGGAACCGTGGCCAGAGAGAGGCTTTACGCAAGAAAAGGTTGCGCATCATGGTAGCCAGAGGTGCAAACCCTGTTGCAAACGACTCTGGATTGTCTGAAAAGGCCTTGAGGAAGCCGACCTTGTTCTTCTGGCGGTAGATACGCAGGATGAAGGCCTCCAGGGACGTGGCTACAACACGGTCTGCGTGCAGCACGACAACGCCCGTAATGGCGGTTGGGTTGAGCAGGCTTGTCAGCAGGTCGACGACGAGAATTCGCGACGTGACGCTGAAGATGCCGCCAGCGGCGTACATCTTCTCGCGCGCGCCGACAGTCGTAAAGTCCGTGTTGACGACGGTCAGTCCCGTGCGCGAGGTGCCATGCTTATGGCAGCGTGCTCAGCCAGAGCCTCGCCGATCCAGCCATTCTCGCGGTCATCGGCGTTGACCACGACGACTAGGTTGTTGCCCGCAGCATCGTAAGAGTGCAGCAGTTAGTGACAAGCGCATAAGGCCGAGGCCTCGTGCAAGCACGACGAGCTCGTCATCGGCGCGTAGCTCCTGGAAGAGGTTCTGCTGGTACTCCAGCGGCAGCGACAGCTTCACTGGCTGCGGCGCGTTCGACGTAGACGACGACATGCCGGGCGCCAATGCTCTGTCGTCATGGCGCGGTACAGGCAACGATGGTGTTGTGCTCGAGATTGCGCGTGAGTGGCCAGCAGCCTGTGTCACAGGGTGCACCCAAGCAAGGATTCGGAATACGACTGCGCGGAGGTCGGGCCAAGCTGCAAAACATCGAGAAGGACGCACGTAATGACGGTTCGTGGGTCGTCTTGCTTTAGGCAGGCGTTGGTGAGATCTTCGCGAAGTCACGTGTGGCTCTGGAGAAGCACTTAAGTGCGCTTTAGCAGGCTTTAGGCCCTCCCAAACAAGCCCGCTCCTTCCCGCTATGATGCTGTGACCGAGTCCATATGGCCGGGACGACGTCATCATATTTGGCAAGAGCTCGCCAGCCATATAAAGAAAGCGGCCTCTCTTTAGCCACCAATATTTCTGTCCAAGACAACGAGGGACAGATAAGAAATAAGCTTAAGAACATTAAAACTCCTACGAACAGGCACATTTCATCAGTCTACCTCTACGACTGCATCCAAACACAATCACCATGTCGAACTCCTCCAACTCCGAGCCCAAGTTCTCCACGCAGGTGGAGGATCCCTCCAAGGTAAGCGATTCTGCAGCGCTGTATGCGGCATGCTTTCCTCGCACCCCATGTCCATCCTAGCCACTCTTGCTCTCTTGCTAACCCAAAGGCAGCCTGACGCCCCAAGCACCAGCACGGACTCTTCGAGGCCGCCAAGGACAAGTTTCGGCGCACCAGGCCAACCCCGGCCCGGCCTTGATGAACAGCGGCAGCGTGCCGCAGGAGGGCACCAAGGAGGAGAGGCGGGCAAAGGCGGAGGCGCTGAACAAGGACAACTAGACGGGAGGCCTTGGTAGAGTCGCGATAGACTTTTAGTGAGAATGAAAATCTATTGAAGAGCAAGTCGTTTGCCACGGCCTGTTGTGGATTGCTACGTCGCAAAAGATGTTGTCGTGTGATGCCAGAAGAACGAGCTTTCATAGCGTAGGCGCCCATTTCCAGCAGTCTTTCCACTGCCCATGGGCAGGGTCACACTCGAAAAGGCGCCTGAGAAGGGAAAGATTGGTGACTGCCTCATAGCCCTGGTCGCTGGGCTGTCTCGTGTTCTTCTTCCTCGGTCTCGCCTTTCGTGAAACAAAAGAGCGAAGCGAGAGATCTCTTACCGATCCGGGCAACAGAATGCCACTCATGTGGCACAATAACTGTTTGTGCCTTGTTGACCTGCTTGTAAGCTCTTGTCTCATGTCGCCGTATTTGCTTTGATATTTCGAGAAACGGTGCCTCTTCTGCCTTATTCGTAGGCTGCGGCGTATGCAATCGATCTCACAGCCCAGTGAAGACAGCTCTGGACTTAGCCAGGTTAGTGTAGCGCTAGTGGGCATTCGACTGCGAAGCCCAGCAAAGAGAACCCCCGACACAGGAGCCCAGCGAATCCGAGTGCATAGCCAAGTCAGCCTTTCATTGGCCATTGGATTCCATCCCTCCTTCCTCTTTCTCGTTATGCCTCACGCCTTCCACATTGTCTGCCAGCGTCCTCATCGAACGCATCGCCCTCTATCTCCCTTTCTCGCCGCCCCTCGTCGTCTTTGCACCCTCACTCTTCGTCCTCCAAAGCATCGGCCAACGCACGCTGTGGATCTTGGCGGCCACGACCACGAGACATTGCCGCCCGACCTTGCCAGCACGCCGGGCGCCAATCACCATCATTACTGCGCCGCTTGCGACTTTACCCGTCTGCCTACTTCATTTTATCACACATCTCCCCATATGCTCAAGGGGCATTTCAACCTCTCGATATCCCGATCCCTCGCGCTGTCGAGGCCTTTCCCGAGGCTCTTCTTGACGTCTAGTTTCGACGACCGACCGACGCTCTTCTCCAATCGACCCCTTACCTTATAACTCAACATGCCGTCGGTTTTGAACGACACCGACAAGGAGACCGTTCAAGCGCTTTGTGCCCAAGGTAAACAACAAGATCCAGGCTGTCGCTGTCGCCAAGCTCTACGTCGCTTTCCCGAACCGTCAAAAATGGACAGACACCGGTCTTCAGGGCGCTGCCGTGCTGTGCAATGACCTTGTCGGCAACACATACTGGATTAAGATGGTGGACATCTCAGTACGTGCTCCTCCGTGGACCCCCTCCTCAACCTCTACATCCCTTATCATTCTCTCTCTCTTCCCCGCTGACCCGTGAAGCCCGAAACCGTGGTGTAATCTGGGACCAGGAAATCTACGACACATGGAACTACAACCAGGACCGTGTCTTCTTCCACACTTTTGAGCTCGAAGACTGCCTCGCGGGCTGTCTTTTGCCGACGAAAAAGAGGCCAAGCAGTTCAAGAAGAAGATGGACGACCGCGAGAAGAACGCCAGCAAGGCCACACGGGCCACGCCTTTCGGTGGTGCCGCGACCACGACGACTGGTGGTCACAAACACTCGCTGCTCGGCGGCATCTTTGGCGGACACCGCCACTCCTCCGCACCAACGCCCCCCGAATCTCCGCGAAGCTATGCACCCAACCAAGGTTCTGGATTTGGTCACGGCCGGTCGGGTAGCCTCAACGGTGGCCGGGGACCGACGCCGCTATCAGAGTTTGCGACGCTCGACGCCTTCGACCCCAACTGGCGCGAGAATTTTGGCGACGACCTGCGAGCCAAGGGTCTCACGGACGAGTTCATTCGCGATAACCAGGACTTCATCGTCAACTTCTTGCGACAGCAGTCCGCACCGGCGCCTGCAGCACCACCGCCAGCAGCGCCTGCTCCACAAGCAGTGGCCCCGCCTCCGCCTCCGCCGCCGCCAGCTGCCGCACCTTCTCCTGCCGTTGCTGCCGCTACCGCCGCCGTCGCAGCGTCTAGTGGACCAGGACTGCGTGCACCACCACCGCCTCCTCCAGGAGGTGGTGTGAGCGGAGGCGCGGCAGCCGCCAAGCGGGGAGGTGGACCGCCACCTCCACCTCCTGCGCCTCGCCGCAATGGCGCCAAAACGGATCCGGCGCCAGCAACGCCGCCCCACCACCCGAGCCCCCACGTGAGCCGTCCCCGCCGCGGCCGAAGTATGCTGTGCCGCCGCCCCTCGCCGATGCCGGTAAGTTCGCGCATTCGAGGGCATTGCCGCAGCAGCAAAGCCGTCCCGTTCCAGCCACACCAGGACCTCCGCCGCCACCTCGCCCTCCAAAGACAGCGATCGACGACGATGGCAACAGCGGAGGACGCCGGTTCGGCGTGCCTCCACCATTCGATGGCCAGCGCAACGTTCCCCAGCTCCCGCCAGCCGCAACTCTGGTTCCCACGCGCCACCTCTGCCATCACGCGACTCTGCACCCCCACCGGCACCTCCACGCCCCCTGTTGGAGGCGCTCCCCTCTGCCGCCTTCCAACATGCGCCCCGTCCCTCAGCCGCCTCTGCCACCTGCACGAAACTCAGGTCCGTCGGCCGCCCCTCCTCCGCCACCACCTCCTCCCCCCCACCTGGTGGAATGGGTGGCCCGCCTCCGCCTCCTGGACCACCCCCGCCGCCTTCCGGTGGTGGACCGTCCCTGCCGAAGCCTAGCTCAGACAAGTCTGCGATGCTGGCGGGCATCCAGAGTGCCGGTGGTATCCGGGCACTGAAGAAAGTCGACAGGAGCCAGATCCGCGATCGCAGTGAAGCACAGGTGGGCGGGCGCAGTGCTGATTCTGGTCCAGCTGGCAGTGGACTGCCACCAGCGGGCGCTGGCGGCGGCGGTGGCGGCAACGTCGCTGGTTCGTTGGCCCTGATGGTGGAGCTGCAGAAACGCAAGGAGAAAGTCAGCAAGAGCGGTATGTGTTGCTCTCCTTTTTTATCTTTGTTTCATCTTGGTTCTTGGTGCCACAGAACCAAACCACTTGGCAGTCCTTTTACTAACAAAATACAGATAACGAAGAGTCGGACGACGACTGGGATTAGGTGGGCCATGTTCGTAAACCTGGGCTTCGTGCTGAGCGTGCCTTGAGATGGACCACGACATATTGAAGAGCCACCGAGCCTGAGCTGGTCCGAGCTGGTCCGGGCTGTATCATGTGGAAACTGGCTAGAAAGAGTCGAAGAGAGAGACGCCATGTGACAGACCGTACTGTGCTGCATACGTGTCGTAGTGACGGTTACATTTATATGAACAGAGGTACACCTCGTACCCTTTGTCGAGTATGGCTTAAAGCCGGGCCAATTGGACGCATTTGACTTTCAAGAGCTACAAACGGTCAGAGTCCCCCATTTTTACCAAGGGGAGACCTACACTCAGAGGAAAAGTCACAAACCAAAGCGATGGCTTTCTTTTCGCTGTATTTTATGAAGCAATGGAAAATGTTGAACGTTGAAAATATCATAAATATCGTACTATAGAAACTATGCAAAGCTAGCGCTAGATAGGAGCTGGGCTCACTTGAACCCGCGTGCGACCTTGGGCTTCTTCTTCTTCGGCCGCTGGCTGAATGGCCCTCCAATGTGAATGGTCGGCTGCGACGACGGCATCACCTGGCTCGAGAAGAGCTGGTTGGCCGGCCCGGCAAAACCGCCTGCCTGGCTCGACATAAGGCTGTGGTGGTGCATCAGGCCCTGGCTCTGGCCATGGCTTTGGCTTTGGCCTGGTATGATCTGACTCGACACTATCTGACTGGGCAAGACCTGGCTGCTGGGCTGGATGCGTGGCACGGCGGGCGACGACATGTTACTTGCGCTCAAACCGCCGACTCCGCCGCCGCTGAGCATGAGCAGCCGTTCACGATCCCGTGTGGCCCGCTTCTCCATGCGCTCTCCGGCGCCGCTCCTGCGCCGCCTGTGCTTGGCGGCGCAGCTCTTCTTCCACCTCGGCTGCCGCGCCCAGGGGCACAAAGTGGAACTGCTCCGGGTCGCTGCCGAGCTGCCAGTGCGACAACAAGCGCAGCTCGCCTTCTTTGCGTGGCGGCTCCGACCGAATGGACTTTGCGTACTGGCGAAGGCGTGCTATAACAGGATCTTCTTGCGGCTCCTGCCCGTTGCTCTCTGCCTCCGTTTCGCCACCACCCTCGAGCGATGGCAAGATGCCACCACCACCACCGCCAAGGCCACCATCTTGCGACGAGGATGGAAGCCAGCTCGGGATACTGCCACGGGCAGACAATGGCGGTTCCCGTAGCTGTGACATGGCGGGCGAGGAGGAGAGGATGTTGTTGCGGAGGCGCGACTCGGTATCAGAACGGGGAACATGCGCCGAGTAGGGGGTGGAGGCAGCACTGAGTCCGCCGTCCTCAAAACCCGATGTGGTTCGAGCGCTGCGCCATTGGCCATCTGCCGCGGCATGACGACCATGCTAATCTGCGAGAAGAACAGCTGCACGGCGGCAAAGGCCAGGAGACCCTGGCGTCGTACAATTGCGCTGCTGTGATCCTGGCCGTCACCCACCCTGTCGACCAGACAGAGTTCTGCCATGGCATCGTACAGGGTCGCCGAACTGCCGTTCCGGGTCTGTCCTTGAGACATTTGATCTGAAATGGCCACGCGGCTGGCTTCGATCGGCCCAATGTCGACATCGGCGAGCTGCCGCGTCCAGGAAAAGTCGGTGAGGTCGGCCCCGTATTCCAGGATGTAATCGTAGTTGGAGATGTTGAGTCTATCATGTCAGTACAGCGAGAGCGAAGAGCGGGACACAAAGGGCAATTGGCACGCACAATGTAGTATATGCAAAGCTTCCATGCGCGGTGGCAATGTCGAGAATTTGGCGTATAATGTCCAACGGCGATGGATTTTGGAATCCGCGAACCATATCGGTCGCTTCGTAAGCCGACTTTGCAGCCCTGTCCATGTGCTTGTTCAGGAGATTGAAGAGTCTGGCCATATTGTACACCTCAACCGCTTGACCAGAACGACTGCCAACATAAGCCGTGCCTTCAGCTGCCAGCCCGTGTTGGCCGTTCTGGCCCGACGAGGAATCGGGGTTGAACAAGTGCTCCCCAAAGTCATCGGACACCACAAAAGACGTTTGAAGTTGTTTCATGCCTGCTTTCCGCCTCTTTTCGACCTTGCCCTGTCGTTCCGAGTGGCGTCTCTTCTAACGGGAAGAAAAGGCGCGAGTCTTACGGGAGCCGGACCGGACGAGCTTACACAGAGCGACGACCAGAGGCTCAAGTCGGCACCCAGCGTCAAGACCTGCAAAAGTGTCACACCCTTCGGGGTGTATTCGAGTCCAAGCGTACGGTTGTGATTGGATGGGCGGCGCGCATTTGGACCGTCGTCGGAGGAAAACCATTGCCTGCTGGCCGCAAAGGCGAGACTTTGGATGGCTGCCCCGGCCTCTGAAATGCGGACGCGCAAGTTCAAAGACCTGCTGCTGAAATGCTGCCTCCCTCCCATCCGACGTCTGTTGGAACCAGAACACGGCGGCCTCTGGGTTCTTCATAGAGTATACCAGCGCAACAGTCACGTTGTTGCCCTGGTCAGACTTGATTTTCAACAAGGACAGCTTTATTGTTTTGTCACCAGAAGCTCGCAAGTGGGGGCAAGAAAGAAGGAGAGAGGGCTGCTTTTGGTTTGTTGACTTTGACGGTTTCGGCGGCCTCGGTGTTTCTCCTGATGCTTGTGCGGCCCCCAGGGGTGAGAGATCTAACCAGAATATGGTCGTCGTCGTCAAAACAAAGACGTGGGCTGGATTGACAGGCGAGACCTGGACATCAACGACAATGTCCACGCCGATGCTATGCACTGCGTTGAACGTGCGCAGCGGCCCATATTTTGCCTCGACAGTGGTGACGCTGACGGATGTGGCGTTGCCGATCAGAAGTATACTCGACTGCGGCGCGTCCTCCTCAGCTTTAGGCAGCCACATGATTCTATGCAGATGGCCGAGGTCTTGGGCCATGACGGGCGGACAGAAGCGCCATTCGAGAACGTGCCATTGGCATGTAGAAAGGGAAGCAAGACAGTCTTGCGTGTGTGTCTGCTGCCGGCAATATTCCAGACTGTCCACTGCCCGCCCTCGTCAATAATGGCAACTTGGGGCGGGCTCGTCTCTGTAGCCGGGTTGAATGCCACGTCGCAGTGAGCACGACCGCCAGTCTTGTCAATGGGATCCGGATTATCGGTTCCGTCGTTATGTACGTCAGGCCACGCACAACGTTGTCGCAAGCACACTGTTTCTTCTGGACTGGGACGCCGTGCAGCGTCGGCTGAAAAACAATCGTTTCCGCAGCAGTCTGGACAAGAATCCATCGCAACGGACGCTTTGTGCTGCTGGTTTTTCCATGGACGTACACGCTGCTCGCCGAGGTAAACTGGATCTGGTTGATCGAAAGGGCATTGTCACACCAGTGACCTTCGTCCTCGGGGTCGATGTTGGTCAGCTTCATCGTCGCACTGCCGTCGGTAGACCAGCCCCAGTCCTCTGTGCGAGCCCGCACGATACGCAGAGCGTGGCCCGACTGGCCCGAAGGCATGGCCAACGCGGGCCGGCCGACAGGTTCACGGCCGCTCATGTCGGTGATTTCGCCGTAAGACAAGAGCGGCAATCTTGTCTTGGGCGACTGATACAGCTCCGACTCCAGAGCCTCCTGGAGGAAGCCGGCGTACAATGACCCCGCCATGCCTTCCAGGGCCTCTGGGGTATCGGCAAGCAGCTTGTTTAGATACGTATGGGGTGCTGTCCGGACGCCAAAGACGTCCGACGCTGTTGGGGGATACCACTCCTGGAAGCGAGCAACTTCTTGAAATGTGTGGACTAGAGGCTCTTGTCAGCAGGTCGTTTCTTTTAAAAGGTGTACACGAAACACCGTGTTTTTTGTTCTCGACCTACTTGAATCGAAGAAACGGTTCGTGAGCAGCTGGCCAGCGGCAGCCTTGCTGTCTTCGGCGTCCACATCTCTCCATTGTTGCCGTCGTGATCGTCAGCAGGGACATAGGTCAGTCGCCCGAGGTGACCAAGCACCAAGTTATTCGCACGATGGTCGCGCACGAGGGTCGTAGGCAGGGGCTTTGCTCCCGCAGGCCGCCCCGGCCGGTGTCTCTCAGCCATCTGGACGGGAGTGTGGTCGATTCACAGAATGATGGAGGCGATAGTTTCATGGTTTGATGTCTGGGCGTGGAGTTTCAGTGAGCGTGTAAAGGCAGAATCACGGTCAGCTGTGTGAGAAGAGTTCTGGGTGACTTGAAAGTGGCATCAGGGTCCAGTTGTGAACGTGCAAAACAGATCGTGCATGAGCTCTTTCTTCCACCCAAAAAAGTCAAGGCTTCGTTTTGCCGTTGACAGTGAAGCTGGGGACGCTACGTTCAAAAGTGGGTCTGCATCGCTGGTCACGTAAAAACGGCAGGAAAAATGAGACGCCGCCTTGCACCTGCCCAAAATCACCACAGCGACAAGGGCTAGTCCCAAAACAGAAATACAACATAAACAATGGCGCGCATGAGGCTGCAGAATCGCGAGCTGTCAGTTTCTCCGATGCAAATTGCAGAGCAACGACGACACTCGACACGCGGCGACACGCGACTACGCAAAGAAGTGAACAGCTCACAGCTTCTTTCCGACCGTCGAATACTTGTCGACGACCATACTCATCCTCGTTTGAACCTCCACCAAAGAGGCCCGACCACACTACCCTTCAACTCGTACAATGTCGACCGCGTTTGAGCCGTCCATGTCGACGAGCCGGCAGACGATGGCGCCGGCAGGACCATCCATGGCCGACCAGCTGCCGAGCATTGAGTTTGGCTTTGATGCGCTGCGCGAGCGCATGGCACGGTTCACAGTCCGCTTCGACGGCTTCATCGAGCAAGGCCGCAAGCGCGTGCTCGAGGAGCGCAACCAGTTCCGCATGAACGTAGCAGAACTACAAGGTGGGTGCCAGCACACGCGAAGTGTCTTGAAGACGGCCATACGAGACTCTGTGCCGGACTATCTAACACACGACAGAGGACGAGCGGATGCGCAAGCGGGACATTGAGATTGTGCAGCTCAAGTCCAACAGCTTGCAGCAGACCATGGCCAAGGAGAAGCAGGAGAAGCAGGAAATGGAGACGGCCATTGCTACACTCGCAAGCCAGCGCGACCGCCAGGAAGCCGAACGGGACGCCCTCGCACGCCAGGTCGCCGACACCCAGCGGGCCATTGACGCCAGAATCGCCGCCCAGCAGGCCCGCGCCCGGCAGCGCGAGGCACAGGCGCGCTTCAACGTCCCCGAGCTCGACTTTTGGGTGACCAACCTGTGCCTCACCATGGAGGGTGCTGGCAACGACGATCGGCTGCGCTTCGTGTACACACACATTGACGACCAGGACTGGGCGCGCGAGGCGTGGTTTGAGCTGGATACGGCACAGCGCGACTACGCCGTGCGGCACTGCCGGCCGAAGCTGGAGCGCGAAAAGGTTGACCGGCTGCTTGAGCGTGTCAACGAGACGCGGGAGCTGGTAGTGCTGCTCAAGGGCATGCGGGAGCTGTTTGTTGAGGCGATGAAGTCTGGGTAGGCCCAAGAGACGAGAGCACATAGGGAACGAGGTCCGTGGAGCCCTCTCTGTGATGAACGATAATGAAGTTTGGAGATACCGGCCGATAACCACGGGCTGGCGGAAAGGGAGCAGGCACGGCGTTTTCTGGGTTTCTTGGATACCTCTGTTTCACCATTTTCTTTTTTCATTGCGGAATGTATAACGAGACATGCTTTTATCTATGCTTGTAACGTGCCTTTTTGGTCTTTAGAATTGAAAGTTTATGACGTTCATACGATGTACGGATACTCATCATTGTCTTTGGGAGCGACGCTCCTCAACGCCGATAGTGGGGCGCGATGTGCAGCCATGAGCCATTACATATGCCATACTCCATACTACAGGGCGCGCCTGCCATTAGCCTACCCCACAACGCGCTTAATCAATTTCCTAGTTATCTACAACCCTCAGCCTCTACTCTTCCAACGCCAAACAAAACGCTCCAACACCGACAACCATCACATCGCCATAATGCCCGCCGACCACACAGAAAAGCAGGCTGCTGCCCAGGCTGCCGTCGACATTCTCCACGAGATGTCCACCATTCTTGTTCGTACCTGAGCGACGCGCCTCAACTCTGCTATACGCGTCATCGTCCGTCGCACCGCAACTGACTCCTCTCTGCCCGATCAGAACTGCCAACTGGACCGCCGTACACTGTCCATCTGCATCTCCATGATTGAGAATGGTGTCAGCCCTGTCGCTCTTGCGGTACGTGCTTTCTGTGCTGCCTACTTCCCGGGCTGCCCAAGGAGTCCCGTGTTCAGTCTGCTGACAAGACTATCCTTTTGTAGAGAGCCGTGATGAAGCTGCGCGAGACTGGCCAACAAGTCGAGCAATACATGGCAACGCAACAGAACCGATAGATGGCAGACGATATGGCTGCCAATCCACGAGATGGCCCCTTGAAGGCGTCCTTGCGACGCCGCAAACTTTCATTACGACACGACGAAATGAGAACACGACTTGATGACAACAGAACACTGCAACCTACACCCGAACACAAAGCGGATAGATCTTGTAGCCTCCGTACTTATGAGAGGGCAAAGACGTCGGGCCATACAAGGGTCAATGTCTCGGCATAGAGACGACCCTGGAGTGTGAGGCTTTACAGAGGAGCTTACACAACGGCGCCTGTGTCTGCGGTTCCGTTTTGACAGCCCATTGGACAGCACCGCTCCAGATCGAATAGAGTTTTGGGGTGGTGGGCCGCAGTATGGCCCAACGATACTGTAGGCAATGGTCTCCACGCCTGCCACCTTGTCCTTGACGACGGCTACATATACGATATGCTGTAAGCAGCTTCGTTTACTCGAGGACGAGAAGTGTCTGAAACAAACGATGCATACCTTTCTACTCCTGCTATAGCAATGCCAAAGGCGTAAAATACAAACCCCCTATTTGTGAAGCAAACAAACAAAAGCAGCCCCAGTTCGTCGTCACATGTGTCTCATTATCCAGATTTGTCGATGCATAGGAACATGTCCGGCAAAACAATAACAAAGCAGCCAAAAGAAAAGGTAACAAACACTAAACCCGACATTCCTCAAACGTCCTTGTAATGCGTATAATATGTATGGTGTGCGTGTGTGTGTGTGTGTGTATGTGTGTGTCATGCAATGTGTAAAATACCCAAACGCGCATCGCACGTCTCGCTGTAAGGTATATGAATGCCCTACGTCCAATGCGCCAGAGAAAGAAACGATGCAGTAGAGTAATGAGAGCAAGAAATCAGAAGAGAACGCAAAAGCAGAGAGCACAGAGCAGAGTGGAGCAGTCTGGTAAGCTATGTCGTCAAAAGTTGTGGTTGTAGGATCCAGTTCGTCATGCATGTATGTCGTATGCATGCAGCATGCCGATAATATCCGGGCGCAGGTTTGGGGGAGGGAAAAGGATGACGAAGTGAAGTTTCTCGTTGTGTTGAAGAGACAACGATCCGACAGCCCGATTCCTCAACAAAATAGTCGGCGTAGTTTGTAATCAGTTGCGTTGAAGGACGGACTATGAGTCGAGAAAAACATTTGTCGAAGAGGTGGTGGTGCAGTCGCCAGCTTGAAGCAAAGGACTCTATCGGTGCCCAAAAAGCTGAATCGGCTCATCATCCTCCTCCTCCTCCTCTTCCTCTTCTTCTTCATCGTAGGTTTCGTCTTCGCCGTCTTCTTCTTCACCATCGCCGGCGTCCGATTCGTCCTTTTTGCCTCCACCGAAATACGGGCTGACTTTGCGCCTGCCCCATGACAGGGCCGCATGGCGATCAAAGAGGCCCAAAATGTCCCCATCTTCCATGTCGGATGACTGGCGATAATCATCCTCGTCGCCCTCCAACTGGAAGCCCTCTTCAGTGTAGCCTGGCGGTGCCGTAGCGAGAACGGGTGCCCGCGAAGGCGATGTCATAAAGGCGGGTGAGGCCGACCGGAAAGACATCAAAGGTGGAGATTTTGGGTGCACAAGGCTATGCCGCTGTCTGATCGTGGACTGGACGGCAACGGCGGTGATGACAGACTAGGGGCTGGAGCAGTGCACTCTGAGCCGGCACGACACCTTCAGTGGCAGCCTCGGCCGTGGCGGCGCCAGTCTCGCGGCAGCACCGCCTCCATGGTGTGTTGCGGGTGGATTGAGGAGGAGAAGCTCGACGGTGTTGTAGGAAAGGCAAACTTCGCATCGCAGGCCACCCCAGTGGTAAGTGGTGGATGTCTTGGCCTCGCAGTCGTTGCACAAGATGACGGCACGCGTGTTGGCATACTCCTCTGGCATAGGCTGTTCTTCCAGGTGCTTGTCGAGTCGGCGGAACATGCTTTCCATGTTTTCGACACTCTTGTTGCAGATCGGGCACTTGTACGACCGCTTGATGTACTCAGCACGGCAGTCGTCGTGGATCATGTGGCCGCATTTCATGGTGACGACCTTCTTGTGCGACGTGAAAATGTACTCGCCGCAAATGGGACAGTCGCAGTCCATGACACCTTCTCGGCAGCGGTGCGACTCTTCCTGGTTAATGGCAATGCACGAACCACATTTCTAGACATTCAGTTAGAAGGACCCATACATGCACAACACAGTCAAGGTGGTGAAAGCAGGCGGCGGACATACCTTGCAGTGGAAAAGTCTTTGCCGAGGCCTTCACCAACGCGGCAGATGCCACAATCATTGCAGTGGTAGATGCTTATGTCCGGGTCGTCGTTCCACAGTTTGCAAATGTTGCAATAGTAGCGAGCGGCCGACTCGCCGCATTTGGTGCACACATCGCCGGCCCGCTGCGCATGGCCACAGAGCATGCATAGCATGTTCTTGGTATCACGGCGCGGCAGGCTGTGCTCTTCCGCATCGTCGTGACAGAGCCGGCAGGTATACCAGCGCTCACACGTAAAGCACTGCAGCTTCACATTGCGGCGGTAGTGCTCGCAGCCCAACAGCTGTCTCCCTCCTCGTCACGCGCAATACCGTCGCCGCCCAGTACGCTGGTGGTGTCTGGCACGTAAGTTGGTCGTATATCGTCTTCCGTAAGAGTGATTGTCCGCGTCTGGGTGCGGTGTTCCGTGCGAGTACGCGGCGTGCCAAAACTTGAGTGACTCGAGTGTGCCGAATAGCGCTGGCGCTTCATCCTGAACCGTGGCTGCACTGGCCGGCGGGTTCGATGGTGTCGCGGGCCGCAATGGGAGAGTCGTTTTCTTCGAGCGCTGGTAGCTCTCCATCAACAGGCTGTGCATCATCTTGGCCTTGTCCCCTAAAGCAATGTCGCGTGACTGCACCGCCAGAATGCGCCGCCGCAAGGCCTGCATGCCGTCGTCTTCAGGCAGCTCCATATTTCCGTAGTAGAAGCCCGTCCGCAGGGAGGCCGGCACACTCATTCCAGGCACGCCATCAGCAGCCCCGACCGCATGCTCCACGCCCGCCAGGTTCAGCCCTCCTATAGAGTCGAGGCCAATCTCGGCTGCACTGCTCCGGGGGTGCAATTGCTGCTCATGGGGCGCCGAGGTTGACAGGGCGGCCGTAACGGCACTCGGCCCGGACGCAAACTGGTCTTCATACTCCTGTTCCAGCTGTGTCTGCAACGATGTTGTGCGGGCGTGCCGAGGGAATGTATTTCGGGAGCGTAAAGCGGGATAGACGGCGTCGTGGTAGAAGCGTTGGAGGCGGTCGAGGCTAACGAGCAAGCGGACGTTAAAAGTCGCGTCAGTCCAGACGGTCCTTGAGTAGGTTCCGTGTCGTTCAAGACACCACCAGCTTGCAGCGGTTCTTGTGTCGGCCCGAAAGTCTCATCGTCGTCAAGCGCCGACGAATCGAGGGCAGACGAAGCTGGCGGCTGGCCGAGCGGCGTTTCGGGCCCAGGAGAACTATAGTTGGACGACAGTCGGCGTGCTTGGCGCAGGACGGGATTAATAATATAGTCGGGAACAAGAGAGGGCATTGGGCCAAGTAAAGGGTGAGTAGTGATGCCGGTAACACTGTCTTGTTGACGACAAATGCGCGCCTACGACGGTGAGCAGGGCATCCAAGGGCGGGTTCGTTGGCAGGCGGTCGGCAGGCGGTCGGCAGGCGGTCGGCAGCGGTCGGCAGGCGGTCGGCAGGCGGTCGGCAGGCGGTCGGCAGGCGGTCGGCAGGCGGTCGGCAGGCGGTTCACAACCGCAAAGAGAATTAGACCTCAGAGTGCAACTTTCGAGTGATGTAGAGCCGAGGAGAGAGGCAAAGAGCACAAGATGTTGGCCTGTTTCGTTGAGAGTCGCAGAGATCCAACGGAAACGGAAATCGTGACATACGGCACGGTACCAGGAAAGGCAGTGGCCAAAAGGCGAAGGAGCAGGGCTAGGGCGGCGGAACGGTGGGGTGTCTGGGCTTCTGTGGGCGATTGATCGCGAAGTTTCCGACTGCACGTGCCTGGCACTTTAAATGGCAGGAGCGGTTTTGTCATTCTGCCCTTAACCTCGGACTTGGCATTCATTCATTCTATTGACCGCCTTTAGTGCTCCTGCCGCAATTGCGGTGGACAGTGGCAACAGACAGTGGCAACAAACCTAAATCCCATCTCATATCCTTCAGCTATGACCCCCTGGATCATGGCATGACCATGAGCTGCTTTGCCAATACGGCCGAAATGGGAGCACCAATATTGATCTGCCATCGAATAACCCAAAGCCGTTCTTGACCTATCCCACCCACCAGAGCTTTTGCGGAGAACACTATGGCTAGCTGGCGTTTGTCTCCAAGGGCGTTGCCAAACATACCATCGACACAGAAAGACAGCATGGGATACGATGTACAAAATACGGAAGACGGTGCCAGTGTTCAGAAGCCAAGGTTCACTATTGATTACAGAGAGTTTTCTAACAACCCAAGGCCAGCCACACCCTACCGTTTGGAGTATTGTGGCGATCCTCGAGCTGTGGTGCTTGTGAAAGGCTCAAATCGGGTGCCAATTAGACTGATAGCTTTAACTTGAGCTCTGTTGCTGTAAGAAGACTCGAATTGCTCTAACAAATACTCGGACCATGTGCAGGCATTCTCACCAAAATTACCAAAAGTTCGGCCGTCCACTTGTCAGTCCCGATTCGAGACACTTTGTGGTTTCATCTTTCAGACTCGACGACCGTCAATTGCTAGATCTGGTTATTTTGGTCAAGTTTGGGTGGTTAACTAGCTGTCCGTTTTCGTCGTGAAAGTGTGTACTTTAGCGTAGCGATCTCTTTTCGTATGTTTGTGTACGTCACGTGATTCATGCTTATTTATAGCATTACTTGTAGAGGCGCTGCAAGGGCTTACGTTGCCGACCACGTACTTCAACAGACCCAAGTGCGACTTCGACGATAGGACGATCAGCTGTGCCGGGGTGTAATTTCTCTACTAACGGACGGCAACCAATTTGAGTCCCGAGTCTGGCCATGGTCCATCTCGCCCAAGTCACTCACTACAGACATGGACAGCCCGGCGTTCGTTTTGCTGGCCTGTGTCGTCTAGCCGATGCACTCGGTGGAACACGCCTCCGTCGTTGCTACATGATGGGGTGAGAACCATGCTGTTCCTGCCTTGCTTCGGCGTGCGGTTGGCAGCAGTTCTATGCCATTCGAGTACGTCGAGCTCTACGAAGTTGACATGATGAAAATGGGAGGTTTGGACATGCGCTTTTGCAAGTCCAGTGGGGTCCGAAAGGACGTTGTCTTGGTTTGTAGCACCAATGGAGCTAGAGCAGCTAGACTCGCGGGGTGAACGCAGCCCCTGACGCCGTCACTGTATCTTACGAGTACTTATTCCATTGATCTTTGTATCGCTACCTCTCGTTTCTTTGGGTTCTTTCTTGAAACATGCCCAGCTAACAAAGAGACTCTGACGCGTGCGTTTACAGATCTTGATCACATATCTCATTTACAAACGTGCCGTCAACACACGCCGTGGCCATGGCCATCATAGCACGGCACGCTGCTGGGTTGCCTTTACGACAGGGATACTCAATATTCTCAGCTCTTGGAATACAATGCCTGACGACGTATCTCACTACTCCATAAGGATGCAAAAATAGTATTGGCGCGTCGGATCCATTGATATGGCGACGCAATGTCGTCGTCCTGTTCTCCTGCCGTTGCTTCTTTCCTGTTTACGTCGTATTTCGCTTCTCCCTTTTCTTTCTTCCCGATGGGCCTATGTGGCCCCTTGTGCCTCAGCTCTCCTGCATTTGATCCACATCTCAGTGATCCCCAGTATCCCAGAAGGGCTGGCTTGGTTATTTTGGAGCTGGCCGGGCCCGAACACCCCTGCCGCACACAGCCCATCGCTATGGCCGGCATCAGGCGGGTCCTGACTGCAGGGTGTCCACTGCCAGCTCGGCTTTTGCACGTCAGTCTGGGCACAACGGACGCTGGAAATACGAGAAGGGCACTGGGGCCGCGCTGCAGGGAAGGCCCAGGCGCGTTTTTTGGCGTCTGACACCGCTGTAGCGCATCGCTTCTGCCATCTCTGCCCATATCTCAGGCTGCCAAAGCCAGCTCGGGCAATACGAAAAGGACACCTGTTGGCCGGCTGGTCGTCCCACCCACACTTGCCGCCATCCCTTTTCATGTTTGCTCTCGCCTTGTCTGCTTTACGCGGCGCGCCTACAGCCAGAGCTCCCTTTCCAGCTGCTTCAGAACCAGAGTGCCATCTGCTGCTCGCACGCACTCCGCAACGGCAACACCCCCTCACTCACCTGTCCTTTTATCACGACGCCCTTTGTCGCTGGCTGCATAATCTGTATCGTTGGGTTTGTATTTTCTGGCATCGGCCCCTTTATGGAGAGAGATTTCTGCTCCTTCCCGGCTGTCTTGACTGCAACTCCCATTTTGACATCATCAGCCATTCATCCTTTCCTCAGCTGTGGGACTTTCAATGTCTCCTGCTGTCAACTAGAGGAGCTCTTTCCTTCTGGACCTATCCTTCCCCCCTTGCGCCACCCACGCCGCTACCTCCTTTTTGGCTCTACGAGTATCTTAAAACGTGTTTTCAACTTCACAGCCCTTTCTCTCCGTCCTGACCTCGTTCCGTTTGTCGTCGCGAGAACCACCCCTTTCCTTTCCCTCCCCTCTCGTTTACTCCACGTCCATCCTCTTTCGATTCTTTCATTCGTTCATTTCTGTTTTGGCTCTCTTCTTCTTACCCCGTGTCTTCTCACAGGGCCTTTTTCTATCTCACCCTTCTGCATTTATTTCCTCCCTCCTCCCCCCTCCCCTCCGTCGATCGCACAACTGCGAGGAGGCTTGACGTTCCATTCCGCTTCCTCGAGCTCTCTTGACATCGTCCTTTTCCGCCTCCTCATCGACCCGAACTCCTCCCCTCCTCGATACGATGGCCGGAAACAAGGCCGCTGTGGCGGCATCCGGCGCGCAGCCCTCCAACACAGACACCCTCCGTCAACGCGCGGTGGCTGCCGACCCACCCGTCACGACACCTGCTATTGTGGAGGTCGACTACAAGAAGAACGCGGCCAAGAAGGCCCAATCGCCCTCCATCTGGAAACTGATTGAGGAGTGGGAGATTGTCTGGGCCCCCATCATCTTCACGGCCGTTGCCCTATTCACTCGCCTGTACAAGATCGGTCTCTCGGACATCGTCACCTGGGACGAGGCACAGCAAGTCTTCCCTCCCATCTCGTCTCTGTGATTTCTATATTGCATTCTGGCGCCCGTGGCTGCACCAGACCACCACCAATCTTGACTACTCGCTGCAGGCGTTCGGGTGTGACCTGCATAAAGGAGAAGACAAGAGTTTGCTAACATCCATTTTCTTGTTCCACTAAAGCTTTGGCAAGTTCGGCTCGCACTACCTCCAGCGCACCTTCTACTTCGACGTGCACCCTCCCCTCGGCAAACTTCTCGTCGGTCTGTCCGGCTACATTGCGGGCTACAATGGCAGTTTCGAGTTTAAGTCGGGCGAAACTTACCCTCCCGAGATTGATTTCTGGACCATGCGCGCCTTCAATGCCATGTTCGGCATCTTCCTTGTCCCCATGGCCTAGTACGTCACAAGCCCCAGGTACCCTGGTACACAAGAACAAAAGGTGTTTTGTTTGCTAATCATACGATGCACAGCTTCACCGCCCGCGAGCTGAACTTCTCGCGCCCTGCTGTCTGGCTCGTCACCCTCATGATTCTCTGCGAGAACAGCTACACCACCATCTCCCGTACGGCCACACCCGACCGCCCACACCCTCCTCTCTCGAGCCTTCGGCGTTAACGTTACTAATTTTGTGTTGCAGGCTTCATTCTCCTCGACTCCATGCTCCTGTGCGGCACTGTGTCGACTGTCCTGTGCTGGGCCAAGTTTCACCGTGCCCAGAACAAGAGCTTCAGCCCGGAGTGGTTCTTCTGGCTGACCATGACCGGCCTCAGCATTGGCTGCGTCACCAGTGTCAAGCTTGTCGGTCTTTTCGTCACCGCCATGGTCGGCCTGTACACCGCCGAGGATCTGTGGAACAAGTTTGGCGACATCAAGATGAAGCCGGTACGCTATTCCCCGCCTGAGAAATGACTTTATGAATGGTACTAGAGCTTTGCTGCTTGCCAAGCCACGTACGCACCAGTGCAATGCTAATCAACGTTTTTACAGACTGTCCTCGTTGCCCACGTTGTAACCAGAGTTGGTGGCCTCATCGTCCTTCCGTTCCTCGTTTACTTGGCCAGCTTTTACGTCCACTTTGCTGTCCTTACCCGCACCGGTCCTGGCGATGCGCAGATGAGCTCTCTCTTCCAGGCCAACCTGGAGGGCACTGAGGTCGGCCAAAACAGCCCTCTCGAGGTGGCCTACGGCTCGCGCGTCACCCTGAAGAACATGGGCTACGGTGGTGGTCTTCTGCACTCTCACGTCCAGACCTACCCTGAGGGCTCTGGCCAGCAGCAAATCACTTGCTACCACCACAAAGACTCCAACAACGACTGGTTCTTCTACCCGACCCGCGAGGAGCCCAGCTGGGAGAGCGACGAGGAGCCCAAATTCATCAGCGATAACACCGTCGTCCGCCTCATCCACGCCCAGACCGGTCGCAACCTGCACTCGCACGAGATCTCGGCCCCCGTCACCAAGGCTGACAAGGAAGTGTCCTGCTACGGCAACCTCACTGTTGGTGACGCCAAGGACTACTGGCAGATTGAGGTTCTCGACGATGTTGCGTCGCGCGACCGGTCCAAGATCCGCACCCTGACGACCTCGTTCCGCTTGAAGCACACCGCCATGGGCTGCTACCTCCGTGCCGGCAACACCAACCTTCCTCAGTGGGGCTTTAGACAGATTGAGGTTACCTGTGCCAAGGACACCAGTCCGAGAGACACGTACACGCACTGGAACGTCGAGGCCCACTGGAACGAGAAGCTGCCTGCTGGCAACCCTGGCGTCTACAAGTCGCCCTTCTTCCGCGACTTCGTCCATCTGAACGTGGCGATGATGACCAGCAACAACGCCCTCGTTCCCGACCCGGACAAGCAGGACGACCTTGCCTCGCAGTGGTGGCAGTGGCCCATCCTTAACGTGGGTCTGCGTATGTGCGGCTGGGACGATAAGATCGTCAAGTACTTCCTTCTCGGCAACCCTCTCGTCTACTGGGGCTCGACCGCTGGTCTGGGTGTCTTTGCCGCCCTCGTGGCGTGGTACGCCATCCGGTGGCAGCGCGGCTACACCGAGCTGTCCCAGGATGACATCGACCACATTCACTATGCCGGAATCTACCCGGTGATTGGCTGGTTCCTCCACTACCTACCGTTCGTCATCATGGCTCGTGTCACCTACGTGCACCACTACTACCCGGCTCTCTACTTCGCCGTGCTCACCTTCGGCTTCCTGGCCGACTGGTTCTTGAAGAACCGCATCGCGGCCGTCCGCTATGCGGCATTCGGTATTCTCTACACCGCCACGATCGGTCTCTACATCTACTTCATCCCCATCTGCTGGGGTATGGCGGGCCCTAACGCCCAGTACAGCTACATGAAGTGGTTCGACAGCTGGAGGATTTCGGACTAATCGGGTCGCATCAACATCGATCTGCAACAGTATCTTCTAGTACTGTTCCGGTCACCGTGAAAAGCGAGCAATGCCAAGCACGCTCGAATTGTCTTTGACACCTTTGGGTGGTTTCAATATCTTAAGAACATCACAGCGTGTGGGGGATTGATCGATCAGGTAACTCGTCGGTGCCTAGTATTACGCCTGTGAAAAATGCGATAATACAAAAATCCACCGCTACAAAATATGAAGAGATGGATAGAGAAATGACAGTAGCTTTCATTAAACGATGGAGGCCTTGGCGGGAGTTCTGGCTACACTTTTGGGATTATCATTACACTGAAGAGATTGGAGACAATTGTCTCCTGCGCTCTTCTCTCTCCTCTTTCTCTTTTCGCTGGGCATCAAAAACAACAACACGCAACCCGACACTCTTAACTGTCTACTACGTAATACAATCGGATTTCGTTTTCTGTTTTGTTGTCATGCTTGTCTCTCCTTGTCTTTCGCCTTTGATTACAAGCACTGCATTGATTTCATTTACTTTTAGAGGGCTAATGCAGCGAATAAACCATGACAGCAAACAAGGACTGATTTTACTCTGAAGCCACCCGGTACATCATACTAGGTGACAGTATCATTGAGTGATGTGTACCCAGGTGCCAGCGCAAGATATCCTCAAGGTAAAAGCAAGCCTTTGTCATTTTCTCAGAGACCACTTTGGTGGTAGATAAAAACATGATATCGTATTGATGCAAAGCGTGTGCAGTAAGGAGACGAAATATACAGTGTAGAAGGCCGGTGACCAACAAATTGTGGAACCGTGCAACGCAGGCTTTGGTATTATGGTAGACTGAAAAAGGAGAAGAGCTCTGGCTCAACAACAGCCAGTGGACTTGCCGTAGGCGCTGTTGTCGAGGCGCAGCGGCCGGCCCCCGCCTGCAGAAGCCGCTGCCGCAGCTGCCGCTGCACCAGGGCCTTTGACACCTGATCGCCGGTCGTTAAGATCGTACCGGCCGGCCTGGATGTTATGGTAGATGCGGTCGGCTACGCGCAAGAAGGCGTGCTCCACGTTCTCGCCGCTCTTTGCGCTCGTTTCGACGTACTCGAGCACGCCGTTGCGCTGAGCCCACTCCTCGGCCTCCTCGCGGGTCACCTGCCGCTGGTTTCCCTCGCCATCGGGCCCCGACGCGCCTGTCGAGGCCAAATCGGCCTTGTTGCCCACGAGGACCACGACAATGTCCGGGTCGGCAATCTGGCGCAGGTCGTCGAGCCAGTCCTTGACGTGCAAGAAGGTCTGCTTGCGCGAGAGATCAAAGACAAGGAGGGCGCCCGAGGCGCCGCGAAAGTACGAGCGTGTGACGGATTTATAAGTCTCTTGGCCGGCCGTGTCCCAGAGCGAAAGCTTCATGTGTCTTTGTGGCTCGGCGGGTTTGGCGCGCGGCGGGTCGGGAAGGCCGCCATCGAGGGTGCTGGCTGATATTGTGGATGGGACAGGGGCGCCGGATGGGTTTGAAGAGGTGGGTGCTGATGTGCCAGGTGTGGTTGCGGAGGAGGCTGCCGTTGCTGCTTGTGTTGCTGCTGGCAGATAGGCACGGCTGTGTGGCGGGCCGACGGGCACGATGCGGCTGCCAAACTCGACGCCAATGGTGACGTCGTGGTGGGTGACGAAGCGGCCTTCGCAAAGGCGGATGGTCAGGCTGCTTTTACCACAGCCCGAGTCGCCGATGCATACGAGTTTGGCAATGTAGTCCCATTGCGGTGGCGGGACGACGACATGAGGAGATGTAGGAGGAAGAAAAGCAGGACAGAAAGTCGCTAGTGTGTACAGGGCTGGGCGAAGCTCAAGGCCGACGAGGACGGTCAAAGGTTGGGACTCGAGAAGGCTAAAGGAAGGCTGGACAAAATGACGGCCGGTCTCGCGAGGAAGACGAAAAGAGGAGGGCTGTCACACAAAACGAGGGAATGGATTTGATCAGGAGGCGAAAAACGAGAGTGGTGGTGTTCGGGTGAGAACGATCTATGTGAGATACGCAATACACGTGAACGACAGATGGGGGTTCTAAAGGTGCTCAGACATTTGGAGGAGACTACGAGTAGAAGACTGTGTTCTGGGATCTTGCTTTGGGATGGTGCAATTAGGAAGCTGGCACCTGCTTATCCTCCAATAATCAACAAGTACAGTTTCTGTCCACGTGATGTCGTTTCCGCCACAACGCCACATTTCTTATGTTACACAACGCGTAACGCGCGCGCCTACGCGTGGGCGCATCGTACGCCGGAACAAATTCAGAACTCGCTGCCACCCTCCCTCCCACCTACCACTTCTCCCACATCCAACGCTGCAATTCAGCCCAGGATCGTCTGCATTTCTTCATACCCGAATCATGCAGCTCAATTAAACATCATGATAGGTATTTTTAGATAGGTATTTTTATCCCCCTTTCAGCCTGGATCTTGATTAGACTTGTTACGCTGACTATGTTTTTTTTCGGTAGAGGAAGCTCAAGAGCCTCACACTTCTCGTCGAATGTCTTTGCCTCTTTCTGAATACCCGCTGAGCTGTAGAGAATATTGGGGACTTTGGTGAGGCCTCTTTCTCAAACGTCTTCGAGGCCCTCAAATATACCAGAGAAAGAGGCCTCACCAAAGTCCCCAATATTCTCTACAGCTCAGCGGGTATTCAGAAAGAGGCAAAGACATTCGACGAGAAGTGTGAGGCTTTCCTCACAACTCTTCTCCCAAAACCCACACAGCCTCACCCGTCTCACCCGCCTCTCCCGCCTCACACCCCTATCCGGACGCCGCATAACCCAACCCGATTGGGCAGTAAGGTTAAAGACAAGTGGGCATGGCCTAGCCTGTCAGAAGTCGAGGTCGAAAAGGCCATCCTAACCTCCGCCCCCAAAAAGGCCCCCGGCCCGGATAAGCTAGATTTCGACATCCTCCAACACGCGTATAAGGCAATACCCAAAACCTTCTATCTCGTGTACAACGCTTTGTTCCGGGCCGGCTACCACCCTTCGAAGTGGAAAGAGGGCATCGGTATTATCCTCCCGAAACCGAATAAGGAAAACTACACCGTGCCCAAAGCCTATCGGATCATTGCCTTGCTGAACTGCCTTAGTAAAGTACTCGAGAAGATCTTTGCTACTAGGCTCGGATACTTGGCAAGTACTACGAATCTGCTAAGCAATACGCAGATTGGCGGAAGGAAGCAGAGATCAGCCATCGACGCAGCTCTCCTCCTCCTCAACGAGATCCAGGAACAAAAGGAGGCTAGGAAATTCAGGAGCACTACCATTACTAGTGCTCTATTCCTGGATATCAAAGGAGCCTTCGACTACGTCTCTAAACCTATCTTACTACACGGTTTAGAGCGGCTGGGCCTACCGAGAAACCTTGTACGCTGGGTCTCTTCTTTTCTCTCGAATAGGAGAATTCGGCTCGCCTTCGACGGCCAAACGCAGCCTCTGACGGATATCGAGGTAGGCCTACCACAAGGCTCACCTAACGGTAGGGATTTTCTACGCCTTAAGAGAAGTCCGCAAGATCTTCCACACCCAGTCACAATCCTCTTGTTTAGTGACAGCCAAGCCGCCCTACAGAGGGTAGATAAGGGAATCTCTTTATACGCTTTTCGGATCAAGGCCCTGGTCAACTCCCTAGCCCGCCAAGGTTACAGGGTAAAGCTATCATGGGTTCCAAGCCACGTCGGGGTCTTCGGCAACGAGCTCGCAGACCGACTGGCAAAGCGAGCCTTGGAAGAGCAGCCTCGGCCACAGGGAGTGGGATGGGTGTCTCGATAGGCTACCTTAGGCGGCAGATCAAGGCCCAAACCCCGAGAGAATGGGAATCCTTTTGGGAATCCCAGGCCCAGAAAGGAGCAAAGGCTCTGGGACGCACTACCAGCGCATCTGCCAGGGCAGTCTGAATTTTCGGCCGCAACTACCTACAGTAGTAGCGGCGCGCAAATTTCAAGCTGCATACACACAGCTAAAGATGGGCATCGGCTACCTCAAAGTCCACCAAAGGCTACTAGGCCACGCGGAAGACGACCAGTGCCGGAAGTGTAATAGTGGGAGAGAAACCACTTCACACTTAATCCTTCACTGCAGGGGATACCTAGCCGAGAGGAGAAGAATGCAGAAGGCCCTACAGGGGCTACCACTTAACCTACAGGTATTTTCTGTACCAAGGTTGGCAGGCAGGCCTTACAGACCTACCTGGCATCCACACAGATCTGTACGGCGAAGTGGCTCGAAGAACCCTAGCATCAGATTCGGTGCCATGCGGCGCTTGCATCTGATACTAGGTAAAAAACCCAGCTCGGAAACTTCACGACGGAGCAGGTGGATTTCTCATTCACTATTTCTTTTCTCTTTGATTTCTGTTTTGTTTTTCCTTTTTGTTCTGCTTTTGTGTTCTGGCTTTCACTCGTCTTTTCCTGTACCTGTTTGGCCGCGGAAGCCTTTGGGCCCCACCCATAGATAGTGTCATAATCCGTAGGATTGAATACACTCATTAAAAAAAAAAAAAAAAAAAAAAAAAAAAAAAAGCTCAAGAGCCGGCCGCTTCTCTCGAGCCTGCGAGCCTGCCATTCCTGAGATCTCTGAGCCACCTTTAGAAGAGGAGAGAGTTTATTGCTCAGAATGCGATTGGAAACAACCTGTTTCCCAGTTTCCATTGAACAGACAATATCATGAAATGCAGGCGATCCTGGCTAATTGGAGCGTTGAATGTAAAGGCCCTGGGGAACTTGGGGTTAATTGGTTGGGTTCAATGGCGAAAAGATCACGTCGATAGGTCAGAACAAAACAATGATGTAGGTCGGAACAAAAATCTAATCCTTCGCCTTCCCACCCTTTCTGGCGGACCGTGGAGGGTAAACAGTAGGAGGAAGTGTGGCCATATTACTGCCCACTTTGGGGTCCAGCGATATTTCCCACTTCGCCCACAATGTCTTTGGCGTGTGTAGTGGACAAGGGCCATTGCCAATGGCCGAGGTGCATTGGACCACTGTAAAGCCGTGTGCCATGACATTGGATGTGAAAAAGTGGTGGTGAGAGGGTGGCATCGAGTTCTGAATGGTCAACTTGAGCGTACGGTGCGCCCACGCGTCGGCGTTGTACAACAAAAGCAATGTGGCGTTGTGGCGGAACACGATATCACGTGGACAGAACTTTTACTGTTTGATGTGATTATCGGAAGTAGGTACGAAGTACATGTACTTCGTAGGTCATGCTGCAGCTGCGGGTCCCGCCTCACTTTGTGCAGTGTCGCTCCTTCTGTCTTCCGTCAATACTTCGTAGAGGTTGCCTTCCGAATGACCCAGCTGGTTCGCTGGAGTGGGGCTTGTGTCTGGCGCTAGCCCTTTCAAGGTGCCTCTTTGATTGCTTGATAACGCCGGCAGCCTGTGGCAAGACAGTATCGTTCTCGTTCTCGTGGTCATCCTCCAGATTGCGGATGGGTACGCTGGCGGGTGACGATCCTTTTATCTCTGCTCCTCGTTGTTCTCTGTTTGCTCCCCTTCGTTTCGCTATTGAAATGCGCTGCCTGCAGGCTGCCGTACAAACCAAACAGGCAAAACAAGCAAGAGCGAAGCGATGGTGCATACTCCAGCCAGTGAAATGACACGAGGTGCAACGTAGGGAGTAGAGGCACACACGGTACCCATTTCATTCTTATCCAGTGTTGAGCCGGCCTGGAGCCCCCGTCGCTCCCTCGCCTTTCCTACCGTGCAGAGTCGTAGCTGGAGTGCTATTGAGTGCTATTACTGCTGTCCAGCCAGTGAAATGACACCGCATTGGGAATGCTGAGGCGCGCATCTCACAGGGGACCCACCAGCGGCCAGGAAGCAGCAACGCCGTAGCACGAAAAGCACTACTGAGGCTGCGTCAGAACGGAAGGAACGACAGCCTCTCATTTCGTGGGTAGGCGCTACTGCCGTTTGCCTTGTCGCGAGGCCAGGCCAGCCCAATCTTCTCCACAATGAGCGGTGACCCGTCGTGACTGCCATTCATGCTGGCTCGCGGCTCGTGTGCCATTTTTCCTCTCGAGCCTCTCTCCACATGTCTTCTTACCTTGTTACTCGTATTATCTGGCCTCTCGATTCTCGATACTCTCTCCTTTGCCCACGTTGTTACTTTGATCGTTCTTGCTTCGTTTCTCATTCTAGGCCAACCGCTCTCAGCGCCTTCCTCGCCGCGTATCGCTTGCCACCACTTACACTCGGAGGCTCAAAGGAGCGCAGGGCCGACACACCATTACCGTTGCAGCCCTCACCCCCCCCCCCCCCCCCAAGACCTAGACTTCCGTCATCGGTGACTGACTCGTGCTTTATTCTTTCATTTCTGTACCCTTTATCCCAGCTCATCTTCCTCAACGGGACTTGCACCAGTATCCCTTCCGCGCCACTGCTGTATTCCACACACTCACTCATTGTTCTTCCATTACGGGCATTCCATCCAGCAGTGACGTTTCTACAGCCTCGACAATCAGGCGCTTCCTTAACCGCCACGCCCCGCCACCACCTCACCTGCCATCGACTGGTACGACAAACGTCGAGATCGCATCTTTGGTGCACCGGTCTCGTGCATCTTTTACTTCGCAACCGACGTGACCCAACTTTCGAAACGGTCACGGGTCTTTCTATCCGGGTTTGCATATCACAGACGCTATCTGTTACGGGTCTTTGCTATCGTACAGCATCATCAACCATCGACTGGTACGGCTGATAACGAAGTCGCGACCCTCAGATTCCACTCAGCATTACCTACAACACCAGCAGTATCAAATCGACTCACAAGAGCAAGATTAAGATCTCGGCACCTTCTCTAGCAGGGGACGTCTTGGGGGAGGGAACGACGCGATGTTTTCGGAATGTAAGCTGTCTCGGCCTTTCGGCACCCTTGATAACAACCTATCTCGAGGACATATTTTGCCCCTCCTGGCTTTATTACTCTTGGCTCATGCAGTGGTAACTTGACGCTACGTCTACCAGATGCCTCTCGATTTCTGGCACAGTCCCAGTCGCGGCTGTCAACTTCGCGACATACTAGCAGCAACGATCCAACCGACGAACGGGTGACTGGGCATCACGCAACACAGAACATATGGGCGGTCGTTCCTTGGTCGCGGGCTCGGCGGTGGAGGGCGGAGGTGGCGGCTTGGGGAACCCGTATCAGCCTTCTGGCTCACGGTTCGGATTTGGCCAGCTTGGGTTTCCCTCTCGGAACGCAACTGCAGCACAGGACGCGCCTCTGTTCCACGAGGTGGAGGAGGAGGGAGAAGGCGCCGAGAACGACGACGATGCGATTGAGCGTGATCGGGAGGCTGCTGATCTGTACGCCCTCCAACGGTCACGGCGGGTGTTTGCCGCCAGCCGGTTGGAAGAGAGCTCTGGAACAGAAAATGATGATCTGAGTCGTGCGTCGCTGGGGATAGCAGGGAAGACAACGGCCAGCACCGGCTGAGCAATAGTGGGCGGAGAACCAGGGTGGCAGCAACAGGTGAAGCCCAAGATGGCGACGGCGCTTTGTGACAAACAAAACCAGAGGGGTTCGTACGTCCAAGATACAGAGCAGCTGGAATGGCAACCGCAGCTTCTACCGGGCTGACCGCGATGCTGCAACAAACGAGGATGGTGACGACTATGCCCCAACATGCAGGGGAGCCGCGGCAAGATGGTGGACATTGGGCTGGAATCGACCATTGCAGAGAGCGAACCGCCATTGGATCTAACTTTCGAGGCCGCCCGCGACGACGACGACGATGACCATCCGGCCCCTGCGTTCCAAAAGCTTACAGCAGCCAAGGGGTCTGGTCGCTTTGGCTTTGGCCGGGGCTCGACCAACGAGTCGAGTTGGTCTCTTGCGCGAGGGCGCCGACAGCGAGGTCAATTTCGGCCCACGGGATCCCGTCAGTAGCAGTGTTTTACAACAGCAGGCGGCCGAGGCGAGCTCACCCTCGTCCGATGCGGAGCTATTCCGGCACGACCCGTTCTTCGCCTGGATCTTCCTCATGCTTTGGCGTCTCTGTTCGCGACGTTCGTCCTCGTCTACCTGCATACGACGGGCCCTTCTGGCGGTAAGAAGCAACCGTGGGGCGATACTGTCTACACGACACTTCTCTCGTCAATCCATCTCCTGGCCGTGGACACCCTCGTTGCAGTTATTGTCTCACTGGTTTGGCTGGCCGCCCTCCGATCTTTTGCTCGCTACATGGTGGGCGTCATCATCGTTGCGGTCCCTGTGATCCTCGTTTCCTTCAGCATGTACCCTCTTATATCCAGCTACCAAGGCTCCAAGACGGGAAGCTCTGGTGTCCAGACACTGTGATGCGGTGGGCAGCGATCGTGCCGCTGCGGCCGCGGCCGTCTGGATGTATCTTGTATGGAAGGGCCGGTCGGCTCTACGGAGCTCCGTTGATATTCTGGAATTTTCGAGTCGCATCTTGGCGGCCAACTCAGCCCTTGTACTCGTCGGCATGGGCTGTCTTGTGCTTATCGTCTTCTGGACATGGGCGTGGCTGGCAATGTTCACACGCGTCTTCCTGGGCGGCTCTTCTCAAGCAAGCTGTCTCGCTTCATCATCAGCACGTCGAGCTGGTGGCTTGGCGTCTACTTTGTGCTCATGTACATCTGGAACCCTGTCGTTATCTCGGGGGTGTGCAGCGTGCCACCACGGGTGCCACTGTGTCGCAGTGGTACTTCCACCGCAACGTGCAGCCAGCCCCGTCTTCCAATGAAGTCGTTTCGGCAGCCTGCACCATGCTGTGACGACCATCTTCGGCTCCATCTGCCTGTCGACACTGGTGGCGCTTGCCGTGCGGCTTCCTCTTCTCGTGCTGCCGGTCCGGCTCGCCAACGGCTTGGGCCTGTTCTTCTATTCGTTTATCCCGACGCCCATTGCCGCACTCACGAATCCGCTCACGTTGACCTACGGCGCCATTCACTCGCAGAACCTCACTGCTTCCTCACAGGGACTCACGCAGCTGGCATTCCTCTCGCCCGAGGCACCCACCATGACGCTGACGCCTCGCGTCTTCCAGGCTCGCCAACGCCGTAGGAGATTCGACGGTGTTGGCTCATCGGCGCCGCTTCTGCCATACCGGCTAGCCAAGCTCCTGCTGCACGCCACACGCTTCATCATGGCCATTGCGCTCGGCTTTGCCGGCTGGGTCATCACGGCGCGGCAGCTGCGCATTGCGCTTCCTGACGGCGCCGGTGGCAGTATGCGCGGCAGTGCGTATGCCTACGTGGTCGGCTTAGTGGCCAGTTTCATCGGCTGGGGCGTCCTCGGCGCCATGGAGGGGATTTCTCGGTTGGCATCGTTGATGCTGTGGTGATTTGCTATGGCAGCGAGACGCGCATGTCCAACAATGCCGGCGTTGGCGGCCGGAGGCGGGGGCTACTGCATGGAGGCGGCGTACTTGTTTGGCGGCCGCGGCGACGGCGGCGTGGGCGAGAATGACTTCCGCCGCACCAACCGCGAGGTGTATTAAGGCTGAGTGCGTGGGTGTGCACTCCGGGTCTTGGTGCATCTCACCTTTGCATTGTTACTGTTCACTCTTCCTTCCTTTCTTTGTCTTTATATGCACTGGCAGTTTCGGGGACAGCATCAGGCTGTTTTGTTTATTTTTGTATTGGATACCTCGGTTCATTGTACGTTTTGTCATGATTTATCTCACACACTCTCTCGTTTTTCAAGTCTTGGTTCGTGTTGATTGAGCCTTATTGAATTATACAATCAGTTTCATTATGTTGCTTCTCTAATCATATCTTACTCCTCTTTCGGTGGCCTTTCAGCGGTCGATACTGTCTGCACCGAGTGCCCGGAAAGCGAAAAGCCGCGTGGCCAGCGCTTGGCAAGATCAAACCGCGTTTCTCGACAACGCCAAGACAATAGCTCCCTCGATGTGGCTGGGAGCTCAAATCGCCGAACTATTTCTTGTGGTTTGCCCATCCAGAGGCAAAACGAATGACAAAGAGCCGAAACGCACGGCTGCCTCCCAAAGATCGGTGGCCCGTCCCCACACCCCGACTGTGAGGCGCAGCAGATGGACTTGTACATCAACCCATGGCTAGCATGCGTAACTACCATGCATACGAAGTACAGGCCGCAACGGAAAGCCGGAGGAACCACTTCAACTGGCGAACGCTCAACCTCTGGCGAGCCTCCTTGACAAGCTCCAGACTCATTGAGCCAAGACAACGATGGAGCCCTTTTCCCTGTCAATGGAAAGCGCTATCTCTTGCGTCTTGGACTCTTGGCGAAGGCGCAAACCCTCCCATCCTCCTCCTTCTCCTACTCCATTCTGGGTCTGTCGCATTTTACGAGTGTTGTCGTATGCAGCGTGCGATGGAATAAATCCCTCCTTTGGCAGCGAATGTGTTGCCGTACTATTTCTACCTTTCTCCCATCTTCTAGAATCTCCGTCTACGACTTACTGCAGATGCAGCAAGGGCTAAACCATCCGCCCAAACGAGGCCCCAGAGGAAGCCAACAGAACAAAACAATGAAGAAAGAAGACGTGCACGGCCAAGGCCCGTATGGTATACGGCGTACTTGTAAAGGGGATAAACGGGCTTCTCAGGCTCAGCCAGAGACAGATACTGTGATACGATAGCCATTTAGCTCAGTGGGCCTCCCCTGTATTCCAGGGGAGAGGCGACGGCCGCCCGCCGCACACTATTCTGCCCAGGCCACTACGATTCACTAAGTGGGAGGCCCACTGTCGTCATCTCTTTTGCCCCTCCACTGCGGTATGCTGTTCTCCTCCGTCTGCCTTCTGCCCCCAGGTTCATGAACTGGGCCCTGCTCCTGTGTCTCATACGTGACGAAGTACTCGTAGGCGATCCCCTTCCCCCCGCCGATTCGCCTTCCATATCCTAGTCGCGAAACCTTATTACCCTGTATCCGTGCTTTAGCGCTCTGCGTACGATCCGATTGCCAGAGGAGGGAAGCCACCCGCCTCAGTTGTCCCACTGCGCGTTTCCCCTGTAATGCTTTCCGTATAACTACCGTTTTCCCCAACCATCGCCATTACGCTCCTCTCTCCATAACTTCTTCCCCCTCTTCTCTTCTATTGCTCTTTCGTCATCTCTCCTGAAGCTCGTTTGCGATTCGTTTTAACCCTTTACGAGTCCTCAGCACACATCTCTTTTGTCTTGATATGGCAAACTTTGACGCCCCGCCTGGCCCTCCGCCGCCCAAGGTGCCTGAGGGCTGGGTCGCCCGCTGGAACGACCAATATAAAGAATGGCAAGTTTGCGCTTTTCCCTCCTTTTGAGATGATGCTCGCAACACATACCAACGCTTGCCACATGTCGGAAACCCTCCCGCTAACCATCTCAGGTTCTATGTCAACACGGTCACCAAAAGTCCCAATGGGATAAGCCCACGGAGCCCGCTCGCGGCGGCGACGAACCCGACGGTCCCCGCCCAGCTACTCCGCCGGCTCTGGGCCCGCCCCGTCAGACACCAAGAAGAACCCCTTCCGCAGTGACAACGACAGTGACCGGAGGGACGGCCGCTCGCCATCTGGCCAGGAGGCCGAGGACGAGCGCCTGGCGCGCCAGCTCCAGCAGGAAGAGCAACAACGCGCTGCTTCTGGCGGCGCCGGCAGCGGCGCAGCCTCTGCGTACATGGCTGGCGGCGGTGTCAGCCCCAACCTGAGCAACTCGGGCCCTGGCAGCAGTGCCGGTGGTGATGCGCCCTCGGGCCAGCGCGGTCTGCTCGGCAAGCTCTTCAACAAGAACAAGACGTCGTCGTCGTCCTCGAATTACGGCGGCGGCTACCCTGGCCAAGGCTACGGCCCCTCCGGCTACGCCAACACGCCACCCCCGCCACAGCAGGGCTACGGCGGTGGTGGATACGGCGGAGGATACGGCGGAGGTGCCCCACAGGGCGGCTACTACGGCGGCGGTCCACCACAGGGCTACTATAATGGCCCTCCGCAGGGCTACTACGGTGGCCCAGCAAGGCTACTATGGCGGCGGTGGCGGCTACCAACAGCAGCAGCCGCAGAAGCGCCACGGCATGGGCACTGCTGGTGCTGCCGCGCTTGGTGTTGGTGGTGGTCTGCTTGGTGGTATGCTCCTGGGTGAGGCGCTTGACGGCGGCGATGGCGGTGGTGATGGCGGCGGTGACTGGGGAGATGATGGCGGAGGTGACGATGGCGGCGGAGACTTTTAGATCTGACACGGCAATGGCGATCCCGGCCGTGGAGTGTTGACGGCAGGAGAGAGAGTGGAAGTCAGAGGGATTGTGGGCTTTCGTGGCACGAAGCACGAAAAGCGGCGGCCATGACATGCATCATGCATGATCAATCTATTTCAAGTTTTGCTTTCAACCTTTGCAAAATCGTCGGTTCCATGTACTTGTGTTTTTGTTTTCAAATGCAATACATTTATGTATTCCCGTTAGTATGTACTTGACAGTTACGAGTCCCGCTTGCCCGCCCGAGATAACGACCGTGATCGATCCCAACTCGTGCGTGCACACACAACCGGAGCATGTCGGTAGAGCCGCAAGCTGAGCGACAATGCCGCTGTGCGTCGCCCATGTCTTGTCACAGCACCGTCTATCTCCGGCCAGCGCCGGCTCCCGGCTTCTTGTCGTTCTTGCCGCTGCCGGCCAAGAAGGCTGCCATGTCAAAGTTGCTGCCGGGTGCAGCCTGACGGCCGCCGCCGCCGCCGCCCAGGATGCTGTTCATCGGGTTCGACTTTTGCCGCTCCTCGAACTCGGCGCGCATTTCAGGGTCCACTGCAAAGGCTGTTAGTAACGATGCGTCGGCCTCGTGGAGAGCGACGACGGAAGAAAAACGTACTCTGGTCCATCATGTAGGGCATGCCGACCATCATGACCAGCGCCACAATCGCCATCAGGATCATTGGGTTCTTGAGCAGACTCAAGACATCAAACGAGCTGCGCTCCGAGTAGTACGACTTGCTCTGCAGCACCAGCGGCGCTACAAGGAACGTCGGGCCCGGGCTGGCCACGGACACGCCGTCGTGGGCACTCGCACCGCCCACCTTGACCGGCAGCACCCGCTGCACCACTCGCCCTGGTTCGCCCAGTCGTTGCCCCGGTACGTCTCGGTCATGCGCGTCACCAGCAGGTCGGCTGCACTGTCCTCCCCTTCCACGTCCACCCGCAGCGGGCCGAACACGTGCGTCGCGCAAGGCACCTCGCCCAGGTACGAGCCAGCCGTCACGTTGGAAAAGACAAGCTTGCCGCCCGCCGTGATGGGCGCCGACACGTACTGGCGGCCGTCCCCGGACTCGAGCGTCGCGCGTGTCCAGCTAGGGATGCTCGACAGCAGCGCAGCGGCGGCCGACTCCTTTTCGTGTTCTTGGACGCGGTGGGGGGCGCCGATCTGGAACGTGATGGAGGTGGATGGCGGAGGCGACACGACGGAAGAGGCGGCAGCTGTTGTCGCGGCAAGCAGCAGCTGCAGCAGCGAAATGGAGGAGACGGATCGCATGGTGTCGGTTTGTTGTGCAGACGGAGATGGAGAGGTGGTCGACAGACAAGGGATGCGTTGACGTCGATGGAGAAAAGGTGAATCGGGTGTGGTAGGCAAGAGGCCATCAATTGGGAAAAGGAGAGCTTCCTGAGAGTTGTGGGCCCTGCTCTCCAGCTTACGTACATTCTGTGTGGGCTGTGTAGGTGCTGGCCAGAGCCTGTATTCACAGCACCCGCGTCCACTGTAACATCAAAGCTCCAGTGGAAACCCCAACATAACGCTCCAAACGCAATGCGGCGTCAAGTTCGATCGGGACGTAACTCGGCGTCTGTTGTCTGCACAAGGTTCACTGTGTCTGCACTTTCAAAGTTTCCTCTTGTCTCGGGCGTTCCATAATATAGAAGGGTATTACTTCAAGATTTCATCAAACTGCAAAAAAGTCATAACCTAAATAGCTCTGGCACAAACAATCGCTGTCTCGCAAGACACTGTCCAAAAGAGCGACCTCGCACCACTCTTCTTTCCACCTTTTAGTCAGGGCCCGAGTCGGAAGCGAGTCCGCGGACTGCCATGTCCTTTATGCCGAGGCCTCAGCAGGGGCGCCCGACGCCTTCTTGAAGGCCTGCTCAAAGTCGGCAATGATGTCGTCAATGTGCTCGGTGCCGACCGAGATGCGGATCAGGTCCTCAGTGACACCCGAGGCGATCCGCTCCTTCTCCGACAGCTGCTCGTGCGTGGTGGTCCACGGGTGGATGGCCAGGGTCTTGGAGTCGCCGACGTTGGCGAGGTTGGACACCAGCTTCAGGCTGTCGACAACGGCGCTGCCGTCCTTGGCGGCCGAGGCCTTGACACCGAAGCTCAGCACGCCACCGTTACCGCGCTTCAGTACTTCTTGGCGATCTCGTGCGACGGGTGGCTGGCCAGGCCGGGGTACGACACCCAGCTGACGTAGGGGCTCTTCTCGAGGTGCTCGGCCAGCTTCTGGGCGTTGTAGGCGTGGCGCTCGGCGCGCAGGCTCAGGGTCTCGACACCCAGGATCAGCTGCTGGGCAGCGAAGGGGCTCATGGCCGGGCCAAAGTCGCGCAGCAGCTCAACACGGACGCGGATGGCAAACGTGATGGGGCCGAACGTCTCCCAGAACTTGAGGCCGTGGTAGCCTCCGAAGGCTCGACGAACTGGGGGAAGCGGGCGCCGTGCTTGCCCCAGTCGAACTTGCCGCTGTCGACGACGACACCGCCAATGGTGGTGCCATGGCCACCAATCCACTTGGTGGCGGAGTGGACGACAATGTCGGCACCGTGGTCAATTGGGCGGACAAAGTAGCCACCAGCGCCAAAGGTGTTGTCTACGACGACCGGGACGCCCTTGGAGTGGGCCAGCTCGGCAATTTTTTCAAAGTCGGGCACGTTGTAGCGGGGGTTGCCGATGCTCTCAATGTACACGGCCTTGGTCTTGTCGTCAATGGCAGCGGCCAGGTCCTCGGGGCTGTCGCCGTTTACGAACTTGGTCTGGATGCCCAGGCGGCCAAAGGCGACCTTGAACTGGTTGTAAGTGCCACCGTACAGGTTGGAGTGGCAACAATGTTGTCGCCGGAGTGCGCCAGAGCGGCAATGGCCAGGAACTGAGCAGCCTGGCCAGATGCGGCGGCCACGGCGGCAACACCGCCCTCGAGGGCAGCAATGCGCTTCTCAAAGACATCGACAGTAGGCTATGGACGGACAAGGGCGCGTTAGACGTTGTCGTGACTCGATGGACTGTGTGCCCTTCCAGCAGAGACAGGACTCACGTTCATGATACGGCTGTAGATGTTTCCAAACTCCTTCAGGCCGAACAGCCGGGCACCGTGGGCCGAGTCATTGAAGACGTAGCTCTACCGAGACGCAGAGTTAGCATGTGTGCCATTGGGCGGGAGACGCCGCTCAAACGGCCCCTGGACCTTGAGGCATACCGTGGTGGCGTAGATGGGCACGGCGCGCGAGTTGGTGGCCGGGTCGGGCTCCTGGCCAGCGTGCAGCTGCAGGGTCTCGAAGTGCTCCGACAGGTTCTCAGGCATCGTGAATGCGGGTGGGGGGTAGGACGAAGAGGTGTCTTGGTGGTGTGGTCAAGAGGGTTGCTGGAGAGCAGAGGTGAACGAGGAGGAGGGGGAGAGGAGGAAGAAAAGAACTCAAATCGGTTGGGGAGGGAAAGCTCTTAAGGACCCTTCATTCCTTCCCCCACGAGTCTGGACACAACATCTCTGTCCATGGTGGCTTCCGTTTCTCCCTCTCTCGTCCGCACGCGCTCTCTCCCATTGGTTTCCGTCTTCCCGCTAGTGATGTCCTAAGATGTTGCTCTTACGCCGTTCCTTACTCGAAGCAAGAAAGTGCTTGTCTGCCCTGTCACATCCCGCCCACATTCCGCCCTTTTATTTCTCTTTTCTCGATTTTGCTGACGGTTTGGAGGGGACCTGAACATGGCATTTTGCGGTCGTCTTAGTGCTTCCCAATTCGGACAGCGAGGGTGGGGTGTCGGTAAGCACGCAATCGCAAAACTGCCCAATCAGAGCATGGAACTGCAGCTGTCTGTGGAGCTGACAGACTCGATAGGCAAGAGCTCGCTAGGTCAAGTGCCGCCAGTCCCCAGATACCGCCAAACATGATCAGAAACGACCGCGCATCAGGACCACATAGACAGTCGCGAAAGGACGATGGACCATATTGCGGAAGACGGGGCTGATGTTTCGCCATTCTAGCGACTGTTGGCCAGTCTTGGAGTCTTAAGTGCATGGCACATCCCATTGTCCACCTCTAGCCACTGCCAGCTGGCGTCCGATCGGCTGCCAGTGTGTTTCGCTTGATGGCGCGGCTGGGTGCGCTGCTCACGACATCCAATGCTAGCCCGACGCCGTGCGACTCGTCCCCGTCCTCCTGCGGCTGTCGGCCGCAAATGGGCCAACATGGAAAACCATGGCGAGCAGATACTCCCAATCGCATTGCCGTCTTGACAATCTATCGCCATGGAAGCAGGAAACGATACGACTAGACACTGAGGCTGGACCGCCTGGGTTCACGAATACTTCGCGGTGTCCCCTCCATCGTCGCCAACCCCTCCTGCAGTTACACCACATAGATTCCACAACTAGCCGTGCTAATCCACCCCAGACTTGGTGTTGTTCGGTTCGGTCTAGGACTGGGCCCCTGGACGACCGGAAGGGCCCTTTAGGTTGCGCCAATAAAGCCAGTGCCCAACGTCAGGCCAATGTGTAATGCCAAACCGGGGCGCCATCGGCGGCAGACAAAACGACATACAAAGTTCACATGGGGTATGCGAACAGCCGCTGGCGGAGATCTACGTGGGCGTGCATGGTCAAGGTCTTGGCTTTCGTATATGTAGGGACTAAAGGACGAATGTAAAAAAGCCAGACTCGAAAAGAGGCAATTGCATGCAGCAATGACGAGATGAAACTCCGTTTACCCTCGCGCCGGACCTATTTTTCCTTCTTGTAAGAAGAACTCTTCGTAGAGACATATGAAAACGAAACTCGAACATGTACATGTAAAGACAAAGGACGGGAAAGAAACAGAAATGGAAGGAATAGCGTGCTCAAAGAGAAGATGAGAAGACGTATCGGGACCCTCGTCAAATGGTAGAAACAAGGTGCAAGATGCCCTCTCCATCCCGTGCCCTTCTTCCATACACGCAGTGTCGTATCCGACTAGGCTCAACCCAGCACAGATGTAGGCTTCGCAGCCAAGCCCTTTTGATATATGTAAAGAGCATTCCAGCATCTCCATATCGTGATCCGGCCCCCTCTCTTCTCGTCCGATAGCCCATTGGCATGACCAACAAAGCTGGGAGAACCAAGACCGTTCTCCTTGGTAGATCGTCGCCAAGGTATCATGCATTTTTACGTAGGTGTAACTCTGCGCCGAGAACATGAAAATAAGATATGAAAGCTACTGTCGCATGGATCGATGTTAATGAGAGGGCCGTTGGTTACCGGTATTGCCGACAGCCTTGTGAACTAGGCCCGGCTGGCGGCATCCTTCATCTCGGCGGCGTAGATGCCTTGGTTGCTCGGGGTCGGCTTGCGGGCAGAGGTGCGGAGCACGCTGAGGGCCACGAGCACGGCACTGGTGGCCCAGGCGCCGAACGAGAGCGCTGAAAAGGCCGTGGCGGCGCGGGCTGAGCCGCAGACGTTGCCGCGGCAGAAGAGCAGGCCGTTCAGGAAGACGGCGAGGGCGATGAAGCCACTAAAGTACATGACGGCGTTGATGGCGTCGATGCCAACGGCCACAAAGGGCATGTACGCACGAGGTGCAAAGCGCGGGGCGCCTTCGTTGTAGGCCAGCGACGCAAGCGAAATGACGGGCACGGCGACGAGGAAGTTGACCTGCGTGGGCGAAGCGGTCCGGGTGTTCATGGTGTACCAGTTGACAACTAAAGGGAGAGTTAGTAGCTGCACATGCATTCGTCCTTGGATCGCCCCGAGAGATGCCATCCCGCAGCATCAAAGCCGCTGCGTTTTTGCAAATCACGTCCCTTGTGCACTGGTTTTTTTTTGTGGCAAAGGGCTTTCCACATAAAACGTACCGTAGGCAGAAAGACCGAGGACAATCAGAGAAAAGACGAGCTGCTGCGCACGCAGGATGAGAACCCAGTTGAAAGCCATTGCGACGGTTGTCGGTAAGAAAGCTTGAAAAAGTCGTGAGATGGCTGTTTTAGGTTGCTGAAGGAGAGATGAAAGATAAAAGACCGGCTTTTTGGTATAAGAACAGAGCAGCAACTGGTGCGCTGGAAAAGGAAACGAAGATAATGAATGGACAATAGGACAATCTGGGTATATCACCAGTTCAGAAGGGAAGAAAAGAAGGGGAAAAGACAGGAGAGAGAAAAAAGGCACCAGAAGAGAAGGAAGAGCAGAGACGGCGCGGGACAAGAGAGATAGAAAAGGAACGGAAGAGGAGGGAAGGAAGTTGACACAGAAAGACGGGATGCAGGCTGTGCAGGCGTGCGCGGTCGAATTTCATGCGTTGCGAGTACCAAGATAAAAGAGAAACACGCAAGGCCCAGGCCCAGACAGGGCGAAACCAAAGCCAGAAGCACCAGATACAATGATGAGTTGGGGTTGGGTGGTCAGTAAACGTCAAAGTCCTCTCCTCGCGTCCTCTTGCTCTCACCCCACAATCTGATACACGAGAGCGTTTCTCACTTGTCTGCACTATGAAAAAGAGAACCGCCCAACACAGTTCCAAGAGCATGGCTGGCAGGACTTTAGTCGACCCTGCTTAGGGTGCGGTGTACACGACCAAAGTTACGACGTGCCGTCTTGTACATTGCAATACAACAGGCTCGCATTCGTTTTGATTGCAAAGTGATTGTAAGACTACATTGCCTCCCATCTCTCGCCACAGTGAGCGGCATTCTCAATCAGTCGGCTAGCTAAATAACCAGCTTCCTACTTCCTGTGATTTCTTCTCGCACTCTGACCTCTACAGCTCTCAGGTTCTCCTGGTTCCTCTCACAGACATTATTCCGGGCGTAAGAAATACTTCGTAGAAAGGTCAAGGCAGGGGTGGTCGGATCGCCATCATGCAGACACGCGATCTGAAGCCGACTTGAAACGCGAGGCCAGAGCCCACCCGGCGGGATTGGGGGCACCTGTGGCACTGGCCAAGCCGGCAGCCGCGTTTTGCAACGGCGATTGGAGGATACAAAACTGGAGGAGAAAATGTGCCGACGGAGTTGTTGAAAACATGGCAGAATGATGAAAAGAATGAGAATCGGTAGCGTTCCTATTCCATGCTCGAGTGTCCTCAGTCCGATCACGTGATGTCACTTACACGACAAATGGTATCAGTATCGCGAACATGAAGGTCAACATAAACGCCAACAAACAAGCCCAGATCCACTCGATTAAGCGAAACTGTGATACTTATTGTAGAATTGTCGTTTCTGTGACTCCAATTGAGTAAGACACTCCAGAGTGTGGAAGAAACAGTCTTGTCGTTGAATCTGCGCTTAGCTCATTGGTTTCTGTCTCGGCCCAAGAATAGAGCAAGGTGGGAAGTGTAACGAAGGCAACGAAAGCGAAGAGGATATGGTAGCTTCGCGGCGCAGTCTTTCTTTATGACGCAGTCCAAAACGCCGAGAATTTTCAAAGCAGGTCTTGGCCACTTGGCTGTTTCCTGCTGCCAGAGCCTTGCTCCACCGGGTTCCAGACTCGGACTTCAAAACTCGGATGTCGCAGGCGATTGGCTGCCCGTTACTGGTTGATGATTGAGGAGAATCGATGGCAAGAACCCGTTCGTTACAGGTGGTCGCGATCGCGAGTAAGCCGTCCGGTCGGGGCCGAACCGTTGTCTTCCGACAGTGGCAGGGCTTGGAATCAGAGAGACAACGAAAACAAAAGGGTAAGCTAAAGGCTAGCTGTGGCCAGTGTGCGTCTCCACGCAGCAGAAATAGCTCCTTCTAGCAAATTGTGGCGCATCCGACTGGGCCAAATCGCACAAACATCATGGCTGCTCTGTCTGATGTGAGTCTGGGGTCAAGAGGATAAGGCTCGAGGGAGAAGAAAGGGAATGACGGTGCAAGAATGTACACTGCAAACGGCCAGGGGATGGACTTTGAGAAGAAAGAGAGTTGAAGAGTTAGAGGAAGGGAAGTAAGACGGCATGGACGAGACGAGATCAGTGCCCGGCACGTGCCCCGTCCCAAGACATCTACCGAGAATGTCCGCCAAGTACTCGTAATACTCCGTGAGTTCACGCGTCCGATCGCACATGTCTTTGACAGGTGCGGTGTTCTGATGGTTCCCGTTCCCGAATACGGCCCCAGAATGCGACGGCGCAATAAGGGAGCAGTTCCATCAAGTAACTCTGTACTCAGTAGTGCTCTTGCTGAAGCGAAAAGAAGAGACGAGGCTCGACATGACTGTATCCTCATTTCTGCCTCGTTTGAGCTATTGTCCCTTTCGTCGGGTGCGAACGAGCCTCTACGAGTATTTTGTCTCGTAGCGGATCGTAGATCAGAAAGGAAGGATATGTGCGGGTACATAGTACGTCGTACCTCGCAGAGATATCGATCAATCTGCGCCTCGCAAGCAGTGGAGGTCTACTACCCGAATTTGTGGGCGACGTTGGCGACGTTGGCGACGCTGAAAATATTCCGGACATCGTGTCCATGTCCACATTCACACCCTCTTTTCCTCGGCGCGTATCATCAGGCATCTGTCCTGCGAGTACCTATGTGCGGTCGACGGGCGTCATCAGTCCTGTCTCGTTGACTAGCAGCACCAGCCAATCTTACATGTCTTCTCTAGGCTTTGCCCTCCTTCACATGTCACCTACAGGGCCACCACTCATTTTGAGATGGAACCCCGTTGGTGTGAGTGGGTCTGGCGGCTGGTCGGCGGTGGGTGTTCGTTCCGCTCTTGGGTATGCTCCCCATACGGAGTACATGTGCTAACACAGCTTTGGGCCAGATCTCTGCCTCCAAAGCCTGGGGAAGGCCCTGCGCACATGCCATCTGCGCACACCACAATACGACGTAGCTACAGACATGCAGCATTTGCACACCGGGGATCGAGAAGGCTTTGCTGGACGGGCTTCAATGAAAGGGCCGGACGACGCGATCGTCCAGGGACCGTTCCCCTTTTCCTAGACGGGCCCGGGGTCGTCCTCGTCCGTCCCCGTACAAACTCCAGGCCTGGACTCGGCAGGTGGCAGGATAGACAGAACGCGGAAGGATATCTGAAAGGAGGTATCGCCGACAGAGTCCACACGTGCCCGCCATACAACGTAGACCAGTAGTACGAGTAGTGTACAAAGTACGAAGTGCGACAGACCACTGTGGAGCAACACGTATGCTTAGCGACACTAACTGCGCGCCCCAGGTGCCGAGGTCCTCGGAATCCTCCACACTCCCCTTCCTCCAACATACCAAGTACGAAGTAATTGGAGTACTCGTAGCTAATCTCGAAATGCCCAGATCGCCAGGCACTGAAAAGTGCGAATGGCATGCACCAACGGTCTCTGTTGTCGGGCCATTCTTGCTGTCTTGTGTGGCCCATTGCGTCGTTTCGGTTCCTGAGCTGCCCTCGGTGAGTTTGGCAGCGCATACCTGAATGCGACAGACGAGGCGGGAACGGAAGCTCGCAAGGACAGCCGTGACTTGTAAGTAGGAGTACTTCGTACAGACCCGGCGCCATGGGGCCTGTCGCAGCTGAGTCAAAGCGGCTGCCACGCCACAACTCACCGACCAGACCAAGCGCACCTGATGGACTCGCAGTTTGGCCTGGTCGGGGGCGCCGTTGCTCGCAGCCGCACCTTTGTGCCCGGATGGCCTCTGGTCTCGCTCGTGATCCCCTCTACTTGCAAGTATGCCGCAGTACCCCCCTCGACCGGGGGCATCGAAGGCGATAGAACAGTGGTGTTGGGTGCGACACTGGCGTAAACGACCTGCGGAAGTGAAGCTGTAACTGGACGGAGAAGAGGGCGAAACTAGGCTGCGAACTCCGAATGACGTCCCCGGCCCTGCCGGTAGTCCCCCCCCTTTTAATCCCTTTTTGACTATTGGACCGCGTTTGACTCGTGCGTCTTTGGCTCCTTCTTGCGGAGTATTTGGCTTGTGCCTTTAGCTCCTTGCGGAGTATTTGGTTCGCCTTTAGCTCGTTCCCGTCTTCTTCTCCGCCATCCCCCTCAGATTTTGGGTATTCCCCATCGTCTCCCTAGCTCTACTCCGTAGCTCATTCTCCTCCTCTTCCTTTCTTCTTCTTTTCCTTCATCTCTCTTCTTCCCCCCTTTCCCCAGAGTACTCGTATCACCTTTGATTTCCTGGGAGCAGCCCAACCTCGTCCTCGTCGCTCTCACCGTCACCTTTCCTCCTCTCATTCTTTTCTCACGGCAACCTCACCGGCCGCATCTCCTCCCCCCCGCGTTCTTTTTGTTCCCTGTCAGCAATACCACAGCCTTGTACTCCCCGCAAAATCACCTCTGCCGTCTGTCGCCTCTTAACCCAACCACAACGCCGCCATGTCTCCCTCAGAAGTCGCAGCCGCGATCGCCAAGATCTCGCCGCCGCCGCCGCCCGGCGCCCCGTACGCCGTCCCTGTTCCCAACAGCACCACGCCTGGCCGCTCGGCCGTGTACAGACATTGGCGCTTCCGCGACTCGCCCTTGCTCGAGACCCTCGAGGCCGGTGTCGAGACCCTGCACGACGCCTTTGAGGAGTCCGTCAAGCACCGTGGCAACCGCCAATTCCTTGGCTGGCGTCCGTGGAACCCGGCCACCAAGACACACGAGACAAGTATGTCTGGATGACCTACAGCGAGGCTGCAGAGCGCCGCAAGAACCTCGGTGCGGGTCTGGTCGAGATCCACAAGACGGCCGGCGTCACGGCCGAAAAGTACCCTGTGGGCATCTGGTGCCAGAACCGCCCCGAGTGGCAGCTGACGGACCTTGCTGCCATGTCCAGTCCCTGTTCAACGTGTCGCTGTACGAGACCCTTGGTCCCGACACGACCGAGTACATTATCAACCACTGCGAGGTCAACTGCGTCGTCGCCTCGCTGACCCACATCCCCTCCTGCTGAAGCTGGCGCCGCGCGTGCCGTCCCTCAAGATCATTGTGTCCATCGACCCGCTCGACGCCGGTGAGCCCGAGGGCCTCTCCAAGGGGGCCCTGCTCTCCAAGATGGCCGGCGAGCACGGCATCAAGATCTACTCGATGGCCGAGGTCGAGGAGATTTGGACATCGCTCGGGCCGCCCTATGCGCCCGCCACCAAGAACGATACGACCACGATCAACTACACCTCGGGCACGACTGGTGCCCCAAGGGTGTGGTGCTGACGCAACCGCGCCATGCTGGCAGCCGTCTCCTGCGCGCGCGCCTCGGCTTCATGACCCCCAACGACACGCCACATCTCGTACCTGCCGCTGGCGCACATCTACGGCCGCATGGCTGACTGGGCCGCCATCAGCCTGGGCGCCCGCATTGGCTTCTTCCGTGGCGACATTGCGGTCTCGTCGACGACATGAAGCTGCTGCGGCCCACGGGCCTGTTCTCGGTGCCCCGTCTGTACAACAAGTTCAACTCGGCGATCCGCGCGGCGACGGTCGAGGCGGGACGGCTTCAAGGGCACGCTGTCGCGTCGCGCTGTGGATACCAAGCTGGCCAACATGCGCCTGCCGCCGGCAAGGCCACCAACTACCACGCGCTGTACGACCGCATCTGGTCGCCCAAGGTGCGCAAGGCGGTCGGCCTGGACCGCACCGTGTCCATGGTCTCGGGCAGTGCGCAGCTCGACCCGATGTTCAGACCTTCCTGCGCGCGGCTTTCGGTATCAACTTCCTTCAGGCTACGGCATGACGGAGACGAGCGGCCGTCGGTTTCCCGTGCAGGTGCGCGGTGATCTGACGACGGGCAACATTGGTGGCCCGCAGGCCGGTTGCGAGTTCTGCATCGAGTCTGTGCCGGATCTGGAGTACACTGTGGACGAACAAAGCCGAACCCGCGCGGCGAGCTGCTTGGTGCGCGGCCCGATCCTGTTCAGCGAGTACTACAAGAACCCCGAGGAGACAAGCCGTGTGGTGGATGCGCAGAACGGGCTAGGTTCCACACGGGCGACATTGCGAGGTCAATCGATGGGTCAGTTCAGCATCATCGACCGCCAAGAAGAACGTGCTGAAGCTGGCGCAGGGCGAGTACGTATCGCCGGAGCGGATTGAGAACGTGTACCTGGGTGCGTGCACGCTGCTGTCGTCGGCGTTTGTGCACGGCGACCCCATCGAGGCGGCCCTGGTGGCCGTCTTTGGCGTGGAGCCGGAGACGTTTGCGCCGTTTGCTAGCAAGGTGCTGGGCGGTGACAAGACCTTGATTTCGCCGACGGACCGGGAGGCGCTGAGAAGCGGCACAGGACCCGCGGGTGCGTTCGCGGTGCAGGCGATCTTGGACGGTGTCGGCAAGAAGCACAAGTTCAACGGATTCGAGAAGGTCCGCAACGTGTACCTTGACATTGAGCCGTTCACGGTCGAGAACGAGCTGCTGACGCCGACGCTCAAGCTGAAGCGTCCTCAGGCGGCGCGGGCGTTCCGCAAGGTGCTCGACCAGCTGTAATGACCGAGCTGCGCGAGCAGGGCACGTCCAAGGCGAAGCTGTAAGGGTTGGTCCGGGTACGACAACCGAGTGTGCGTGGGTAGGGGTAAAACGGCGAACGCTCTCGTTGTGGTCGGTGTATTTGCGGCCCTTGCTGTTGACATGCTGTGCTGATCATGTTATTATATATCGTGTGTACATCTATGTTGCCTCTTAATATCTGTCGTGGTTTTTCCTCCTAGCAATATACAAACCTCTTTTGATTTCTTCAAATATGCGTCAGTCGCAGGACTGACGTCTTTCCAGAGGTCAAATCGGGGTTCGAGAGTATGGGTGGGACTGGGCAAGGCGACGAGGAGGCGAACAAGAGAGAAGGGCTGATCTGGGCAGATGGTGAACGGCACTTCGGAGCTCAAGGCGCTCTCTCCTCCTTCTTCTTTGGCCCTCTGTTTTTCATCCCCGTGCATGGATCATGGTCTGAAGGAGACGGCCTGCAGGAATATGAGACCGAGAGGCTGAAAAAGGCAACGCGGAAGAGAAAGAAAGAAAGAAGAGGAAGAAGGAGAGGAGAGCAGCTGTCCTTGATTTGTTTTCACGTCTCATCTCTGCCAGGGCCAATCATAGGCGCGGAGTGTTACTTTGCCGAGTTCTTCGAGAGGTTCACTCGTCGCCGAGTAGACTTCTTCACTCTTCTCAACGGCTCTTGTGGATACGACAATGCACTCTCACGTCTGGTCTCACGGCGCCTATCCACCACTATCCCGGCTCAATGTGCAATGTGATCCTACGCGTATCGGACGAACCAGCTCGCAAGCCAGACACCGAGCCACCGCAATGTGCCGTTTCTGTTCTCGTTATGATGACAAGCAGCGAGTTATGGGCCTTTCAAACTCCAGGCCGTACGAATTACATCGGTCGGCCAGACTCCTGAGCTGACACGAATGCACCCTGTACGTCACATTGCACAAATCACCTGCAGCATTGACGTCTGCCGACGTGTGAGACGATGGGCAACGGCCCCGCTAGCAGCTCGTGCTCGGGAGTCGGATTGCATGCGGCTCTGTTGCAGAAAATAGACCCCAACATGGCGCTGAATGACCTGCAGTTGGGGGAGTAGCGTGCCACACGGCTAGGGGGCTGTATGTATGCAGGCGTGCTAAAAACCGATCAACAAGCAACTGCCAGATAAAAAAAGCTTTCTGGCTGATCGTTCTGTCGTAATTCAACAAAGCCCATCAATGACCCGTCACCAATACATATTGAGCTCAAGGCTTTGACAAGCGATGAAAGTGAGCGAGGCTTGTCCAGACGCGTTGGCCTTTCAACACATCAACATCGTCGACAAAGCTCTCATTCAACGGGCACTGGAACTGACCAGAAAGACTCAAGACGAATAAGACAGACTACTAAAAGCATAGAGGTAAGAGCTTGAAGGCAACGCAGAATGAACAGGAAGCTAATTGTCCAAATCAGGGCCTGATACCACAACAACAAAATGACAAGAGGAAAGGTGTAGCGGGGGGGTAGACGGTAGTAGATCTCATTCTATATTTCACGTGGCCGTCGGGGTGTTTATGCTGCGCTGGATTTCGCCTGTCCGGGCCGTGTGCACAATGGAGCTGCGTTTGAGATAAGTCATCTTTCTCGTTTTGTTCTTCGTACGTACCAGCTGTTTGAGTGTTCTCTCTGGTAGATGAACGTACTCTATTCAAGGTAATAAAATTATTTGATAAAAAGTACGATACTCGTCCGATTCCAAAACCAAGCCGGCATTGGCTGGATTTGATTGATAGCTCGTCAACCGAAGCCCACACCGCATTGCAAGATGGGGCCGCGTGATTTGGCCTGACCAACTTAAAGTCTGTGTATTTCCTTTCTGCCTGGAAAAGGAGGCACAAAACAAACTAGACAAAAGAAAGAAATGGGGAAAATGCCGTCTTCGAATTGAGCGAGGAGCATCAGTTGAGCCTTATTCATAATGCGGCGCCCAACTGTTGCTGCAAGGCAGAGTGCTTGCACACGTCATTGCCAGTCTATCACTGGGAAAGCCCACCGATGGACCTGACGAAGCCGCCGATGTTGGAGCAAGAACCAAAACCCTAACTACGTTGATTAGGCCTACGTAACTGTAACGGCGTAGGGCCGTGTGAGCTGGGCAGGCAAGACACTGCCCAAAGAGACCACGCACAGTGCACCCTGGTGGGGCAGCGCGGGGCACGGGCCACCAGAGAGAAGAGCTTTCTTCTGACAGGAAGCCTGTGTCTGTGTATTTCCTTTCTTTCCTCCTTTTGTTCGGTATCTAGATGTTTCATTAGAATTGAGCTTTATTGCCTCGAGACTACCTGTGCTTCGACCAGCTAGCCCGTTACAATGACTCCCCTTTCGTCTTATAAAAAACCTAACCAGGTGCCCATTATGGGGTTAGAGGTACTTGGAGCGTGTAGAGTGTATGTCATTGGGAGACCGGTGGGGGGTGGATGGGGGAACGTTGATTCCCATGAATGAGACCGCGTCCACGCAGAGAAACACTTCTGCTCCAATCTCGCCTTCTGCCTTTCCACACTGTGTCAAATGCTGTGTTCGTACTAATTGATATGGAAGGGCTGCCTTAAGTACCAAGTGGAAGAGGCAATACGATATACTTTGCGGGTTGATATGCACGTCTTGAAACTCTACCAGAAAGGATAGGAGCTACAGGAGAGGAACGGACAGTACTTTGAGGAGGTCGACTACATGGTTCGTTCGGCAATGGGAGAAGATGAAGTGCGTGGCAGGTTGGTGACCTGATCGACTTTTGTTAGTACGTCCCGGGTCCACTTTAACCAGCCGGCTTGGCTAGTAACGTCGCGAAATCACGCTCGATACGAAATGAGTACTTGCAGCTTTACTTTTCACCACATTATGCACTCGTTTTAACATTAACGGCCTCCATTCAGAGCGTTTTGTGGGTTAAAGACGTGCGCAATCTGCTTAGATTTAAAGCTTATAAGCAGACGGCTAGGCACGGAGACGGAGCACACGAACACGGGGGCGCAACCCCACGACTCACCCCCGGTTGGGCCGTTGGGTTTGGCTGTCGTCAACAATGGCGTGGCCAAACCACGCCGCAAGTCAACAGTTTCACGGCTCCAATAACTCCAATGGCTTCAACGGCCAGTCCACCAAGAGCAATACCACCAATGGCATGGCCACGGCGGCCGGACTCTCCCGGTCTACCGCCGGTGGATGAGCCCTCCCGGCAGCCAACAATCTGTTCCAGGCAGTCAAGAATCCGTCGACAGCAATGGCAGCTCTCGCGCAGTGTATAAGAATCCGCTGGGCGCCTGGAGGTCCCGCCGCCGCCAGCAAAACGTCACAAGACTATGTTGAGCCAGAGCAGTAGCCATGGTTCAGCATCCGCGCCAACCATATCGGCATCGATTGCTGCCGCAACAGGCGTGGGTGGTAGCGGAATGCTGTCTTCGTCGCGACCGTTCTCGCACCTCTCCTCCTTGCGGCAACATTGGACGCCGCGAACCTTTTGCCTACCCAGCCGACCCCAAGCGCGTCGTCCACTCCGACACGCGGTCCTGTGCAAACCACCAAAACGGCCGCCAATGCAATTCGCAGCTCGGCCAGTGCTTCGACCCAAAGACGCGCTCTGCCCCCGTCAAGGTCCGTGAGACAATCGAGAACAACAGGACGATTCTCGTCATCGATAGTGATGATGAGGACGACGGCGATGCCCACACAACAAACACTAGGCAGACGCCGGTCTCGGTCCCAGTCCCGGCCGGTCCGGCCGCCCCGGCGAGTGCCCCTCCGAGCCAGGTGCGTGCCCATTGTCCCTTTGTTCATTCACTTTGTTGACCTTCGTCTGTTGCTCTGCATTCACTGACGCGTCGTAGCCATCGAGACCGCCCGTCACTGCGCAAAGCCGCCCTCCTGGCCCGTAAGCGGCAGCCGGGCGCCGGGCCCAGCAGCAACGCCACGTCCAACGCCGCCGCCAACAACGCCACGGCAGGTACAGGGCCACGGCCAGGCATCGCCGTCTCTCCAGGCCCAAAGTATTGCCACCAACGGAGCAGGTGCACGGCCAAGCGTCCCACCGCGAGCCACGCTCATGCGCCTCCGCAACCTCCAGAGCTCATGGTGCAGAACGCGAATTTTGCCATCTCTTCGCAGCACACAGATCCAACGTACAGTCGTGCCACTGTCAAACGGCCTCCTTCGTATGACAGTGCCCGTATCAGCCTGCAGAACATTCCCCAGGCCCGGATACCTCCAAGCCAAGTACCGCCCACGACACCAGTACCGGTCACGCCCGCGAGACCAGCTACGACGACGGGCCCAACGACATACGGTGCACCTGCGCCCGACCCGCCGCCCTCTGCCATCCCTGCCTTCGTCCCGTCTGACGTTGTAAACCCCGTGATCCACCACAACGAGCTACGTTCGACACCGATGACGGCAAACCGATCAAGGAGCACCTCGAGCCCGCCGTCAACGTCGATATAACGCCCGCCAAGTCCAATGCGCTTGCTCGGGACCCGGAAACAGACACGAGATAAAGGCCAGCAGCAAGTGCATCAACATTTTGTCCGCTATGCCCACCTCGCCCGGCGCCCGTATCTGCGCTTCGCACATCGCCGCTTTGTTACACAAAACTACGCCGATTTACCCAACACGCTAGGTCTGCCTCGGCAACAGAGAGCGACCTTTTCAGCCGCCGCCTCTTCGTCCCCGCCCTCGCCCTCGCCGGCTGTCGTCATCCATGTTGATTTTCTGCCAGACGAGATCGAGCATATCCTCAACGTCACCCGCTTTGTTTATGCGAATGCAGGCGAGGTAAAACAGTCTAAGCGAGGCACTCGTGAGCAATATTCTTCCGCCGAGAAGGAGCTCAGGAGCCTACTGCGCCGCCAGACGGCCCAGTTTGAACAACTTGTCGTCAGCAGCACCTCGGCCGCCCATCTTCCAGGACGGGACGAAGAGGACATTTTAAGTTTTTTAATAGATGCCCGCGCGGGGACTATCAACAACAACGATGGCAGCGGTGCGGTAGCAACAGAGCCGTGGCGGCCTGTCGAACAACAATGGCCCTCGCTCCCGCTCTGGGTGCGCCGGCGGCTTTGACCTTGAAACGACATGAACGTGCCGCGTACTCGCAAGGAGAGGCACAGGCTGAACGTGCAACGAAGCTCAACACCTTTCTCATGATGCGCGAAGTGGCCGGCCAGCGTTCCAGCCACGGCCGCTCGCGACAGCGGCTCAACTTTACCAACGCTGTCCACACCATCTACGAGGATGGCCTTCGCCTGTGCAACGAGTGGACCAATCTTGCCGGCGACGTCACGACTGTCTCGTGGACCTCCACAGACGCCTTCATCTGCGGCACCACTACCCACATGGACGAACGCAACCACCAGTACAACCGCCAAGGCAACCTTGCGTTGGGATCCGTCAGCGCCGGTATCCTTCGAGGCTACCCCGATCACCGCGTTGCCCGAACCCAAGTCACGGCGAATCCAACAGACTCGGCGCAGCAGCTGCAGTCCGAGGCCGACGACCCGTGGCTGTACACCTCCGTTGTCTCGTCCGACTACGACGCCGCCCACGATCTCGCCTTCACCACCGGCTTCGACAGTAACGTTCTCGTGTGGAAGGTCAGCAAGGACGGCACCTCCATGTCCGCCAGGGCATCTGGCGCCATGGGGGCAAGGTCAACTTTGTCGTTGCCTCTAGCGGGCCCGACTGTCTCATAGCCACCGCTGCCGACGTCCCCGTCCAAGCCGTGCGTGTGTACCGCATTCCCAGCCTCCAGGAGCGCATGCATGGCAACCGCCAGATATCCTTTAAGAAGCTTTCATGTTCACGCATCGTCGACCTCGAGGGCCGTCCCATCTACACCGATAAGTGGGCTTACTTCCCAGCCGCAATTCGCTGGGGTCTGTCTGAGACCACGCGTCACTTGCTCTTGGTCGGCTACTCGCCGCGCGGCCTTGACATCAACGCCGAAGACGATTACATCCCGAAGACCGCCGCAACTCGGCGAGCTCTGCCTATGGGATGGCCTGACCGGCGAGCCCTGGCGCATCCTGGGTGCCAACTCACAAAACGTCTTTGAGGTTGCGTGGCATCCCACCCAGGCCTGCTTCATCGCCGCCACCGCACCCAGCATGCACCAAGTCAACGACCACCACGCTCGTACGCAGATTCGTATTTTCCGGCTGTCCGTCAACAACGAGTACGGCGGGCGTGCGTACAGCGAGGTCCAGACCCTCGACTGCTATGCCGACGACATTAACGAACTCGCTCTACGGCCCAACAGCCTCGGCTATCTGTACGTCGCTGCCGGCTGCACAAACGGCCACACCTATGTCTGGGACAGCTCGCAAGGCGACTACCCCATCTACGATTCTGGGCCACGGCGCATGCATCGAGGAGCAGGCGGGCGAGAAGATTTCCATGGAAGACACCGGCGTCAAATTTGTGGCCTGGGGCGCGACCGCGGACCGCCTGTACACGGGCTCTTCGGACGGCATGGTCAAAGTGTGGAACATTCGCACTCACGGAGGCTCGCGCCTCTCGCCGTTTGTGCGCGACCTGATACAGTGCCCTGCACCCATCTCCTTTGGCGCCTTTTCCCCTGACAAGTCCAAACTGGCCATCGGCGACGCCAGCGGTCGGGTTTCTCTCCTGTCCGCCGAAGACGGGCCGGAAAAGGACCAAGAGGACGGCGCGTTCCTGAGCGACGACGACGAAGAAGCTGCTGGACGAGAGGGAAACACCAAGCGTGCAGGCGCCTTTCCGAAACGCCCTGCACAGCTGGCGTTCAAGCGACACCCTCCGAGGTCATCCGTCATGCGACTCCGCCGCCGCCATCGCCGTCTGCCGCCGATGCCGCCGATGCCACTGCCAACAGGGAGGACACGGGCGGAAACGTAGCCATTGCAAAGGCCCGCGCTTTTCTGTCCTCGGGCCAGCTTGTTGTCGTGCCCGATCCCACCATCGGTGCCGTCAAGGGTCCCAACTACGCCGACACCAAGCTCTTTTGCCTTGAAAGCCACCAGGACAAGCGGGCTGACCTGCCATTGTTGGCCGAGTTCGAGCGCCTCCAGCAGGAAAACCGCCCACGCAGCAGCACATCACCTCCCGCCAACAAGCCCTACGCAGTGTCTACCCGGACGTAGCGCCGGCCACCTCTTACGGGTTCTTGGCCTCCAGCATATCGGTCCGTGGCGGGCCCGGCCCGTTGCAGTCCCTCCAGCGGCAAAACTTTATCCGTCTTGTCCACATGCAACACACCAGCAATGTGGCGTGCGACCTCGACGTCAACAGCCTTCCTGACGAGACACGTGAGGCCCTAGAGCTAGCCGACTGGGCGGCGTTGCTGCATATCGACGACGAAGACGTCGACTACGGCTTTGACTACGAAGAGGCGCCGGACACCATTTGAGGGCCTATGGCCCACCGCATTTGCATCCACAAATTGCATTGCTCATCCTATGGAACGCCTTTGTTACGCCATGCCATCTATACCCCATTTCCGTTTGCATTGCGTCCTTTTCTTCTTGCCTGTGTCTGCCCAGGCTCCGCCAGAATAAACCCTGCCTGCACATTCTCATCTTGTCTTTACCGTCATCTCCTGCACTTCTGGCGGCTCGGATGGGTCTCATGAACTTTCCTCATCTTCTTGTTTGCCTGTACATGAAAGAAAATATGCCTTACGATAGCCATTGTCTTTTTGCTGTCTAATACCCAAAAGCTAACGATAATTCCATCTACCTCGACTGCCCAACTCTGCCTCGTGATGATGTGACGACGAATGTCCAATCTCGAAGCCCTTTCCGCGCACTGTCTTTTCTAACCTCACGCCCTCCCCTGTCCATCGTCTTTTCGAATTATGGGCATTGCCATCACACCTGGAAACGAAGCCAGCCAACTACCGGCATGTCCCGTGAATCACTTGCAAATTGTACGACGTGCGTCAAAGTGGCTTTGCCCGCTAGGCAGTAGGGGAAGAAGGGGTTCTTCTTGGGCGCAACACACACGCGCAGGTTGTGCAAGCCTTGGCGGCGCGACCCCAGTCAGGAGACGAAGGAGGTAAATCCGATGCAGACCACAGAATACAGAGTACGGAGACGATGGTGCTGCGGTCAGGGTTGACAAGAGGACATGACAGATCAGCAGCCAGCTCCATCCCCCCGTACATCGGTTTCGTGCCATTGTTCTCCCGGTTTGGCCAGCCTTGGCTGTGTGCCGCGCCCTTGGACGAGGGCGTCTTCCGTACATCTTCCATGACCAAATCGTACATCTTTTGCTCCCTTTGATGTCTCTCGTTGCCCGTTGCACGGGCTGGTCTCGTCGCAGGAGGTGAGGCCCTGTACGGCAGACATGGATCGCATTGAGCAGCTGCCAAGAAATGTCCTATCTCTGAGCATGTCTGGTTCTGGCACACGTACGACGCAGGATCCTATCCTTTTCTACCTCCTGTGACCCTCTACGCTACAGCCGTGCAGATTGTGACCAGAATTGTCTTGCACCGTACTGAGTACGTCTGCAAGGTAGATACGACTAGGTCGAGAGAGGTCAGACGTGTACCTGTTCTTGAAACTTTGCCATCGGTCGCCTCGAGACGATCTCTGCCGACGTGTACGGCGATCCTCCAAACTGGCCAAAGCGCCATCGGTGCCCCCATGCCAAGTGGCCGTCGGTCTCTTTTTCAGCCGTTGGTTGCCTGTGAAGAGTACGTTTCTGATCAACCTCTGCATCCTACGGTCGTATGTCTATTCACGATTCCCCGCGTCAAAGAAGACAAGAGGTATTCGGCTACCCAGCCTCCTTTCGCCCCCTTTATCCGCTGGTCTTGGCGTTTGACGATTTGCATCTGTTCTTTGTCCCTGCCGAGCCTTTTTGTTTCTTCCTGTGGTCGAGGGAGGGTGGCTGGGCGGTCCAGGAACCAGAAAGCGGTCAGGAACGAGCAAGACATACCAAGAGACAGATTGGACAAGAGGAAGATCACTGGCCTGTTGTGTCGCCTTGCAGTGTGCCAAGGCGATGGGAAAGAGGGAGCAAGAAGAAACGATGCAGAGCGCAGGGCAAGATGGGGAGGGTCGCAGCCCGAGGCCAGACGGACGAAGATGGGGGAAACGCAAGTCTTGGCTTTTGACGATCACCGGCGCCCAGCCTTGCCTTGCCTCTCAACTGCCACTTCGCCAGTGCTGCCCAGCCCGTCAAAGTCATGCGAGAAGACATGTGAGAAGCAGGAGAGAGAGAGAAGAGCGGCACAGCCTCGTTTGCTCGGCGGCTGCGTTCCTGCTTCTTCATGTCTCGGACTCTTTGATGGAGGTCTATCCCTTCCTTGGTGTGCTTTGTATTGTTTCGCCTCCTATCTCTGGGGTTTACTCTGGTCCTTTCGTTTCCTTGTTTCGTGCCCGTTTGCGTACAACCTGGTGTTCGAGCGTCACTTGTCTTGTGGTGCGTGTTGCTCTTGGCACCGACTTCCGTTGTTTGTGTTCAACTCCCATCACGAGGCCAACTCCCCCTTCGGCCTTGGTATGTCTATCCGTCATTTGCCAAGGCTCCGTGCGCGTTTGCGTGGGCCATTTTCCTATTGTGAGCATCGTCGTCCTCGACATTGCCTCGCCATCTTGTGACACGACGATATGGCAGATCCATGGCTTGGGTGATGTCGTCGCTCTATCGAACACGACGACAAGTTGTGTTCTGTGTGTTTCTGATCCCCAGTCCGGCTCTTCGTCACATCTCTCTATTTCCAGGGGCTGTATGATACTGGAATAGATGCGCTTTAAGAGCTATATTTTTATTATCGACAATAAAATATTTGACATGATTTCAGCAATAATCCTTTTATTTTCGGGGTGGAAGATACAGAACGTGAATATGAATAAAGAAATCAACCACAATACAGCAGACAGCATGTCAATTTTACATGATTTTTTTACAGTAAACGGCACAACCACCCGCTGCAATAGTTTACCAGGTATTGCTTCAGAGATGAAGCATTTGTTGCATAGTCATCACATGTGTATTTACCAAACATCTCTCGGGATCGGAACATCAACAGATGATCCGCCATCCCTCTCCCGTGCCGAGATCGCACAGCTTGCACAAATGGGAAACGCTTGGCACATCCCCCTTGCCCTCCCTGCCCAAGACGGCAATTTAAGAGTACCACGTCCATCTCCTTCCAACAGCCGGAGAGAATGAGCCCTTCACAGCAAGGCTGAGACTATGCCCCAGTGGCTGTCATGCCGCGAAGGACGCGCATCTAGGATACGCACCAGTGTCCCCTTATTCTTGGCGACGTCCATCATTACCAGTGCAGAAGAACGCAGAAAACGGGAGGCAGGCGAGTGGCCTTCCAATTTCTCTCCTGCGATGCGCCCGTCGCACCAACAGTATATCGGCTGCAAGCCGCTGTCCTCTGCACAATATGACACGGCCACCGGTGCGCACGCTCCTGCGATCTGCCCTCTGTAAAACGCCGCGATACGCTTCCTCGATACCACAGACGGCAACAAATACAGAGTCTTACGGCGTAGTACGACGTAGAGCGCGCACGGACACACCGTGCTCCCTGTACAACGTACGCGTTCTGTCTTGCAAGAGTGTTATGACATATTCCTGCAGGGGACGCGGCTGGGAGTTTCAAAGGAACCTCACAGGGCTACGAGGGCTAGGGGCCCTTGACGCGACGGCGGCGGCTTGGTCTGGGTGTCATCCCCCGTCGTTTGTATCGCAATACCTCCCATAGGCACGGACACCCAGGCCCAGCGTCACAGGAAAAAGACGCGAAAAGCCTCGCACTGTTTCCAGGTGAACGGCTGAAGATGGCACGGTTACCTGTGCACACTCGCGCTCTTCAGTCTGCGCCCGTTGCTGCTGTTGATCAACAATCGAGTGCTGCGGCCCGGGAGCTTGCCGGGCAAGGGTCTCGGGGTTCTCGATCCCTGGCATGCTTCACCGCCAAAGGGTCCTCGCTGTGAGCGTCTCTGACTAGACGTATCCTACGTGTACAAGGTATTCGGTCGACGGCCGTATCTGCTGCCTGCAAGAGCTGCAAAGATTGCGACTTTTTCCATCTTTCGCGGATGGACCCCTTCCTTGGCAGCCGTTTGTCCCCTTGTTTGTTTCGACAGTGTGCACGGCTCTGTTTATCGCCCGTCCTCTTCAGTTCGGACGAAAGACAAAGCCATCCCCTGTCCTTTTCTGCTATTCTACTTGGAGGGAAGAGAAACGTCTGTTCACAGACTGCCCACCAGGGCACCGTTTCAGGTGCGTGGACCTGGACGGAACTGACATTGGACGGCTGTTTCACAGAACAAAATAGGACACCGTTGTTCATTGCACGTCTCAAGTCTCATAGCAGCCCACCCGAGTGCGCCCCGGTTACCGCGCGCCCACCTACCGTGTTCGCTAGGGTAGTCCTGATAGCAGTCCTTCACAATTGTTGCTCTGATGTGCTGTTCGCTGTGAATACGTCGTACCTGCGAGTATGTGTGATGTAAGACCGGTGTGTCTGTGCGTGTAGTCCTGAAGACGCTTGGGGAAGACGATTGCAGGGCGGGTCTCAACAGTCAGAAAGGTAGACAACATCTGTCTACGAAGTAGAGGCTCTTGGTTCATCCTTGATATTGCCATCTTGCGTCAGTATTTCACACTGTAGGTCGAATGTACGCACATCTCCAACTGCGTTTGACGTGGACAGTCTGCCAGAGGGCCTCCATCGTCCACTCCTTTGATTTCCAACGCGAGAGGCCGAGCGCTGTAAAGGCGACCGATCGCGTGGCGCTCCTTCTTAGTGGCTCTCTCTGATATGACGATGCGCGTTCCTGACAAGCAACAAAGACACAAAAGAGGGAAACAGGCGGCCCGCTGCACTGCATTTCTCAGACATTGCATTGCGGTTCATGTACGGCGTACGTACTTTGTAGACCTGTCTGAGATGGGGACAGCAGGTTATTTCTCCATTCAGCCAGTCCACATGGCATATCCACGGCCGTCCACGGCCATCCACGGGCGCCCGTGGTCAAAAGACACGCTCGTCGTGTCTCGTAGATACGGACGTGCAATCGCCGCTGGCCGTTTGCCGCCCGCGCCCAGGCCTCTCTCGCTGTCCTCTGCTCATTCGACTCCTCTCCTCTAGCAGAGGGTGGCGTATCGTACAGAGGAACCAGACCTCCTCCCCGTCACGTTTGGATGCCACTCTTTCCAGGACGAAAGGACTACTCGTACATCCAGGACTGGAACGCGGTTTGCCTCTCCTACGCGCCTCTGTGCCCCCTTTGCCTGGCCATCGTTCGTCACGGCTGTTTCTGCCCTCTGATGTACAAAGTCCGAGTATTTGTTTTCTCGAGTCTCCCCTTTTATCGCCCCACTCCTCTCAGTAGCTTCTGCACCTATGCAAGGTACCCTTTGGCCCAAGACGCAAGACTCGTTCCGTCCAGAGTAGCTTCGCGTAGGGGAACGAGGAAGTGGAGTGCTCGACTGGGCTCATTCTTCCCTGATCTAGCCTAGACTCGCAAGTCTCTTGTTTTTCAACTAGTATGGACTCATTTTGATTTATTTCAAGCATTGTTCTGCGGCTGTATCACCGGCCCTTTGCGCCTTTTCTGTTGACGGACCCCCTTTTATCCAGCCCAGTCTTTTGACTATGGAGCACGGCCTGCAAATCGGCGCTGCAAAGCGCCGACAGTGCATACGAGTAGTTATTGCGGACCTTGGGGAGATTGTGCTGTGGACCGCGTCGTACGCAGTTCGATACTGGAGGACAAACGAGCGGAGCCTTGAAGACAATATGTGAGTGGAAGAACAACACGAGAAAGAGAAAACGAGGCAGCAGAGATGAGATGATCCATTCTGCTCCACGTCCAGCAGGCGACGCGGGACGCGTCAATGCCAGCAAAGTGCAAAGAATCAAATAAGCACAGAGCTATTCCGTCCGTCGTGCGTCGTACGTCGTAGAGCTAGTAGATGCACGGTATGAGGACAAAACCACAGGACACAGAACCACAGAGCCGAGAAGCAAAAACCAAGAGCAACGAGACATGGTGCGGAACAAGGGTCCGCACACCAGCGACGTGCTCTACTTCGTAATTTGTATGTTGCGATGGAATGCGGCTTGATCGAATGGACCAGAAAGGATCCGCCTGCGCTGGCGATCGACCGCCTTTCTCCGCTGGTCTGAGCTTTTCTTTATTTTGCTCGACTGTCCCGTTGGCCTTCTCGCGGCACTGCATTGCCGGGGCCTGCCAAGCAACTTTCAATGCTGCCGGAGCCTGCGAGAAGCAAGCAGCTGTGATCATGAGTCGATAGACATGAAGCAAGACAAAGACACTCGCGATCAAGAAACGGTCGCACAGGCCATCGTATATACTGAGTAGTCCAGACGGACTGGGCCGCTCTTGCTCTGTGCGTCATCCTTCTTTGCGCTCCTTCCCACCTCTCTGTTCCCAGACGTATGGTGCATCCAACTTCGTAGACAGCAGGAGCGTCTTGCGGGCAATTCGAAGCGAGGCAGCAACGATGGGCAACGACGCAGCTAATGGTCCCACCAGAACGACTCCAGAAAACGGGTACGGGATGTACGATGTAGGTCTTATCTGTTCTCATTTCGAGGCCGTCGTCAGGACACGCCCTCTTATTTACTTGCGAGAGCCGGCTCTCGTGCATGCATCGTCTGGACAAAGATGGTCGTGTGCCCATCCTGCAAAAGCGTTCGTGTGCGCCAAAGTGGAAAGGGCTGCTCTTGCCGTCCCGTCTCTTCCCCCACTGCGGACCACACAGCGTTCCTTCCTCGTTTGTTCTCGTACCCTGCACAGGCCAAATCCCCTCCTGCCCTCCTGACCGCCAGAACAGCGCTCTTTCCCTTTACACAATCCGCGCAAGTAATGACGCATTACTCATGCATCGTCTCCGTGCTCTTTCCTCATGACCGTGACCGTACTGAGTACGAATATGGCGAGCCGGCAGTACTGCCCTCGAAAAACACAAGAGCCGGCCTTCCCGTCTTGCATGCTAGCGTCCAACTGTGACTTCATTTCGCCATCTCATGTGTTCATGTACGTCGTACGTCGTACGTCGTATCTCACGTCGTCGTCGCTTCTCGTTCGCCCGTTCTGACCACTTCGTAGAGCACTCTCCTGTGCGCAGAGGCGCCCATTGGCGGGCTGCTCGAACCAAAACAAGCAGCGCACGCAGAGGGCAGCTGCCCATAACCACAAAAGGTAAGCGCTACGGGCTGGCTAGCGCAAGGGACGGAAAGACAGCGCTGGACGAGAAGCCGCCGAAAATTGCCGCGTCCTCGTCTCGCACTGTACGCATTTACAGGGCAGTTTCTGCTATGGGCCCTCTTCCGCTGTACAAAGTATTCGCATTCACAGCCTATTCCAGATGCAATACTCGTATGAGTGACAATGTTGATTCCTCTCCTTCTCTCGCTGTATTTGTTTGGCTGGGGCTAAGACTCTACGTCGGCCATCCATACTTTGTACTGGGCAGGCGACCCTTCTGAAGGACATTCCATGGATATGTCGGCTCGCCTAGTGCCGTTTCTCTTCTGTTTTCGTCCGTCTTGTCTGTCGTTCCTTCCCTGGTCGGCGCCGGCGCGCAAAACATAGCGCCTTTGGGGTTTGCGTCGTTTCTTGTTTTGTCCTCCTTGCCCTTGCCGCCTTTGTCCAATGGGGCGGGGCCTCTGGGCGTATTCCCTCGCACCTCTTTGCGCGGGCACAGGGCGTTCTTCTTTCTTCGTTTCTCCGTGCTTCCTCCGTAGCCATCATACTGAAGCGTACTCAGTACGGAGTTTGGCCCCCTGGCCTCGCTCTCTTTTTCTTGTTTTCTTTTTCCTACAGCCTATTTGACCGTTTTATTGGGCCTTCCAGGCGATACTCCGTCTCAATGCCGGGGCCAACTTCGGCCTTCGCTCTTGTTCGCTTCTTTCTTCCTCCGTCCTCTTCATGTCTGTTAGTGCGAAGTGAGTGGTGAGAGGGTGTCTCTGCCTCGATGCCTCTCGATGAGGCCCCTCGACAGCACTCTTCTGCCTGATCGGCGAATGCAGCCACCGCCTTATGCCGCCGGCCTCGGCCATCGGCTCTGCCCATGCCATGCATGTCCTCATTCTTACTGTGTACCGTGTGCCCTCATCTGGATCGTTCTTCCGTCTTGCAGTCGTACCGCGGACCCATTCCAGGGTCGTCTGTCTCTGGCTTGTGAGGCGATACAAAGTACATGTACGGTACTCTACCTCACTACGGGAGAGCTTTCTCCAACAACTCGCAGCACAAAAAGGCCGTGTGCCGACGGAGACAACAAGCAGTGGTCGGTGGTCGTCCGTGCTCCGCCGCTTCGGTGATGAGGTTATCCTGTGGTCCTCCTTCTTAGTGTCTGCTCCTGTCTCTCTCGTTCCCTGCCGGCGGCACTGGCACCCAGATCGTCGTCTGAAAATTTAGACACCTCTCCAGAAAAAAGACACCGGCCAGACACGCGAGGCCTTTCCTAAACCGAAAAATGGCTCGGAGAGGGCCAACCTCGCCAACGCATACTTGATGGTTTGACAAGAGATTCGCAACGCTGTCGATGGAACCCTGTATCCTCTTTTTGACCTTGCCCGTTTCAGGCTGCTCCATAGCTAACTGCCTGGAGTCTTAATACGGAAACCGAAATCCACGAAGTCCATAAGAGGAGCCATTCGAGCGCCAGCGAGCCAGTAAGAGACAGGACGAAAAGCAAAAGCACAAGAAAGCTTCGATGCCACATCCCTGTTGTCAACACCACGCTGCCGCGTCTTCCGTTCTCGAGCCCACATCGTCTAGACTCGTCTTGTCGAGCGTCTTTGTCCGTCACGCCTTGTCCAGCCCCAGGCGTCTCAATTTTGACTTCGGAGCGCCGCACGGAGTCGTCGTATGCGCTACTTGTCGACAGGACGATGAGAGAGTTCGTACTCGTAAGACTCTTTGTATGGAACAACACTGAAAGGGATCGTGCACAGGCCGACAGAGTGACACCCTCCAGCACCCTGCCGCGAGATTCCCCGATCCGCTGTACGATGCACTGTGGCCGTCTTACGACGTACTGTATTAGAAGAGGAGCGCCGCGCTGTGCGCTCCAGCGGCAACGTCCAAACGTGACCGACGTGCATGGTCCAACGGCAGGTGATGCACGCATCCCCATTCTGGTATTGAGAGTCCACAGTCAAGGCTTGTTTCCACGGCGATGCTTCCTTGCTCCTCCGCTTCACAGTACACGGCGAATGCGTATCTCGGCTGACTTGCGACCCTCGTATGACTTACCCCATAATGTCCCATGTCCTTTCTCATCGCCCACTGTGCGTGCAAATAGGAGTATCGTCTGTGTCGTCTCGGCAGCTTTGCACACCGTGAGGAAGTTGGCGACCATTGTAGATCCAGAAGGAAGGAGAAGATGGCAAGAATCAAAGATTACGAATGGTGATTCTGAGATGCAGGAGACACCGTGTCAGTAGGTGTCGGTGACGACTTGTTCCAACCTGTTGGTCTATGACTGTCGGATCTGACAAACTGCAAAGTAGTCCCCGTGTCCACAATATATGTTGGACTCTGAAAAGTCAAACAGATCGAGAGACTGCCGAAAAAAGGGCCCTCGCGAGCCTGCCAGGCTGTCTGTGCTTCTTCTTCTCCTCGGCCTTGAAAAATCCTTCTTCTCAGTTCGTCTTATTCGTCCCAACTTTTTGGTCCTTCTGACACAGAGTATGAAGTAAGGCCGAGCTTGAATGCGATGGGCCGAGTTGACGGATGGGTCTTTTGCTTTTAGGCGAAAAAGAAACAAGGACAATAGAGCAGGACAGAACAATAATAAGGCCGTCTCGCCGCTTCCCCGTTCGCTCGTTTCCCTATTGCCAAGCCAATGGAAGCCGTTAACCAAGGCCGTAGAACAATTTCTCGACTATTTCTCCGTAGTTGACAAGTACCTGTATTTTGTACTCCATACCATGGCGACTTTATCCCACAAAGGAAGAAAAATAAGAAGAAAAAAGGTGGTAACGGGCACTGTGAGCAAGCTCGACGAACTTCACCTTCTGTTCTTGAGCAAGGCGGAAGGCGGTCAGCGTCGCTAGTGGTGGCGAACCGTAAAGATTCCTCTTTTTTCCTTCTCGAACATCTGCCGGCTGTGGGTATGAGGACCAATATTACGAGTACTTGGGACAACAGCCTCGCGTACGAGTCTGCAGAAAAAGAGCTTTTGGGAAGCTACCCCTATTCCCTCGACCCGATCTCTTTGTTCTTGCCATGCGTTTTTTTCTCTCTCTCTCTCTTGTTTGGCCGGGGTTTGTTTGGGATGTCAAATCCCAGGGATACTGTTGAGGGAAGAAGATTTTACGCACCGATACAACCACATGGCTCTCCCGACACTCGTCTTGAGCTTCTTCACTGGGGAAACTGAGAGGCCGACGAACCGGCCAGCGCCAGCACCAAATTGCCTGGGCAGAATAGGCCAGGTCCAGACGGCCGCTTATCTGTCAGAGGCAAGAAAAAGGCGCAGCATGCCACTGTAACAGGGCAACTCCAGTGAATAAGGAGAACCAAGTCCAACAATGGCAACAAGTGGCCGCTGGGCAATACGCAGAACGAAGTGGCCTGCCGCCAGTGGCACCTTTTCGCTTCTGGGTCGGGAACGCGCGGGATAACTAGTTCCTCCAAGGCGACAAGGGCGATATCTTCTTGTTGCAAGGGCGGTCAGATGAGAAAACCTACTCGTAGTAAGCATCGGCCATGGGCCAGGCCCGTCTGTTGGCTAAATCACCCTGGCGCCCCGAGTTCCGGTGACGCCTGCACCTTGGGTCTGCTCATTTTGACAAACGAGGGAATACTCGTACGAAGTATGAAAATAAAGTAGCCTGAATCCGTACTGAATCCGTACTGTATCTTGCTCTCATTTACTCCATATGCAGGTTCATCGAGAAGAAAGTTCTGCGCAGGCTACGGCCATCTCGCCTCGCTCTCCCTCACAGTGTCAAGCCGATTCAGGCGGCGACACCGAGCCGCTATTTTGTCTCGTTTTTGCCTAACCCCAGTGCACTCTAGGCGGTCGAGCCCACTGTAAATGTACGCATCGTTCTCAGACAACGTCGCCTTATACTTTGTATTGCCTTTTCTGGAAGGGACCCATACATTGCCCGTGGAGGAGCATCTGGGGTGTTGAGGGGTGCGAACGATCTTGCATGCCACTGCCTGGGCCCTGAAGGGCAAGTACCGTACGGAGCAGAGAAGAACCTCACCAAAGTATCTTCACAGTGTACGAAGGATCACATCAAACGCGACCCGAAGAACTCAGACATGTCACATAGTGAGACATGGTTATTTGTCAGAGACACGACGCGCCACGGACAAGAGCACGCTCTACAGCCTATCGTGTGCCTCCTCTGCCCTTCACAGTCGATTCCGAGACTACGATACGAGTATTTCGACTTCTGCGCTGTTGGGACAAAGCGAAAGGTGTGCCTAACATCCAGGCTGGGCCCTTTGCCATGCAATGCAGACAGTCAGCGCTCGCTGACGTGCCCGGCTGAAGCTTGTCTTCTTGCTGGCATGCAATCCCCTTCCCGCCTGCACTCGACCAAACACGTCGTGATACACGTGGCTGATCATCGTCCGGAGCTGCCACTTGACCAGAGCTAGGATTTTTCAGGGCTTTGAGAGGCAAATGTGAAGTCAGTTGCAGCGTTAGTATCAAGGAAGGTTCGGTACGCGATCTCGAGAGCCGTCCACGAGCCTCTGCCTAGCGCGTAGATGTAGTAATGCCCTGAGCGCCCGGGTACGTCGGATGGCCGCATTCTGACATGGCGGACCACCCTCAGAAACTGGCAGGAGAGAGACGAGAAACGAGAAAAGGCCAGACCTGGTGGGTAAACCGGCGAAGGGACACTGCTATTTGGTGGTCTGCTCCCTGTCCTTTCAACGCCGATTACGAAGTATGGGGCGCGACTTTTTCCTCTCAGGTCGTATTGAGGCGATGTGCGGTTGCTCTTCTCGTTTTTCCCAGGCCATGACGTACCTCCACCTAAACGAGGAAATCGAGAGTCCACTTTCCGCATCAGGAGAAGGGGCCACTATGAAGGAAGCGGCCACCAGCGGCAACAGCGACTCACAGGCCTTCCTTTTTGGCTTGTTGTTTTGGCTTAGGCTCTTGGCCGCGCTCCTCCCAGCCACCCCAATGTGTTACCCCCTTGTAAACGAGCTGCTGCACATCATTCGTGTTCGATCAAATGAACAGAAAATGGATATTCTCCGTAAAAAAGACTGGGCCGTGTCGACGGAAGCAGACGTCGGTGTACATGTACTGTGACGTATCGCTGCTTCGTCCCTAGTGTCTTGTGTCGATGACATTGCCATGGCGGTCGACAGAATACCCACTCACTTCAGCCTTCTTGCGTGAAATTCTCGAAAAAGGCTCACACAATTTGCCATTGACCAACGAGAAGCCACCGCGGCCTTTTTGCTGGCTTCGATGGTCGGCAGCCGGGCGGCATCCCCCAGCCGTCCATGCCTTTGTAGACGCGGCTGGCCCAGGGTCTCGAGAACATGTTGCTCGGCCTTGTCCTCGTGCTTTCTTTTTCCTGTTACAGAGTGGGAGCAGATGCAGGCTGTAGCCAATCACGCTGGCGGTTGTGTTTGCTCTTCTCGGTCGACTTCTTCGACCGCTTCACATGTACTGCCGGTCACGATCTCACACGCTCATTGTGTGAAGAGCATCAATCTATTTGTTCTGTAGACTGCTCTTTGTTTCTGTGCTTTCAAATTGATTGCTCCGTTTACATGTAAATTGCAGCAGTTGCGCACAGGCTGGTGCTATTACTTCATCTCTGAACAATTATATATTCAATATCGAAATAAATAACTGTAATTTACACATAAAATTCACACACCATACTTAGATACACCAAAACAATGAACAAAACGATACAAAATGAACAACAAGACCACCGTGCGGTAAAACTGACAGACATGCTACTGACGGGCCAACACACAAGTATGTCTGATGTTTATTGAGACCTCTGCCTGAATGACAATGAAAACACACGACGCCGCGGCCGCCACATTCACCTGTGCCTCCCGTCCCAAAATGGAAATTAGCCACACGACGCGGGTCCGGGGATGGAGCAAGAAGGAAACCGGAACAAGGCAAGCGCCAAGTGGTTGACCGACGTCCGGCGAGCGATATCTGATGCTCGTTCTAATGCGTACGAAGTAATACAGCGTCGAGTACTGTGCTCGGCAATCGTGAAGAGAATGGTGGCGTCTCTCCCTGACTGGCTCGCCACACCCTAGCCTGTATTGCGCTCGTCCTTCTTCATCGTAAGAAAGCTCGAAATGACTACTGCATACTACGACGTACGATACAGACTACGAGGCAGTTATTGAACACGCCAAACGCCAAAGAGCATACGGGCCGTCGTCGTAAGCCGGATCGGGAAGCGAAAAGGCTGGGCGGTAAGGAAATGGCTCGCGGCAATGACGACCCTGGAGGTGGACAGGCCAGGCCGTGTACTTTGTACATATGCCGACAAGCCTGGACGACAGTACACGGAGCCAATTGCCTTTGCCTCGGAAGACGACTTCGTACTTCGTACACCTCATGCCAAGGATGCGTGGCAGGTCCGAGGAATTTGAGCACGACCTGGAGGAGGACGGAAACGACCGAACATCAACAGGAAAATACGTACGAGTACTCGTAGACGGGCAAAAGTGGCAAGAAGAAAGAGCGGCACTGTGGGCTGCGCAGATAGCCCAACCGCTTTGATTTCACGCTGTCGTACGGGTAGCTGCAGGGACGCCGGGTTTCAGCGGCCCTCCAAGGCTCACTACTGCGAGTTAGTTGTCGCCCGGTTCTCTGGCCGGGCGACAAGCGGTGCACCGTGTCTTGCATGCGGGAATCGCTACGAAGTAGACATCAAACGACACGGCCAGGCAAGAAAAGGCGAGACGCAAAGAAGCCAGCAAGTCCTTTGCCTTTTGCCTTTTCCGCAGCCGCTTCATTGCTCTGTTTCGAGAACCACAGTGCGGGCCGATCTCTGCAATACACAGTCCCTCACTGGTAGACATCTGGCCAAGAACATCCCAAGAATTGGTCTCCGTAGGATACTTTGGCGGCCTTTTGATGCAAATAGACGCAGTCCTTGGCAAGTCTTGGAGGGTGTGCCGTCTCACGAAAAAGGAAGCATATTGAGTGCCAGATAGCACCTGTGAAAGCACACAAGGACACATGGGCGAGGCGGCTGCAGCCAACATTGAAATCGTCAAAGAGAGAGCGAAGAAAAAGGGAATAAAAAGACTAGCCTCGACAAGAACCAGGCCAAGCCAAATCCTGATGGAGAGTAGCAGCCAGGGTGGGCCAGTCAAAGCCGTTATCCGTGCATGCATGGGAGATGGAGTGGGACCTTGGAACAGTGAAGGGAAAAGCAAAGACGCAGACGCAGCCAAATACTTTGTAGCAAGAATAAGAGCAAAGCAGCCCAAGCTCGACGAAAGTGGAGGGGTGTGGAAAAGGAATAGCGGCGCCCGGTCCGCCTCAACGTGGAGGAGGGTGGGAATAACTACGGGGCAGTTTAGAGGAGAGATTGAGAGAGCCAAAAGAAAGCAACAGAAGCAGAGGACTGATTTTGAAAGCGCGGCCTGGCGAATCACAGAGCTCGATTGGCAGGGTTTTCGGAGCTTGTCGTCTTGTTCCTGGGTGGCCCAGTCCTGCGCGGTAGGTGGTTCCCTTCTCATCGCTCTGTCCGTTCTTGCACCGCACAGCTGACGTGATGCTGTTCCTGCCAGTCCTCTCTTCAGTTCTCTGGGCGAGACAGCGGCCCTGTTCATCGTGTGCCACCTGTCGTGATTCTACGAGTACGACGTATGCCCGTGGGCGGCTGGTCTCTGTTCTCTGTTCTCTACGCTACTTTCGCCCGTCGCACGCGGCGCGTTTCTCAAGGTTCGAGAGGTGGGCAAGGATCATCAAGACGGCCAAGAGGTCTCGCCATCGCAATGCCGGAGACGAGGCCGAAGTCGAGATCATCGTAGCACGGAGGAGAAACAGGGAACGTACAGACGGCGAGTGTGTGTGCGGAAGCCGACAAAGAGGAAAAAGGCCACGGAATGGCACGACGTATGAAAGCAGATATGAAAGCACAAATGAGCAGCTGCACGGCGGCGCCGAAAGTCCCGATCTTGCTGCCCGTGGCCTCTGTCAAGGAAGAGTCGCTTATCTCGTGCTTGTCGCTATGAGTACGAGTATTTGCCCTCCTGCACGTCGAAAACAGGACTGAAGGTGCCCCGAATATGCCAAGATACGAGACAAAGGTTGCTAGCACCTTCCCACGTAATGTCCACATCGCAATTGGCTATCTTAGCCCAGATACGAGGCCACCATAACAACCTTCACTGGCGCACTTGGAGAGCGCTGAAAAGTGCAATCGCATCGATGTCTGGGCAGGAGTAGGAGGAGGAGGCAGAGCCCGCGACAGAGCCGGTGCCGGGCTTGTCCCTCTTACAAAGTAGGTCCGACAACAGCTCAGGCGGTCGGGGCGTTCCGATGCAACAGCAGCGCGACGCTGCTGTTCTGTTCATCTTACGACGTACCCGTACTCGTAGTGCTTATCACCTATCGGGCCGCCATAGATACTTACGACACGGTATCGTCATAAGTGCGTGCGTAAGTATCTGTGGCACACGCTGTCTAGCACCGCTCCCATAAGGGCGTGCAGGCTGGCAGTTGATTTCCAACAAGGGCTGGGCACTGCAAAGCTGCGGCGTTCGTTTCCAAATGCGAGACTGGACAGTGGCCGAAGCGATAACAAAAGGGCCGACAGGGCCCAGTAAAAAATCGAGACAAAACAAAATAAAGGGACATAATGACATAATAATCCCAAATAACTCTGAAAATCCCGCAGCAGAAAGCCTGCAAGAGTGAGAGAACGAGCGACAGCACCACTGCAGCAGCAAAACGGGGCCGGTACGTAGGTGGACCTGCGCTACCAAGTACCTGACGGATGCGAGATGAGGCCGTCTGGGGAGAATGTGGGTGGAGCAGGTACACGGGACTAGTCGATACTAATGTAACTCGCGCCAGCGACCAGCCTTTGTTTTGTTCCCGCTTGTTTGGGTGCGTGAGCTTTTGCCCAGTACTGTAAAGGTATGTGCAGCGCGACAGTGCGAAGATGACGCTACTCATACAGTCTTTTGAGCTTGGGCCCATCCATCCTTTTGTTAATCCCGGCTCACACGATTGGCGACTCTCAGTCTTTTCCCCCTTACCTTTTGCCGCGCTGCACTAGGAGTCAACTGCCTACTGAGTCGAAAGACACAACGAAACAACAACAACAAACAAAACAAAACAAAGGCGACCGAGCGCAATAAGAGCCCACCGAAAAAAGCAGTGGGCAGCGCACTCCGTACAGTATGCGCCTCGGACTGCACGGTTCTTCAAGGTCTCCCAGGGAACAGCCAATTACGACGCAATGTACGGAGTACGAGTAATTGCACCCTGTCATGTTGCTTTCATTTCCATGCTGGGGCGCCCTTCTCTGCAGCGCAGTACGAGTAATACCGCAATTCACGCCCGGCTCGCCATTTTCAGCAAGCGCAATGATCGCCACTGCCGTGCGAGCAAGTGGTGAAGTCGGCCAGCACAAGGCCTGTTTGCAGCGATGCATCATATCCGTCGGACATGTCCCATATCGAGCTGACGACTGACAACGAGACTCGCCCGACGGGTACGCCTGCTGGTACGCGCTGGCGATTCTGCGCGGGCGCGCGGATGCACCAAATAAAGCTCGTCTCAACTCCACTCGTGCCCGGGCCGCTTGCCCTGAGCGGCGGAGGTCGGTATGCTTCAAAGTTGCACCAGCCTGATATACTAAAGGCATGAATATATCTCATTCAAGTCCAAGGTACCAGTAGGGACCCATACCAACGGACGGGTGGCCAAAACTGCACTTTGTACGCATCGTACAGAGTAGCATGTCTCGATGACTTCGACGCGTTCGCCTGCCCTTCTCCACCCCGAAGCTCCGCTTCCGCCTTGCGGTGTCTCATACGTTCCTGCCTCTCGCTCTCCCCGCCTTTTCTCAACCATCTACTCTTACAGAACCCCACCAAAGCGGAACATCTCACCTTCTTCCAGCGTCCTGTCAGCAGTGGCCGAGAAGTGGGCTCTCGACTCGTTCGCTAGTTCTCGTCGCCTTTCGCAGCCCTGTCCCAATGACAGAGAGGCGAATCGCATGCTTTTGTTCTCGACGCCGCTTCCGCAATTCTGGACCAGGCACCGTGCGCCTGTTTCTTTCTAGCCTGTTCTTCCTCATTTGCACCAGTGTGCGGTAAGCCAGAACACGAATTCCGTACTTCGTACTACCTCGTACTGCGCTACGAGGAGTATGGCTCTGACGACAAACTGGAGCAACCAGCACCCGTCCAAACCACAGATCAAGTTTTAGGTTGTGAACTGGGTAGCGATTCGTCGCCTTCCCGCCCCGGGCGCCGCGCGAAGCAGCGCTTTGGTTTTGGGAAGCAGAGACAAAGATACCACAAAAGGTAGAGTGTATCTAGGCGACACCAAAGGTATCTTGAAAGCACTGTCCTTCGCACCATTTGTGCTAAGAAGTGCCTATGAGCCCTTCCCGTAATACGTGGGAGAAAACACGAACAAGAGACGAAAATAACCTACGGAGGCGAAAACGCCAGTCTGACCAGGAAGTAGGCTGCTGTGTGGGCCTGTTTTCTGCTGGGCTATTCACTACATAAGGGACCTCCTCTCCGCTCCGTGACGATCGTTGGCAGTGCTGTGATGAGTGAGCGAGCCCAGCCAGCGAGACGTGGTCTGACAACTATTGGCCGGCCCAATGACCAATCGCTCTACGAGTATTCGTTTACGAGTACACAGCGCAGCCAACAGCCTTCCACAGGGCCATTTCGGCTCAGTCACAGCACTTTGTCTCTTGGTGCGTGAGCCTCCCACTCCCACTTCTTTCCGCAAAGTGTCTGTTGTTTTGCTTCCAGGAAAGGGCGAGTACCATTACCATTAGAATGCTCGTGGAATGGACAGTTATGCAGAATGCAGAATGTAGAATGCCACAAACACAGCCAAAACAAATGTAAATGCCAAGAGGACCGGTCTAGCGTGTTTTTCGTACTCTCCTCATTGTTCTCCTCTCCTTTTATAAACAGGCCATCTTCCTCTCTTTCCTTCTCCCTCTTCTTTCTTTGTTTCACCAAACCGCGAAAGATATTCTCGACTCTTCGACTAATACGGCGCTCGTGAGGTGCGACTTCCCCCTCTTCCTCCCCCTTACGTATTTCTTTTTGTTCTCTTACCCCCTCTTAATTTTCGCCTTCGTTTTGCCCTCGGTTTCGACTCTTACTACCCCCGACCCCCGTTTTCCCCGGCTCGACATACGCGATTTCGAACGATAATAAGCTTTTACTGGGTAGGTGGACTTTTTGTGGTTTTGGGGGTATTCGTGGACATTAGACGACCGGCCACAGGGCAGCAAGCGGAGGAGGGTCTCAAACGAGCCAGGACCGCTTCTTCCCTCAGGCGGCCGCCGTGACAGCAGCAGCACCCGTCCCTTGTTCCTCTGCTCTTTTGCGCCGCTCTTCACAGGCTGCAAGGCCGGGGAGCTTCGCCAGCCAGGTTTCCCCACCATTCCGCTTCTGGCCGACGCATGTGCCCCTGCGGTTCGACTGGGGGTGAAACCCCCGACCCCCGTTTTCCCCGGCTCGGCCCAAATGGGGACCCCACAACAAAAACATACGCCGGCAAACACAATCGATTCGCCTCACTTTGCACAACACCCAGAACACCCAAACGCAGCGTCAACAGATGCACCCATTCCTCCAACTCTTCGGCGCTTCCAGCGCTGTTTCCCACATATCGGCACGTCCCCCAAATTTTTCCACCCCCTTTTAACCCCCCCCCTGGGGGGGGTTTTCCCCCTTAAACCCTCTTTTTCCAAAAACACCTCCAATTTCCCTTCCCCCCCTTTTTGCAGTTTTTTTTCTTTTTCCCCCACCTCCACCCCGGGCCTCCACTTTTCCTTTTTTTTTTCTTTAAAACCCCCTGCTTTTCGTTTTTAAACCCCCCGCTTCTCCCGGGGGGCCGCCCAGGGTGCACCCAGGGGGCCAAGGGCCCAAAGTTTTGATGAAAAAAAAGAATGGCCCCAAAGAGAAAGAACGACCGAAAAAACAGGACGACGCCGTCACCCCAAAAAACACTCACCCCATAGCTGCGCACTGTCCCCGGCACAGTGTGCCTCACACACCCCCGTCCCTCGCACCTCCCCTGTAGCCATGGCCCATGGCCCATGTTCCCACCCTGCCATCTTTCGCCATCCCGACATTTCGCCTTTTCCCTCTGGCTCGTTTCTCTTCTCTATCGCTGAGCTAGCAGTGCTAGGTTTTCCTCTCACCCCCCACACAGTAGCACTACGACTCGGAGCGCGAGCAGAGAAATAACGCGCCGCGGTCTTTTCTACTCGTAGCTCATCTCTCTAGCCTTATTATATATGCTTTACCCAGACTTTATTCTTCGTCTCTTTCCTCCTCTCCTCTCTTCTTTTCTTCTTCTCTCTTCCTCTTCCCACCCATCCCCATCCCTATTGCGATCTCCATCTCTCGCGCAAAAGCTTCATCCCGCTTCTGGGATTCTCTCCCCTTCTCCTTTTCTCCTTTTTAGCCGTGGCTTGTCCTTGAGCTGCAAGACGGACGCGTCGTATCTTCGAAGCTTCCAGTTTTCTCACAATATCTCTATCAACGTATAGACAGCTCAACACACCCTTTTCTCTCCCACAACATACCATCAACAATGGCGGAGTCAACGTCCGCGGCGCCCGCGCTGCACACCGACATCCCCGCCGGTAACTTCGACGAGAAGGCGGCTGGTGGCATCCCCGCTGCTGCTGCCCCTCCGGTCGAGCCCAAGGTCGTGCAGGAGGATGAAGATGAGGACATCGATGCCCTGATTGAGGACCTCGAGTCCCACGACGGCCACGGCCTCGAGGAGGATGACGAGGACGAGGAGGCCAACGTCGGCCAAGGCCGTGTTGTCCCCGAGGACATGCTCCAGACCGACACCCGCATTGGTCTGACCGAGCACGAAGTCCTTGCCCGTCGTCGCAAGTAAGTGTAGAACTGCCCTATGGCAATATGACTGCCCATTTCGCCAGCGAACCTTGACCCTAACCAACCACCAGGTACCGGTCTGAACCAGATGAAGGAGGAGAAGGAGAACCTCATTCTCAAGTTCTTCGGCTACTTCGTTGGTCCTATCCAGTTCGTCATGGAGGTAAGCTTTATCAACTGCTGTCAAATTTCCTTCACATTACGCTATGTTTTGCCAATTTTCTGCACGGCCGCCAATTTGGGCGATCTCCAAAAATCGCGCACTACAAAAACGGGTCCTAGCTACTCCGATTGGGGCAAACGCATGCATTTTGCATGGTCTTGCAGCCAGTGGAGTCAGCCAATTCGTGTTTGCCCCCGCCTTGCTTGGAGCTCCATGTCCCAACACCCCGTGTCAGAAAGCTTGCTTCACTGGCCACTGGCCTTGTAACGCAAGGGATGGCAGGGCGGGTGCTAACGCATCGGCACACACGTTTCGTCGATCAAACCATTATTTGGGCACATCGTCACTATCGCAACCATCACCAATCAGAATGCTAACAATCTTTTCCGTAGGCTGCCGCTGTCCTTGCTGCCGGTCTTAAGGACTGGGTCGATTTCGGTGTCATTATTGCCCTGCTGCTGCTGAACGCTGCTGTCGGTTTCGTCCAGGAGTTCCAGGCCGGTTCCATTGTCGACGAGCTCAAGAAGACCCTGGCTATGAAGGCTGTTGTCCTCCGTGACGGCACCCTGAAGGAGATTGAGGCCCCGAGGTCGTTCCCGGTGACATTCTCCAGGTCGAGGAGGGTACTATCATTCCCGCCGACGGCCGCATCGTTACCGAGGATGCTTTCCTGCAAGTCGATCAGTCCGCTATCACCGGTGAGTCGCTCGCTGTCGACAAGCACAAGAGCGACACGTGCTACGCTTCTTCCGCCGTCAAGCGTGGTGAGGCTTTCGTCGTCGTCACCGCCACCGGTGACAACACCTTCGTCGGTCGCGCTGCCGCTCTCGTCAACGCCGCCGCTGCCGGCTCTGGTCACTTCACTGAGGTTCTCAACGGCATTGGTACCATTCTGCTGGTCCTGGTCATCTTCACCAACCTGATTGTCTGGGTCTCTTCGTTCTACCGCTCCAACCCCATCGTCCTGATCCTCGAGTACACCCTGGCCATCACATCATTGGTGTCCCGTCGGTCTGCCCGCTGTCGTCACCACCACCATGGCTGTCGGTGCTGCCTACCTTGCTCGCAAGAAGGCCATCGTCCAGAAGCTCTCTGCCATTGAGTCGCTGGCTGGTGTCGAGATTCTCTGCTCTGACAAGACCGGTACCCTGACCAAGAACAAGCTGTCTCTGTCCGAGCCCTACACTGTCGCCGGTGTCGAGCCTGAGGACCTGATGCTCACTGCCTGCCTGGCTGCCTCGCGCAAGAAGAAGGGTATTGATGCCATTGACAAGGCTTTCCTCAAGTCCCTCCGTTTCTACCCCGTGCCAAGAGCGTTCTGTCCAAGTACAAGGTCATCAACTTCTTCCCCTTCGACCCCGTCAGCAAGAAGGTCACCGCTATTGTCGAGTCCCCCAGGGCGAGCGCATTACCTGTGTGAAGGGTGCTCCCCTTTTCGTCCTGAAGACCGTCGAGGAGGACCACCCCATCCCGAGGACGTTGACCAGGCTTACAAGAACAAGGTCGCCGAGTTCGCTACCCGTGGTTTCCGTTCGCTCGGTGTTGCTCGCAAGCGTGGTGAGGGTGCCTGGGAGATTCTCGGCATCATGCCCTGCTCTGACCCCCGCGTCACGATACTGCCCGCACCATTAACGAGGCCAAGTCCCTGGGTCTGTCCATCAAGATGCTTACTGGTGACGCCGTCGGCATTGCCGCGAGACTTCCCGCCAGCTGGGTCTTGGTACCAACGTCTACAACGCCGAGCGCCTGGGTCTGGGCGGTGGCGGTGACATGCCCGGCTCTGAGGTTTACGATTTCGTCGAGGCTGCCGATGGTTTCGCCGAGGTCTTCCCCCAGCACAAGTACAACGTCGTCGAGATCCTGCAGCAGCGTGGCTACCTCGTTGCCATGACTGGTGACGGTGTCAACGACGCTCCCTCGCTGAAGAAGGCTGATACCGGTATTGCTGTCGAGGGTGCCTCTGACGCCGCCCGCTCCGCTGCCGATATCGTTTTCCTTGCCCCCGGTCTCGGTGCCATTATCGATGCTCTCAAGACTTCCCGCCAGATTTTCCACCGCATGTACGCCTACGTTGTCTACCGTATCGCCCTGTCCATCCACCTGGAGATCTACCTTGGTCTGTGGATTGCCATCCTCAACCGTTCGCTGAACATTGAGCTGGTTGTCTTCATTGCCATTTTCGCCGATGTTGCCACCCTTGCTATTGCCTACGACAACGCTCCCTACTCCAAGTCTCCCGTCAAGTGGAACCTGCCCAAGCTTTGGGGTATGTCCGTCCTGCTCGGTATCGTCCTGGCTGTCGGTACCTGGATCACTGTTACCACCATGTACGCCCACAGCCCCAACGGCGGTATTGTTCAGAACTTTGGTAACCTTGATGAGGTCATCTTCCTTGAGGTCTCCCTCACTGAGAACTGGCTGATCTTCATCACCCGTGCCAACGGTCCCTTCTGGTCGTCGATCCCCTCGTGGCAGCTGACCGGTGCTATCCTCATTGTCGATCTGCTGGCTACCTTCTTCACTCTGTTCGGTTTCTTCCAGCACGGCCAGCAGACCTCTATCGTCGCCGTTGTCCGTATCTGGATCTTCTCGTTCGGTGTCTTCTGCATCATGGGCGGTGTCTACTACCTGCTCCAGGACAGCGTTGGCTTTGACAACCTGATGCACGGCAAGAGCCCAAGGGCAACCAGAAGCAGCGGTCGCTCGAGGACTTCGGTATGTATTCTTCCTCCACATTGTGTTTCTTTGCCTGTATGTACTCTTTTACTAACGCCTTTTCCAGTTGTCTCCCTGCAGCGTGTTTCCACCCAGCACGAGAAGTCGCAGTAAGCTGCTCCGGCTTCTGTGCTCACCCACAACGCCAACACCTTCACACCCTCCCTTTTTGTGTGCAAGATTTGAAGGTCTCCTGTTAAGGATCTTTCGCTGTTGTTCTTTTGTGTGTCTTGACACTACCCCTTCGATGGGGAATGGCGCCTGCGCGAGGCTGGATTTCCATACATTTCCTTTTCTCGTCCCCTACAGTGGGAGAATATTAATAGAGAGGACTGGAAAGCAAGGCTGAGCCCCTTACGCAGGTTGCTTTTTCCTCATTCGCTGAGAGCCAGTCTCTTAACACGTCAATTGTTATTTTCTTTGTGTTATACTTTTTCTGATCTGAAGAGGGAAGAGATAAGGCCCATACCCCTGACGAGACTCTTTTAGACGGGACTAATTAATAAAATCGTAAAATTGGATATAAGTCGCTCGCGTTGTGATGCTTGGTGATGGGACTGATTCACTAGAAAGCCGTAATGCCCTGTACTGTACCCTATTTCCAGCGCATGTGTTAGTGCTTAACGAAATATCACGTGACGTTTTGGCTGGAGTCCTGTAGCCAAAATTTCAATCGATGTTCAAGATGGCTTTGGCTACGGTCGCTCTCTCGTCAATGTGCATCCAGTGAATTTGTCCTGTTTCTCGTTGGCATGTTTTACGGTATATCTATGACAAGACGCTTCACCCCAGCTGCAAAGCTAGACACATAGCTTTGATTCCATCAATTTATTCGAGACTATTGAGAACCCTCCCACCGGTGCCTTGTAGCGCTATCGGGTATGGCGTGAGACAGCTCCTGATCACCAAGCCGGTCCAATCTGCACAGTAGAGGACCACGATGCCGCAACCCTTTGAATTTCCCGGCCATTACTGGGTAGGCTTGTTCTTGCGGGCCGTTGCTCTGTTTGATGATTGTACTTTGGCATAAGACGACTGACTCAGATTGGTTCAGACGAGTCCAGAGGCAAATTCTTCAAGATCGAGGCAACGGGCACAGCACCAGAAGGCGCAGCTTGGGCCCAAGACCAGGTGCAATTTCAGCAACGCCGGGAGAACTATGCCGATCGGCGACGCCGTCGACATGAGAGCAATCGAGGGAGCGTGAACGGGCGCCGGTCAAAGCGGCCCAATTTGCGCAAGGGAGGTGGTTTGGAAGCAGATGTGCATGGCGGCCCAGCACACAGCGCCCTCGGACAACTCAGCATCGGCAGCGACGACACCCGTGATAACGATGATTGCGACGACGGCGACAGCTCTGTGTATGTGGAGAGGGAGGGGCGCCTCTGCAGCCAATACGCCCTCTTTGCCCATGAGGTGGGCGCCACCAGACTTCCCAGCAGTGCCGCGGTCAGCGACGGCCGTGTTTATGGCCAGACGCATGCCACCACCGCGGCGGCCAGCTACGTGCGCGACCTTCGCTTCAAGGGCGCCGTACCAGTTCTCGATGAGGATCCCAGTATGGTCTATAGCCAGTACCTTAGTCAATTGCCGCAATCTGAATGGGCGACCACGAATCCGTCCCGGGTCGGAGGATGGCACGACCATTTCTCTGGCCCTACGACGGCCGCAGTTCCTGTCCAGTGTCAAGATCAAGGCGATGTACGTGCACAGCAGAGTGCAGCCGCCGGGCATGGGATTGTCTATACAAGTCTGTCCACTCCCCCTCGTTTTGCTGTCCATGTGGTCGCTCTGCTAACAAGGCACACCCTCATCGTGCAGACTATGGTAGTGGCACCCAGGAAACGATAAAGGGACAATACGTCATGGTCGACGAGAGCGAAAGGTGAGTTTTCGAATCTTGGGGCGGAAAATCGACCTCGGTACCTGGGCTTGCTAACATGTCGGGGTTTCTATGCAACAGCATTGTGAGCACCTGGCCCACGAGGCCCCGTTTGGCAGATACGCGGCGCATGAGCGCACATGTCCTGAAGACATGAGGGCTGTAAACATTACTGGAATTCATTTTCACGAATCGTCTCAAAACCTGATTGTCACGTCCTCTGCCCCGGACCTCGCCAATGGAGCAGAGGCTCCAGTTCTCCAGTTTTTCAACCCGGACATTGGAGACGAAACCTCGCATGCAGACGATGTCACTTGGCAACTCGGTCCAGACAGCCTGCCGATACCGACACGCTCACGGCCGCTGAATACAAACAAGCCAGTCTTTAAAATCTTTGGTACGAGAGAAGTCGACTCTGTCTATGCATGCGCCCGTCGCCTCGCGGCTACGATGCCCTGTGTCTCGCTGGCACTGGCGATGGTCTGCGCGTCATCGATATCGAGACGACCACACGCCTTACCGACGTCAGCGTGCGCTATTTCATCCCTCCCCGTCACACTCCCCTACGATTCCGTATATACCGACAGACGGCGACGACATACGCGGCTTTCCACCAGACGGCCTGAAGATGTATCGGCAAAAGCGCTTAGGAAAGCGCCCTTCCAGCCGCCGTCAAGATGGTCCGGCTGAACCGAGCATGATCGCCTGCGTGGACTTTGTAAACAACCACCGCGACTTGCCGTGGCCGGTGGTCGCAGCCGGGTTCCGTGGCTTGTGGACTTGCGTGGGCCGTCTTGGCACCCGTTTGGTGAGAATACAGATGCAATCGGCGGCGCCGGCCCCAATGGCGTAGCACGTGTCCGCTCTGTTGGGGAATACCATGTCGTTGCAGCATCCTTGCGGGACTCCATGGTCATGTACGACTTGCGATACCTAAAGGCGCCAGGGAACGGCGGCAGCGGTGCTTCGTATGGGAAGAGAAAGCACACCAGGAGCCCCATCGCCGAGCCATTGTACCGATTCTCCGACTACTACAACCCCGACAGACTCACTGGTCTGGCCTTTGATGTCGACCCCGTCCTGGGCATCGTGGCCGCGGCGGAGGGACACCAAGACGTGCCGACGGGCTCAAAGGCGGGATGGCCCTCTACTCGCTATGGACAGGCGAGCGTCTGCATTCTCCGGGTCTCTGGCGCGTTTCACATACCCAAGAGGACCTTGCTCGCGTGTACAAGCCCACGCTAGAGACTGTGCATGAAAGGTCGCGTCGGCCAGCACCGCCTCTGATGAATCCTCGGAGGATGCCGAGAGCCCTTTACCATTGTGGGAGACACCGATCCCGGGTTCCGTGCCGCATCGACAATGGCGAGCGCGGGATGCGGTGGGGCCTTTACGGCGAGCGGGAGCGGCCGTATATCAGCGCGCTGAGCTTTGCCCCCCTCCCGTACGAAGGCACCAGCCTCTTTGTCGGCGTCGATGCCCGCGTCCAAAAGTACTCGATCCGCCGTGGCAGAGAGGACGTCTTTTACGGCGAAGACGAGGAAGACAAGAGGGGGGACTGATATGAGAAGGATGACAACGTTCTTCTGAAGGACATGCCGGCGATTGTCTTGTCTTTCTGATTCGAGACTGTTGCGTTTTTCTGGCCATCGAACGTTTGCTTCATGATTCTCCGCGGAGACGGAGCATGGCTTTGCACGGCATCCCGAGGTCGCCCTGACGGATTGCCGACCTCGAGGACGCAGGTTCGTTTCAGAGATGAAGCGCCACCGTTCACGACGGGCCGGGCGCGGCTCGCTGACTCACGGCGCAGAGCAGACTCGAGATAGATTGCAGGTCGAGAGACCGTGTGCTGCACCAATGACAACACAGTCGACGTCAAGATACTGGACCCCAAGAAGGATGTGCAGAGTTTGTGGAATCAGGAATATTAAAACAAGTCTATACTTGCGACGGATACTTTTCTATATACCATCACATTGTCGTATCCCTCGCCCTCAAGTCCCCAGGGTTTTCTATTCGAAGATTTGAAGCTGGCGACGCTTTCAAACGTAAAAAGAACAAGACAAGTCTGTGATATGTGGCTCTTTTTTCGAGGTTTTTTCTCTTTCCTTCCATTTCCAGAGACCATGACGCATTTTGGCCTCTGGGCTGTCCCCTCTGAAGCTGGCGGTGTAAAAAATAAAGGAACAAATGCTCAAAATTCGCTGACACGCGCGGGTTCAAAGCAGGTATGTTGTGTTTTGTGTTTGTTGGCTGTGGAGGCTGGTCACAACCGCCGAGGTTCTCGCCCCAAAGACGGTCTCCACTCATTCTTGCCTGGGGTATCGTATCCACTCTTCCAATTTCAACACCTCGTTCCTCGTTCGTCCTGATCGATTCGCTTCTCGTCCACGGTGTTTCCACGTAGAAGAGGACTGTTGGATGGGGATGCAGAAGAACAGAGGAGCGTAAAGAAATATCAACGTCAATGACGATAGTTTATGATTGGCAGTCTGGTGCGAGATTGTGCGCGCGGAGAGGCGTTGTGCTATGCCTGGTGGTGGCTTAGTGCTTCGCGGTGACCTTTTCACCGGTCAGCTTCTCGACATAGGTCTTTGCCATGTCGCCCATGGCCACCATGCAAATGGTCTGCCAGATGCCAAGACCGATACGGGGGCCAGACCACGGTAGAGGCCGCGGACGCCGTTGCTGTCGTAGATGTACTTGAAGGTGTTGCCGACAGTCATCTTCTTGGGCCGGTTGGGGTCGTCCGTCTTAGACTGCATCTCGACACGGATGACCTCAATGGGCTGGTTCCATGCGGACAGACCACCACCCAGAGAACTGGCCAGGATCTTCTCCCAGGCGGCCAGCTTCTCATTCTCGCTCTTGCCACCGGCCTTGCGGATGCCCTGCTCGGCCAGACGCGACAGGCCGAAGCGCGAACCCCAGTTGGTCATCTGACGAATGGCGACGGCGTTGACACCCCGGTTGATACCGCGGATACCCTCACGGCGGTAGATGTCCATGAAGGTGGCCCAGGTGCCCTGAACAGCCTGGCCGGAGGCGGCGGCCTTGTGCTTGGTGATCTCGACCGTCTTCATGCACGTGCAGAAGCCCATGGTGGCATAGGCTTGCGCGACACCACCGGCAATACCGCCGACGAACTCGGAGCCACCAGCGGCGCGGGCGTAGTACTCGGCCTCGGAGGCGACGAAGAGGAGGACGGCGCCCTTGGTGGAAGCCTCAATCCAGGCCCAGGGGATCAGACCTTGGTAGACTATGGGAGGCGAGAAGAGCGATTGTCAGCCCTGACATGTTTGACATGTGACGCAGGCGCGCGAGGGAAAGGAAGCAAAACGCGACCGAGAACAAAGTACAAAGAAGTACAAGCGAGAGGACTTACAGCCAAGGGGACCACCACGGCTCCAGATGCGGCCGATGGCAGAGGCGAAGCTGTCACCACGGTGGGCGGCCATGGTGGTCTTGGTGACCTCGAGAGGCTGGCCCAGAGTGGTGACCTCGAACATGTTGAGGCCGGCGCCGAGCAGCAGGTTAGAGAACTTGATAGGCTTCTTCTCAAGCTTCTGCGAGCCCGTAGGAGCGACGGCAACAGGTGCGGACGACATGGTGAATGTTTTGGGGGGCGGGACGGAGGAGGTGAAGGGATTGAAAATGCGTCAAGCAGTTGCTTCGAACGGTCGTGATGTTCGAAACAAAATGGGCCTGACCAAGGCAAGAGGGCGCTTCTTCGCTGATGGGGGGGGGGGGATGAGAGTCAAAGTTTGGGGTAGCGGAGACGCTGCTGTACTGCTGGTGCCGGTAGCGGGTCGGACTATTCTACGGCCGAGGATATGTAGCTGGGTGTACTGAGTAGCTGGGGGAATCGCGGAGCAAAGTGCTGGAGGAAGGTCGAGGCTGCTGGGGCTTGAGGGTTTTGGGGCGGTTTTGGGCGTCGGTTGGTAGAAAAGGTCGTGCAAACCGGACCAGATTCGATATCGTTTGGGATTTCGTGGGGGAAGAGGGGCCGTTTCTGGCAGCGATGATAAGCCGAGGAAGTAAGGGAGCTGTGGATGCTGGGAACAAAGCTCATGTTAGCGGCGTGCGTGGGGTGGGCGATAACATTGGATGATTGGGCAGGGTCTCGAGATGAGAGAAACAGGACGATCCAGTGAGGTGCTAGGCGAGGCGACAGAAGGGCTGCAGGCGACATCGTTGGCACGTGTCACCGAACTTCGCCAATTTGCCGCTGCTGGACCCTTGAGCTGAGTCCTGACAGCAGGGACATTCGGCGGCTCCAAGGAACAAAGACCGAGCGGCTGACAAGGCGACCCAAGTTCCATGGCAAGGACCCATTATTTCAAGCGAGATAGATCATGACAGTGAGGAAGCTCGTAAGCTACCAGACACGGCTTTGGCCAGTGGCGCCCGGAAGAGCCACGTAAGATCTTGGTGACGGGCTGAACTCTGCAGTCCAAGAGAAGACGCGGAGAGGTGCGTAAAGAGATCCCGGAGGCCCGGAGGGAGAAAGCTGCTGTGATCCGGAGAGCTGTGCAACGGCAACAGGACGAGCTCAGCCGTTGTGGGCAAGGGGCAACGTGAGGCTCTGGGTCGCCTTCAGGGCATGGTCGAAAGGGACAGGAGGGCACGGGAAAAGCAGAGAGCCGGTCTGTGGGAGTGGTGGACAAGAAGCACAAAAAGAGTGTCGCACTTACAAGACGGGAGTAGCTAGAGCGATGCTAGGTAGCTTTGCCGTGTTGTTCAGATGGGCAATGTATATCCGATTCGGAAGAGGCAGATGGGGGGATGCAGTATTTAAGATGCAGGTCGGACTGGTGATGGGCGATGGCGAGAGATGGAAGAATGAGAACTGAAAGTGGTCGAGAGGGTTGGAAGGGTTGACAGCTCATAGAAAGACGGTGAGACCTTCGAATGGGAGGAGCTGGGAGGGAGCTGTTAAAGGGGAAGGAGATCCCTTTCACTCTTGTTCGTTCTTCTGACACTCAACTAATTGGTGCAAAAGTCCTACGACAAGTAACACGGGAAGGCGCGATGCGGTACTGAGGGCAATAAGCGGGCTGCGTATCTTTGGTGGCTCCATTCTTTGCGTCGCTCTTTCCCCATCTGCCTTCTACACGGTATTATCAAGACAATGAGAGAGAGGGACGACGGCATCAGACAGACGCAATTGCCGCGAATGGGACTCGAGTACCGTGTCACGAAGGGCAGTTTTGCGGTGAGGGGCGCTGAGAAGCTGTTGGCGGCGCGCCTCGGTTTGGCGCCTCGGTTTGTTGGGCTGTCAAAGATCGTCGAGCGCAGTTTTACAGGTGGGCATAGCTCAGCGTACTTTGTAGCTTCCCCTGGCGCCCCTTTGGTGGTCCCTTTTTGGTTCTCGCCCCGCCTTTTTTTACCCAACAAACGCAGGCGCTGTTGCCCCAATAGAAGTTAGTCAGAAACTCCAGAGTGTTCAGTTTCTCAGTTTCTTTGTAGGACACCGCTCAGTGGCAGAGTTCGTCATCTGGGGTTCGCACCGAAAAAGGAGTGAGATGCCTGAGGCTCTAAATGGAGCAGATGTATCTTACGAGCTACGGAGTCGAATGTGCCTGGCGGTGCATCTGTAGATTGCCCGTACTGAGCAGAGGCAGACAGAGCGGTCGGCCTGTGTCGCCGTCTCTGAAGCAGGTACGGAATACTTCATGTACTCGTAAGCTCTCACGGCGAGTATATATAGGGGACAGAGGGTCGATGGAATAAAACATTATCCAAACTCATGAATGCGTCCTTTCCGTGTCTCTCGACGGAGCCCCATTCCTGGCTGGGCGCCGCGTCTGTTGCCCCTATTGGCTCCAGCTTGATTCTGATCCATTCAGGTCTTGTCTTGTCCTGCCCTGTCCAACCACCTAACGTTTTGTTGAGGGATCGAAAGCACCCACACGGTAGGGCTTCGCGTGCCTTTTAGTGTTTCGCCGAGTACTCTTCACAACGGCGAGCTTCAGCGCCCATCCCTAGGGATATTCCGTCGATCGTGTCACAAGTCGGCGCTGCGAAACAGCTTGCTACGAGCTTCTCCGCATCCTCAAATAAAACGGGCGGGCAAGACCGTTCTTCTTTGTTCTTTGGACAGGCTGTCGCATTGGCATCTGGAGCAATCGGACATCTGTTTGGGTAAGTGTGCGCCTTATTGCTCTCGTGTTTTGTGTGTATTCGCCTTGCATGTTGAAGCTCGGGAAGCACGAAAGAGCGGCCTGCAGCTGTTCTGTGCCCTCTCTCTGGGCCCATCCGCTCTTTGCCAAATGCTTTATCCGACAGCCATCTGCGAAAGTCAGTAATATCACTGCGACATATCTCTGTACTTCGTATGTTGGCTGTCGATAGAGTGGAAATGTCTATTGCTCCAAAACAACCAACGACACCTCGCCGAGGCAGCACAACAAGAGATAAGAAAAGGTGTGCGCGACTTTCAAGCGTTACGACGTACTTCGTAGATAAAGACACGATGGGGGTCAACAACGACAAGCATGGCAGAGAAACAAGAGATAAAGCAGTCAATCCGAAAAAGAAAACGTGTCATCCAATAATCGTACTCATTGCTGTTCCTTTTCTTCTCCTTCATCTTCGTATGTGAGCATGCGTGATGAGATCCCGTAAGATACAGTGTTATGTAGTGGTATACGATATGCAGTTTCCTCCCCTATTCTTCTTCCACGTAACCGAGTTCAGTCTAGTCGAAAAATAGAATGAGGAAAGAAAAAAGACTCAAGTTCCCCGTTCAAGTATCACCCGCACATGGCGCAATGCATACGACTATGCGCTCAGCAACACCGGACCTCCAACGGGCGCACGAAGAGGGAGAGGGGGGGAGATTCATCGTAAAGACAGCCCCTGCGCACGCGCGTGACACAAATTTACACAAAACACCCAAGCATCAAACGTGAATTTCGTCTCGCCGTATGTTCACACCGGTTATTTAAACTCGCTAATTTTCGTGTTCAAAATTTTTAAAACGGAAAAGAAAATGGCACCTTACAGCTTCTTGACGAGCTCAATGTACTTCTCGGTGGAGAAGGACTTGGGGCGCTCGATGGGGCACCGACGGCGCGGTCAATGATCAGCTGGGGCAGGACACCAAGGGCGCGCGACACACCGAACAGGACGGTGTAGTAGCTCGACTCGGTCAGGCCGTAGTACTGCAGCAGGACACCAGAGTGGGCATCGACGTTGGGTAGGGTTCTTGGTCTTGCGTGCTCGGTCAGGACACCGGGGGCGATCTTGTAGACCTGGCTGACCAGCTTGAACAGAGGGTCCTCGGGCATCTTGGACAGGGCAAACTCGCGCTGGGCGGTGTAGCGGGGGTCCGTCTTGCGCAGGACGGCGTGGCCGTAGCCGGGCACGACACGGCCGCTGTTGAGCGTCGACCACAGGTACTCGGTGATCTTGGCGTCGCTAATGTCGCCGCCAATCGACTTCTGCATCTCCTGCAGCCAGTTCAGCACCTCCTGGTTGGCCAGGCCGTGCAGGGGACCGGCCAGACCGTTCAGGCCGGCGGCCAGGGACAGGAAGGGCGAGCTCAGGGCGCTGCCAACCAGGTGGGTGGTGTGGGCCGAGACGTTGCCACCCTCGTGGTCGGAGTGGATGGTCAGGTACAGACGCAGCATCTCGATGAAGTCGGCGTTGCCGCCGAAGCCGAGCTGGTTGGCAAAGTTGTAGCCGTAGTCCTTGTCCTTCTCAACAGCGGCGACCTTGGCGCCCTTGAAGACGTTCTGGTAGATGCGGGCGGCAATGGTGGGCAGCTTGGCGATCAGGTCCATCGAGTCCTCGTAGGTGTAGCCCCAGTACTCCTTCTTGTTGATGCCCTTGGCGTAGGCCTTGGCGAACGACGAGGTCTGCTCGAGAGCGGTGACGGCCAGCGACAGCTGGGCCATGGGGTGCAGGTCCGTAGGGCAGCGGTCAATCAGCTCCTCGACGAACTTGGGCACGTCCGAGCGGGCAGCCCACTCGGCGGACAGGTCGCGGACCTGCTGCTCCGTGGGACCTCGCCGGTCAGCAGCAGCCAGAAGAGACCCTCGGGCAGGGGCTCGGTGCCGCCGGGGGCCTTGGGCAGGACGTCACGGCACTCAGGGATGGTCTTGCCGCGGAAGCGGATACCCTCCTGGGCGTCCAGGACGGAGCCCTCCCAGACGAGGGCCTTGATGCCGCGGGCACCGCCATAGACCTGGTCGAGGTGACCTGGTCGATGACCTTGGAGCCGCTCTCCCTAGACAGCAATGGTAAGTATATGTGAAGCTTGTGTGAACGTTACTCGGGCATGTATACGGGTTGCTCCGGAATCTCCGAGCTTCCCATGCGATACGAGCGGATGAGGGGCACGTACTTGCGGAGGGCCTTGATCTCCTCGATCTTGCCGGGCAGCAGCTCGGCGAAACGCTCCTTCAGGGTCTGTTTGTTTGGAAATCTCGGTCAGCTCTTGTTCTTGGTCTCGAGGTCGCTGGCACTCCATGGTCACCAGCCGCCCTCTATGCGCACCAATGCGCCCCCCGACAAAACCGCCGACCATCACCGACGTACCTGAGCCTTGGCGGAGTAGCAGCGAGCGGCGTTGAAAGCCGTGGAGCGGGCGCCGAACGCGGAGGACGTCCGGAGGGAAGTGCGGAAAGCACTCGAGCTCAGGCGCATAGCAGAAGCCATTGTGACGGTTGTGTATGTATGTGTTGTGAGGGGGGATGAGAGGTGTTGGTGAGAGGAGAAAGGAGGGAGAGAGAGCTGTTTCAAAGCAGGATCGAGGGAAAAAAGGGAAACGGTGGGTTTTTAGGCCACTTTTCTGTTCAGTACGGAAAGGCTAGGAAGAAAGGGGATACTCGGGAAGGTGGAGGGTGAGGGGGGTAAACTTTCAGGCCGTTCCTGCCAGGGAAGGAAAGTCCGGCAGTAGTGAGCAGACAGCAGCTACAGCAACCAGAGAGGAAGGCGCGGCCGGCGGAGCATGGCTAGACCAAAATACGAGTAGAGGATAAAAATTCACTACTCAGTATGGAGGGACATCCACATGCCACTCATACGCGCACTAAGGAGCACGCAAAAAAGGCCGCATGTCTTGTAGCTACTCGTACATCGCAGGAACAAGGAAGGGCAAAAGAAGTAGAAAATTGGGGCGATTTCGGGCTACGGGGGTCGGCGCGTGGAGTAAATAGGACGAGGGGCGGTATGGGCGTTACAGCGACAGCACCTGCAGCTACTGAGTACGGGTACTTTGTACAGGCAAGATACTACTCGTAGAGTGCCACCGGCACCTGCACCAGCCACTTGACAACAGCGTTGGTGGCAGAAGCGAAGCAGCGAACCGCGCCGACAGAAAGCGCGAGCCCTGTCTCCGTCATGTGCATCCGTTTTCTTCAGTGTTCCGTGTATTAACCGTGTTAGTCGCTTTCCTTGCTAAAGCAGCAAGGAGGGAATGTTCATGCGTCTTGTTGTAGGTGGGCGCGCCACGACTGCCCTATCCGGACGGTCCGTCGTCAGATGGCGCAAGAGACATCTCCTACTTCGGACCAGACAGCGAGTTGCGGAGTATCTGGTCCACGGGGCACAGCTTGCTCTTGGAGACTTCCGAGTAGACTGTCCATGGCTCCATATGCACCTGGCCAAGCCCTGGCCACACACCGACCCCATCCGTCGACACCCGTTTGTCCACTTGGCTTGTTTGCCGGTCATCGCCAGACAGATCAAGGTGCAAATTTGGGGTCCGGGGAAGCGCAGCACCACGAACGAGTACTCATACAGTCGGCTGGGGCGTCTTATCGGGGAACGGATTGGAGCGCCGAGGGCAGTCTCCGAGCCACTCGGCTCGCGACAATGACGATGACGATGGCAAGAGTGTGCATTGACGTCAGTGGTCGGCCACGGTGTGTGTGGTATTGCTGATTATCTCGCTTCCATCCCTTCGTTATGCCTTTTCTTTGCCAACACCGCGCTGAAGATGTTGTACATGTATCTTGCACCAGCCAAGGGCGAGCGCAGCCGTCTCCAGTGCAACAAAACAGCGCCGTCTCATTTCCTGACCTGCATCACAAGCGTCGTCCAAGCCCATTATTGACAAGACTTCGGAAGTGGTGCGCTTAGCCTTGCGACAGCCGAGTTCGTCGCTTTCGGACGTAAGGCAGCGGCAAACAAACGGCTCATACGCAGCCACGTGACTACCAGTGCAATCCACTCAAAGTCATGTCACGTGATGTTACTGGCTTTTTTCCCCCCTTTTTCCCTCGGGTGCAGCAGCTCGTAAGAGGATTGTAAGGGTTTTCTCGCGCCGCCACCTGCTTTGCATCTTGCCTAAAACTCTCCCTTCTTCCTACCACTTTTCTGCCATCGCCATCACGGTATCAAATCAACAACCATCCACAACCATCAACAACCGTCGACAAGCAGTTGCAACATCGTAATAGCGGCCATATCAGGGTTCGCTTGCGTATTTAGATTACCACAGTGTACTTTTTGAATCTCTCGCCGCAACGTCGTTGTAAGATAGGGCCGCTGCTTGAGCGACGCTCACTTTTTCCTGTTGCTTCCCCTTCTCTTCACCCTCACTATTCCATCAAAATCATCAAAGTTTGCCGTCGTTTCTGGTCCCGACAGCCACCAGAACGTACATAACCAAATCAGCTCGACACAATAACGTACCAGCGGCTTCCCGTTCTGAATTCGTGGCCCGCACAACTATCAACGACGTAACTGGCAGCACCTGTTTGCTTTTGAAGCCAGCCTTGCTATCACGAACGACCATCTGCTCCTGCTGCTTGCTGGCTCTGTTGACATTTGAGCAAGTAGCCTTGACACTGCAGCTCCGTGGCCCCGTACACTCCTATTTGTGTTGCTTCTGTGCCGCTTGACCGACCAAGACCAAATTGGCCAAAGCAAGAGGCGTATCTCTGCGTTCGCTACTAGCTCGGCGACAGTAAATTGCTTTTCGAGGATCTGTAACAGGCCTTGGCAAGGATCCGTTGAAAATAGAGAGGAGACGAGTGGCATCTGTTCTTGTTGGCATTAGAGATCGAGAGCCATAGAGCGTCGGGACAGAGAAACCCACGAGAGAGCTGTCAACCACGACACCCTTTCGGAGACCTTGTATCCTCGACGTCTGCAGACCGAGTTGAGAAAGGCTCCCCGAGGCTCGCTTCGACCTCGCGTATTTTCCACCGCCAGCCGTTTGCTGCATAGACACCCGCATCTAGGCAGATCTGCCGACAAGGCAAGGCGCTCGACGCTGTGTCCCAACGACGACAGCCGTTTCCATAAACCAAACCACACACCCACACACCACAGAGCCATGGCATCACCAGTTGCCGAGCTCGAGGCTGGCCTGCAGGCCATGCAGGGCCTTAAGCCGCCGGGCGTCTCCGGCTCCCGCATCACATCTCTGACGGCACTCTGTGTCGCCAACGTCCAGGTAATTTTCCGACTCTCCTTTCACCATCCACCGTACTCCGGCATCTTCTGGCATCTGTCGCGATGTGTGTCCTTTGTCTTGCCTTGTCATCCTCCTAGTACTGACACATATCTCTTCGCCCCCATCTAGTCCGAATCCGTCCTTATTCAAAAACTATACACACACTTCAAGAAGACGCCGGGCACGCATAAGCTCGGCGTGCTCTATGTCGTAGATTCTGTAACCCGCAAGTGGTTGGACCAGGCCCGGCAGCAGGGCCAGACCGTGAACGGGCTGCCCCGGACGGCACCTATGCTGCAGGCGTGAATAGAGTAACCGAGCTGATTCCGGTGCTGATGACCGACATTCTGTCCACAGCCCCAGCCGACCAAAAGGTACGCACTTTGAGTTTGATGTTTGAATTGTCGAGCGTGTCTATCAAAACACCACAACCGCCGTCCATGAGAATAGAAACGGACAAGAAACAGCAGCGAACAGAAGGGAGATGAGACGAGAGACAACAGACAAAAGGAGAGACGCAAAGTAGCCTCGTCGTTCTGCCCTTTAACTGGCAGACGAGTACAATACGCTGTTGAGCTGTCAACACCATGTTGTCGACTGCATCTTGCATGGCCGCTGTCTTGCCGCAGGCCTTTCAGCGTCGAGCAGATGGCTGCAAAAGTTGACTGCAGCTGCAGCTCCCTAAGAGTCGACTGCCGTACCTATGTTTTTGGTCTGCCCTCTGTCTTTTTGCCTCTTGTCTCTCGTCTCTCGTCTGGTCTCTTGCGCGTCTTGCACGTATTGGATCTGGGTCCACGTATCATTGACAAGAGCCGGCCCTTCTCACTCCTCGATGCCGTTTGCCTTCTGCCTTCTTTACCTTCTTTGCCTCCTTTGCCTTCTCTGTTTCGTACTTTGCTCTCCCTCTTTCACCGTCCGTATACTCACACTCGCCCGTCTTTGCGTGTAGGATAAAATCAAGAAGCTCGTCGACATCTGGGAAAAGGGCCAGACGTTCCCTCCCAAGCTGATTGAGTCTTTCAAGGAGAAGTTCAATGCCTCGCCATCGAGTAGGTTTCCGCGTTTGCAGCTCACCACGGCCTCACCTCGAGCAGCCAACCGTCTAACGTGTCTTCTTTCTCTGTAGATGTCTCAACGACACCACCCGGCAGCCCGCCTCTCAATGTGCTGAACCAGGGCGCCGCCAAGCCTGCTGCTCCTGCTGGACCCCCGGCCCTCCCCCCCAACATCATGGAGACGCTGGCCAACCTAGCCAAGCAGAGCTCTTCTGCGGCAGCACCACCGCCCGCGACGGCCACGCCGCCGACAATGGCAGCTCCTTTGGCCAGCCGCCGCAGCCGCTTCAACAGTATGGCCAGCAGCCACCGCAATTCCAGATGCCCCAGCACCTCAGCAGCAGCAGCAGCCGCTGTTCCCTGGGCAGTACGGTGCTCCCAGTGCGCCCGCTGCCAGCACTCAGCTACCGCCAGCGCTTGCAGGATTGGCCGGCCTCATTGGCGCCGCATCGCAACAGCAGCCCCACCAGCCACCGCCACCACAGCCGCAGCCGCAGCCGCAGCCGGGCGCCGCCCCCAACGTCCAACAGAATCTGCTGTTCATTCAGGCTCTTCTCGCCCAGGGCTGTCTCTGGACCAGATCTCGGGCATTTTGGCCCAGGTTGGCGGTGTGCTGCAGCCCCCGGCGCAGGCGGCCCGCCCTCGCTTGTTCCGTCAGCGATTGCGCCGCTGCTGCCGCTGCAGGTGCAGGCGGTGCGCAAGCTGCCTCCCAGTGGCCCCAGCCAACTATGGCGGCCGCTCTCCGGGCGGTGGCCGGTCGCGGTCTCGTTCGCCTGGCAGAAACTGGAACGAGCGTGGTGGACGTGACCGTGATTATCGCCAGCGCTCGCCGCCTGGCGACGCCGGCGGTCGCAGCCCGCGCCACCTGGAGCCTCCTTCGCCTGGCTCCAAGTTCATCGAGCACGACCCGTCTCTGCCCCAAAACACGATCCGTGTGCTGAGCCGGACTCTCTTTGTCGGCGGCGTCAACATTCCCGAATCGGAGCTGCGCGCCATCTTCACGCGCTTTGGCGACGTCCAGACCTGCATCGTCAACAAGGAGAAGCGCCACGCCTTTGTCAAGATGTACACGCGCGCCGATGCCGAGACCGCAAAGGACGCATGGAGCACACCCGCGGATCCGACGACCTGGGCCTGCGCACGCGCTGGGGCGTCGGCTTTGGCCCGCGGACTGCAGCGACTACTCCAAGGGCGTCAGCATCATTCCTATTGCCAAACTCACCGAAGCCGACCGCAAGTGGCTGTTGACGGCTGCGTGGGGCGGCAGTGGCGGCCGCCCCATTGCGACGGGCCTCGTCGTCGAGGAGCCCGATATCGAAATTGGTGCCGGTGTCTCCTCCAAGGCCATTAGCCGCCGCATGCAGACAGACCGTGGCGGCCTCAACGGCCCGCGCTCTACCCGCCGTGAAGAGGAGATGGCCAACGCCAACTCCGTGCCCGTCAACCCGCGCGGCGGTCGGCGTGGCGGATTCGGCGGCGGCCGTGGTGATCACCGTGGCGATAGAACCGATCACGGTAGCTACGAACGCCGAGGCAACGGCAGTGGTGCCGGCGACGAGCTCCAATACGGTGCCGGCAGCAGCAACGGCAACGGCAACGGCGCTGCACCACCAGGAGGCTTTCCCTTTGGCCTGACCATGGGCGCCAACGGCATGCCCGTCTTCCCGCCGGGCTTCCAGTTCCCTGCGGCCGAGTAAAGACGCCGCGCTCATCGTTTTCCATTTCATTGTTTTTTTTCATGTTTTTGTTTTCTTGTTTTCTTGTTTTGGTGACTCGTCTTTACATGTGCTCTTTTAATTTCGCGGCATTGCTTCCCTTCCACCCGAGCCTGCGTATTTCTCTCCTGTTTGCAAGGACCGATCATCAGCTCTCGGTGGAAGGATGTGTGGAGTTCCGGTCGCATATCTCTTAGAATCTAGGGGGTGCATTGTATTGTACCTCGTCTCTACCCAAGGCCGTGATGGAAGGTTACAGAAAGGGAACCCGGAAAAGGAGAATGGAAACGGTCTTGTCTGTGGGAGGCTCTTTCGACTCCAAACTATTCACACGTCGGCTTTCCAGGCTTGGTAGATTGTTATTTTATTTATACGTTTAACTTAAAGGGAATCGCTCTGAGATGCTTTCATGACGTGTTGTATCTGCAGTAAACGTGATTAGCCAGTGAGCTGTGGTGACTCTTCATCGTGTAATAATACTCGAATCGAGAATGAGAATGAGACGGATCAACCATGAGCATGAGCATGTGTATGAGTATGCGATATGTTGTGTGCAGTGCCTCGAACCAAGACTCGTAGCCCTATTAACTGTACTCGTCGATAAGCCTATACTCACACTCACTTTCATAACAAGTCTCACGATTACTGGATTTTTAAGCGGGCGGGGAAAATGAGTGAGAGAGTTGAGCGGCAAATCATCATCGTAGACCGGCCATCACCATGTCATAGTAACCGAACCATTTAACATGACACCTGCGGATGGACGATAATACATAAAAGAACGCGTAGGACAAAGGTCAACTGGGGCACTGCATCAGGATACAAGGGATGAGAGTAAAGAGGCTGCCGGTGGCCTCTATCATTTGCATTTGCATGAAATCCAGCTAGATCGAATAGCAATGATACGTGATTGTAGAGAGAGGGCTTTGATCTTCAGGCCCCTTGCCCGAATACAGAAGATGAAATAATGCAAGAGAAAACAGAAACCCGAGACACAATGCACAAAACTGTGTCGTACTACATACATGCAATCGACGCCGCTGGGCCAAAACCAGAAAGCGTTGACATACAAAAAAGGGATGAAAGTTGCGACGTCTGACAAAACACAAAAAACACAATGAAGGGAAAGCAATGGCAACGTGAAATCAGAGCCTAGATGGACAAATATGTAGCTAACCATTCCCTAGAAGAAAACAGCAATGAAAAACGAGACGTACAAAAACATGCAGGCAGGGAGAAGTTAACAGGAAAGCGTGCAAAGAAAGCAGATGCACCAGAAGCTAGAGCGCACAAGAGAGACCCAAGTGGAGAGTAGCGATAACAAATACGCAAAGAGCGCGCCAGCTATACAACGAGGCCGTCGATCACGCCGAAACGTCTTGTCCATCGTTGTTCGCGATCGCAGCTACGGCGGGAGGCGCCGGCAGGATTTGCTTGTTGGGGGCATTGTCGTCCTTGCTGTCGTGGCTGTCTGTATTCGTACCTGTGGGACGGATCGGGCTGCCCAGGCTGGTTGCGTACGGCACGTTGAAGGTGACGGACGGGAAGAAGTCCCAAGCACGGGCGCCAGAGAGCCACAGAAGCAGCACACCGAGAAGAATCGGAATCTGTTGTCAAACTGTTAGTAGGGTGTCTCCAAGAAGAAAGCCCAGGGAGCAAGGTAATAGGCCTACGTACCCAGACGGTGTATAAGAATGTGTCGGAACTGAGGCCCTTGCGCTTCTCCTTGTGCACGCGCCGGAAGTTCTCTTGTTGCTCCTTGGTAATCTGGTGCTTGCGGCCGATTTGGAGAACGGGCGTCGAAGCCAGGCTCTCCTCGTCGTCGTCCACCTCCTCGCCGTTGTCTTCGAGCTGCGTCGTGGTGGTGGTGCTGGATGCTGCGGCCTGCTGCGTGGGCGCCTCGACCTGCTGGTTGTCATACAACGCAGCACACTTGGTGTCAGCCTCGGCCTCGGCCGCCGCGGCAGCTGCCGTTGCCTGCTTTGTGTCCATATCGCCACTCTTCTGGGGAAAGATCTCCTCGTAGGCCGGCGGCGGTGCCGAGCCGGTCATGCGCGACGAAAGATCCCACCAGCGACCCTCAAACTCCTTGGTGCCCGGTGCACCGCCCGCCTCGGAGTCCCCGGACGAGTTGGGCCGCGAGCCCATGGCACCACTGATATTGATGTTCGGCACCAGCGATGAGATGCGCTGGAACGCCGCCGAGTTGAGATAGGCCTGGTAGTAGTCGGGCAGCGGGTTGTTCGGGATCTGCGGGATCTGGGCCACGAGCTGCTGGAAGTGGGCAGACAGCTGCTCCTTAAAGGCAGACACGGCGGCGGCAGCCGGCGAGGCAAGGGCTGCGGGAACGTGGACCCCTCTGGCGGCCGCTGCGGCAACTGCAGCCGCGTTTGTCGCTGCGAGCGGGTTGGGGCTGGCATCACGCACACCACGGCGGCCATGAAGGCTCAGGGAGCCCCGCGACATGACGCGCGAGCCTGGACGCATATCGAGCCACTCCACGTCGCCTTCTTGCTCATTGCTAGCCTCGTCGTCACCAGAGGCGGCATACGTCGAAGAGTCCACCTCGGCACGGCTGCTGTTTTCCGAGTCGCCCGATTTCAAATCGTCACCAGCACCCGACGGACGGCGGCGAATCGTCGACATGCCCATGGGCTCCCAGAGGGACCGCAGCGAAGCGGCACTGTTGGTGCGGCTGTGAAGGGAGCCGCCACTGCGCGACCGGGCGTGACGCTCGAACCGCTTAATGGCACGAAGCACCTCGCGTGAAGCTGTGACCTCTGAAGCTGTCAGGCCGGACAGCGTCCGCATCGTCGGGTCGGCGCCGGCATGAATCAGGCGGCGCACAATCTCGGGCTGGTTGTTGAGGGCAGCCAGATGCAGCGGGTGTAGCCGCCGTTGTCACGAACATCAGGATTGGCGCCACGGGCGAGCAGGCCAGCCACGAACCGGTGCATGCCCAGAACGCAGGCAAGGTGAAGCATGCTATGGCCTGTCGTGCGGCGCTGCATGTTGAGGCGCGTCTGGTTGGATGAATCGTCGAGGTCGATGAGTTCCAAGACCTTGAGCAGATGAGTCTCAAAGTTGGGGCCACCAGTGCTCGAAGCCAGGTCCGCGACATTGGTTGCCGCATTGCGTGTGCTTCCGGCGCTACTGCCGCCGCTGGTTCCGCCACCAGACGTGCCCCAGGTCGACGTCTCGCTGCCAATGATCCGCCTGGCCACATCCTGCGCGTCCTCAATCTTTCCTGTCATTTTCCTAGACAAGACAGTAAGAGCAGCGCGCAGCAGCTGTTGCTCGTCATCGTCAAGGTACTTGAATGTGATACGCTGTTGGTTGGCGGCGAACGGCTGAGCTGTGCCCCGCTGATTCGACTGGCGCAGCGTGACGGGAACATGGCCGGCGATGGAAGATGGCGGTACGAGACACACTAGCGAGCTCTCGCCCAGAACGTCGTTGTCGTCGCGCGCTGGTCACCAAACATAACATCCAGCCCTGGTAAAATGAGCTCCCCAGAATCGTGACCTCGATACCGCCAGACTTGGGACCCTCGGCCGGGATGATCTTGTGCACAACCGGCTGAGACGTGGGGGTCGTGTCGGCTTGAGGCATGGACATGGGCAGCGAGAAGAGGCCGTTTTGGAACTGCTGGGAGAACTGCGCCTGATTTAGTTGTTGCTGCAGTTGCTGTTGTTGATGCTGGAACAGCTGCTGCTGGAACAGGTGCATGGGGCCCCGGAGGCCGTTGGGCTCGGAGCGCGGCTCGGGTGGGCTGACGTTGGTGCCGAAAAACATGGGCGTCTGCGAAAGAGCGAGGTTGTCAAAACTTCCTGACCGGTTGCCGTTGACAAAGGCGGCTGCCTGGTCCGTATGGCTGTTCGGCGTCAGCGGGCCAGTGGCCATCGGGTCGGCGTTCATCGGGACCATTCCGGCCAGACTGTCAATGTCGGGGTCACCCGAGCCGCCTGCCCGGAGAGCCATGTCGACGGCCGCTGCCATTGTATCAGGCACGAATCCAGACGGCGGCGACAAGAACGTAGCGCTGTTTGGGGAGAATTGTGCGACTGGCGATGTAGAAGCAGCAGCGAGGCGGCTTCCCGCATTAGAGAGGTTCTGTTGTGTGCACTGCTGTAGCTGAGGCGATGTCTCGATGCGCGTCATCGCAAGACCCGTTGGCACCTTTGGAACACCCGCACTGGACTTGCGCTTCTTTGCGGAATGTCCCTTGAGGCCGTCGGGTGACGCGGGCCTCGAAAGTGCTCTCGCCATGGCTGCTGCGGATGAAGAGGCGGCGGCGGTGGCGGCTGCAGCCGAGGCAGGATATGCGTTGGTGTTGGCGTTGGAGCCGTTAACCTTGTCGGCCTCTGGCGCCGAAAAGGTCACCGATCCGCGTTTCAGAGCCGAGGGGTCAGAGGCCGGTTGGTTGCCGCCAATCGACTTGGGCTTGCCGGCCTTTGAAGCAGCCTTTGAGCCAGCATGCGTGGGTGTGGAATTGGAAGAAGGCTTGGATGCATCTGCAACGTCGCCGACGAGGCATCGCCGTCTGCAACCGAGGGCGCTACCGATGCGCTTCCAGCGGATGCGGCCGTTGGTGTCTTGTGATCGTCGGTAATCATAATAGACCGTGATATCGTTTGGGCAAGAACCTGACCGCGGAAGTCCTTTAAAGAGAAGATCACCTGGAAACCCGCCTTTTCGCCATGATGACGGCAGTAGCAGGTGATGCGCATCGGGATAACAATGGCGGCGCTGTCACTCTGAGGGGCCATGTTGGTGGCGGCCGTAGGATGCTGCCAGTCTTTGATCTCGTTCGTGTTGAAGATGATGATGCGCCGATGCTCGTCGCGGCTCCAGCCCTCGTCGTCTTCCGGCTTCTTGGACTTCTTACGGTTGGCCCGTTTCCGCTCTCTCTGAATACAGCCGTTGCAAATCCAGACCTCACCGCCGTCTGCAGGGCGACAACCGTCACCGTCTTCGCCATTGGCGTCCTCGTTCGGGCGAACCTGGGGACCGTATGTCGACATGGCAGCCCGCTCGAGGGCACGCTGCCGGTTGACGTCGTTTGCCATGGCACTCGTGCAAACCACCATCGTGTGCAGTTCGAGCGTGTCGGGCGAGTGCTCCGGCGCACTTTTTGCGAGGAGTTTGGGTTTCGAGATGGTGTGGGGCGGCAGGTGAAGCTTTGTGACACCCGGCGGCAGAGAAGACAGCAAAATCGTGACCGGAATTTGCGTCTCTACGCGGGACTTATGTGGCTCAATACCGACGGAGAACTGAAGAGGTTGCCGTTGATTGCTTAGCGATGCCGCAGCTGTGGCGGCGGCCGGGCCATGTTGGAACATTTGCATCTGTGCTGCTACATTGTTTAAAAGCTGTTGCTGCTGCTGTTGCTGCTGCTGCATAACATTTCCTTGCCAACCTGATGTCGGGCTTGTGGGAACGCTCTCTGGGAACATAAAGTTGGGCGTCATCTGCATCGAATCGGTGTTGCCGTTTGTCAAAAATCCAAATCGAAAATCGGTCGTATCCATTGGTGACTGGGAGGACTGCATAAAGGCTGCCGGTGAAGGGTTGTGGCCGAAGACAAAGTTGGAGACTGGTGAGACCTCGCGCGAGGCGGCAGTATTGAGATTGTTCATCGAATGGCTCAGAGAGTATTGCTGCTACAGTGTTAGAAGGAAACCATGCACTCTATCAACAAGGCCTGTTCTGTTGTATCGACCTACCGATGCTGCCTTGCTGTGCCCCTTGCGGTGCTGTTGCGTCGCACCGTCGACAGGAGCCTGGCCAAACATGGCGGCCGCCGAAGACAAAAACTGCGGGGTGTTGAAGGTGGGGATTGTCGGGTCGTCGGGGGAGGGCTGCTTGTTGCGCTCACGAATTCGAAAGGAGAAGGCCCGCCGCTGTACGGGCTCTGGTCGGAGGCGACGGTGGCCTCTGTCTTGATACTGGCGCGGAGCGCTTCGTGATTTAGCCGATCGTCGGCGCTGTCAAATCCTGGAGTGTTCTGAATGGACTTTGGGTCAATGGTTCCGAAACTGTCGCCCTCTGTGTTCATGGACTGGTTGTGCTCGTCCTCGTTGTCTTCTTGGTCGTCGTCCAAACGCAAGTAGTCTCGAAAACTCCAGCTTTGCTGTGTGTTGTCGATGTCGTCGCCTGTTTTCAGTCCCTCATCTGTCATCATAATGTCGCCGCCAACAGATGCTGTTTGCTGTTGCTGTGACCTCGACGCGGGGTTCGGAGCGACGCCGCCCGTGGTGCGGTTATGGTTGGACGATGGCTTTGTTATGGTCGAGCCTTTGGACGACCGCCCGCGGCTCTTTTTTGCTGGGGTTCCGCCGGCAATACTGGACAGCGCCGTCAAGGACGTCTGCTTGGACGAAGAGATATCGGATGACGAATCCTGGAACGACGAGAGAAGAGACTCGGGGGAGGAAGCGGGTTGCTGTTGAGAATCGTCGGTCAAAAGCCGGTCTTTGCCTATGCCAGGCTTGCCGGAGCCTAGGCCGCCGGCCGTGGCAGCGTTGAGATTGTGGAAGTTGTGTGCCTGCTGCTTCTGGTTCCCGCGTATTTGATGGATGTGATGGATCTGGTTGTGAGGGTTATGGATGAAGTCGACGGTCAGTGCGGGCGGGGAGTCGCCCATCCACTCGGAGTGGACGGCGTAGTCGCCGGGAGAGGCGGCGAGGGCTTCGAAGGACGTGTCCTGGTCAGACATGTCCTCTGATCTGACGAGGATTTCCGATAACTCGGAGGGTGCAGACGGCCTTCAGGTGGGCGGTCAGAGCGATGTTTCGTCGCCCAGATCCCAGTCTCGACTGATGGAAGTCGGAGCGCCGGCCGGATCCGCTGAAAAGAGACGCGACAGACCCAAAACAAAACTGTCGACGATTCAGAGTCCGCACCGTGCCGTTTTCGAACGTGTTGAAGTCCAGATAGGCGGCGTTGTGGGCGTTAAACGGCCTGGAGACGTCGGGGTGAAAACCGTTGGGAAGTCCGGGATCGCGAGCGGATGGCGTTGGTTTGTGCCTGTCAAAAGCAAAAAACCAGGGCCGGGATGGCTAAGGTGTGATGCTTTGTGATGAGAGTGTCGGCCAATTCAAAGAAGAGTACGAGTAGAAAATCAGGCTTCCGATGGCCTGTTGTGTCGTTGTGTGCTGCGTGAGCGGTTTGGCGTGTCGTCCCAATCAATTCAGTTGATGGTCGATAGTAGGTGACTCGAGTGTGGAGGACCGAAGGAGAGAGAAGTGGAGACGGAGAAGGGGGCTTTGGCGAATGGAAGAGAGAGGCCGTCGAAAAAAATGCGAGCAAACAAACGACCAGAGGTCAGACGACAGCAACAAAGCAAATGTGTACGACGGATTGCTGGTCGTAGCAGTGAGTGCCAAAGGAGTGAGGCTGTCTGGAAACGCGACGACGTGATAGAGGAAGAGATTTGCCTGCCGTTGGTGATCGAGTCGGGGCTTCCCAATTTTTTCGCCGCCGTCGCAGTCTTGCCCAAAACACACTGCTGCAGTACGAAGTACTTCGTACTCGGTATGCCACAGGCAGTCGAGGAAGGAACTACCTCGCACTTGGTCGCTGGGAAAGGGCGAGCGACCGAGAGGGCAGGAATGACCACAATTTTTGGAAACAGCGTGGTGAGAGGGTAAGCGGCGGAGGTTTACCAGACGGTGATTGGCCTGTCGGTGTGTGGGCCCATTTGAAGCGGCCAAGACGCCACGAGGGAGGGGCGAGGTATCTACCCCTATTATTTCGCCCAGCTAGTACATGCAGCAACTGGAGAGAGGGGCGGGTGGTGCAATTGGTCTGATGCCCATGCCAATATGGGGTGGTTCAGGTAGGTGCAGCCACCAGGGCAAGCTCGCTACTCCCAGAGTCGCCCCGCTCTTTTCAGGCAGGCATCAAGGGAAGATAGGGGCTTTCGCAAGGGCCCAGAAGGGGCTGGGCGCTGGAGGGGGCGAGTCCTGCCAGTGCCTCTGCACTCAAGGAATGTACAAACTACGAGTACTCGTACATCTACCGTACTTCGTAGTGCGAGAACCAGCCCTACATGTACGAAGTACGAAATACTCGTACTGATATCTTACCTGGGGATATTGCTTCTTGGTAACCCAAACGGGTTTAAGGGCTTTGTGGAAATCTGGTACCAGGGCAGTCGGTCAACGGTCCCAACGTTTTGGCATGGCCGCGTCCCCTGTCACTTGCATGGGCTCGCAGGTCAGCAGGTGACTGCTTTGACAACTCGGTAGTTCATGATGAACAGCGTGCAGGGAACGAGCAAGGCCAAAAGAAAGCTGTGGTTCTTCCAAGGCAAACAGTTTGCGCGTCGTAGCTCGTAGTGTGATTTCTTTTTTAGTGAAGTGTGTCAAGGTCGGGGTGGGGCCTCCGTTCTTTCCTCAATGACACTCCGCGCGGGAGCTGTACGGGAAGGAAGAGGAAAGAGGCAGAATCGTAGATTATCGAATTTATCCTATGGCGACCGCTTCATAAGAAACGAACAGGAAGCTGCTGGTGATGTCCGTGGCTGGACAACGAGAGGGGTCTCTCGAATGCCGAAACCTTGATCAGAGACAGTATCAAGATGCAAGGAGTCAAGAGGCGCAGTCTTTTCGTTTCGCTTTCCTGAATCACATTTCTCAGCTATTGGAACATCACAAGACCCGTGGGTACAGGTACAACGGCATCCGCGAGAAGATAGCTGAGAGAAGTTTGAAGCATGGCATGATAGCAAAGAAGCGCTTCATACGACGCAGATTCAAAGCGCACAGAATTTAGTGGCTACCTGAGAAGCTGCATCTCCAGCCTGTCGTCGGGAGCTATCTGGCAGGCCGCGGCTAGATATCACAGAAAGCTCCCAGCACGAAGTACGAGTACACATCGTCTCTGGTATGGAAGTGCTATCTATTCGGGCCGGCATTGGTTGCGGTTCGCTTCATGGCTGGACCCGCTCGTGGAGACTGCATTGGAGGCGAACGACGTGCAGCAAAGCGATAATTACTTAACACGGAAACCCCGAGTTTGCTGTACGAGTTTGCGGTGGACTAAATTTAGCAAAGCGATCAAGTGCCTTCATGGAGATGACATGTACGAAGTACGAAGTAGAAACCTGGCGTCACCAGCCTGCATCCCCAATGTAACGCACGAATCCTGCGGGAGGATGGACGTACGACGCAATCTGCAGCTCAACCACACAACAAAGCTGGCAAGTGGTGCAGTGAGATTGGCCAGTTGCAGCGGAGATGTCTGCCTGTCAGAATGGCCCGAAAAAGATATCGAAGACAGTACTGATAGATAAGCTGAGACAGCTCCGTCAAGAGTGGCACGAAAAAGAAATGGAAGGCAAGGTCCGCTGGTGGATAAGAGTGTTGTGCAGAAGAAGCAAAAGCATGTAGATTGATCTCGTCTCGATGGAAAAAGTGTGCAAAAAAACCAATAAGTACAGAGCTCGAACAAAAGACAAAAATACAAGAGCAAGCAATAGATCCAAGTGAAACCGATAAAGAGAACCGTGCCACCACGAAACAAAAAGGACCATGCAGTGCAGGTTTATGTCGCCCCGGTGTTTAGTAATGCAACTTCCGCAACCCATTCGCGTAGCGGATCGAAACTGCCAACTTCGCCAAAGATGTGCTCTCGAATTTCGGCATTTGCCTTAAAGTACTCGACACCTTACGAATCGGCTCGAAAGCGGCGAGATGACAGTTTGCGACAGCCAGCTGACTCCACCTCTCATCGCTGAAAGCTGTCGTCGGGAAAGCGGATGTCCGATTAGGGCAGGGTAACCGATCCGGCTGGGCCGCGGCGAGGGGCTGGAATGGAAGTTGCCAACTCGTTGCGCGCTGCCTTCCGGCCCTCATACAATACTGGCCGTCGAGGAGGCTGCTCCACTCGAGTGACAGCGTGTCGCGAATGATGGAGCCGCCGATACGGTAGATGGGTCGTGTGCCCGGGTCACCGGGAAGCGGAGAAGAGCTGGCCGACATCTCTCTCGGAGGCGCAATCCGCACATGTCGAACGTTCCGGCCTTGCTGCCGCGAGACTCCAGCGATACTGCCACTCGCCCGATAATAGAGTTTGCACGCGGCAGCGAAGAGACTGCAATCCGCGCAGCCCCGCGGGCACCATCACTGTTCCAGAGCATACAACCGGGGACAGATGAGGAGACGCGAGTGTGCTGCAGATAGAACCGATCAACGGACCTCGCCGGACGACAAGCACAATCACGGCATCACGAGGTGTCTCCCGAGAGTAGCAACATCAGCCGGAGCCACCTGGCTGTCGTACCGTCATCCAGGTCCTGGCGACAGCTTCTCGATGAACTCCAGCGTAATGTAAAGGTAAAAGATGCCGAAACGCCCACAGGGCCAAAAAAGCCGACAAAGATGCCCTGGCGCCACTCTTGAATCTGGGGGATAATCTTGTGGATGGCCATGATCCAGGGAAGTCGGCGCAACAGCAGCATCAGAATGCCGAGAGCAATCAGGCGATGGTAGCGGCACAGGGCCGTTGAGGAACGAGGACCAAGGACAAACGGCACCGTACCACATAAAAATGGTCACGTTGAGCAGCATATCGATCGTCGGCTGCAGAGAGTCGTCTTTGGTCTCCAGCCGGAACCAATCATCCCACGTGAATATGTTTCCAGCAATGAAACAGGCCAGCACATCGTCGCTGCCAATCATGCCACAGGTGCCGACAATGAACAGGCCAACGAGATGGCAAAGACGAGAAAGCTCTCACGGTCCACAAACTTGCGCTCCTCTGCCCAGTGCAGCAACTCCTTTGCAACGTATCCGACCACGGCACCGTAGACGATGCTCAAAAGGATGGTATACCCGAGCGTTTCGCCGAACCAGAGACCAATGGCCTTGCCGGCGCCACCATCCGGCACAGGAAACTCAGGGTCGCGTCGAACCCAATGTACTGGATCAGGTACAGGGCCAAGAAAAGGAACGGGTAGCCCAGGCCGTCGTTGGCACCAGATTCGGCAATGATGATGCGTTGGAGCTCCACCGGGACGTTTTGGTCAGCGAAGCGGCCCTTGACAATAACGTTGGACAAGATCGGGTCCGTTGGAGTTGCGCACGAGCCGATAGCCAGTGCGTGCAGGAACGGTAGGCGAGGCGTGACCAGCCCCAGATGAGCAGGCTGGTCGACAACCACATGACGGTCATGATGGGAAGAGCAGCCAGGTCAACGGTCGCCAGTGATGCTTAAGGTACCTTGCTGGGGCAGCTGCACGCCGGCGAGAACAAGCTGCACGCCCAACACGAGCCGCGAGAAATAGAGGTTGCCGAGTCGAGGTTGGCCTGCGAGCCGCATATTCGAGAGTCGAATGAAATTGGCGCCCGACGGCGAAAAGGCCACGCCAGCCAGGAGGGAGATCACTAGGCGGTGTTAACGTCCATACCAGAACCGACATTTGGGGTTGGAGCAACCTACAGGCTTCAGAGAGGTAAAATTTCTCCTTGCAGAGATAAGATACCAGACCAAACAAGGACACCCATCCTCCTAGGACGCTGACCACGATATTGAAGTCTGTCAGAGCCAAAGACGGCATGGCGACGCGGCCGATGGCAACGAGCTTCGGACAGCCGGGCGTATGGGTAAGAGAAGCGTAAGGAGGAAGCGGGGTAGAGTCAACAGTGTCGGGTTGTTCTCAAATCTATGTCACGCCCGAGTCGTCCTTGCTCATGCGTATCAACAGCAGAGGCGCAAGGCCAGGGCAGCCGGGACGACAGGGCCGGGGCGGTCTCTTCGAATGCCGGGTGGCCAGTGTGCCGACTGTGGCTCGGAGGATGGTGATGTAGACGGCAGAGTCTGGGTCCGAGATCTAGGTTGCGGTTGGCACGTGCAAGAGGCACGGGCAGTGTGTATTGTCAGGGGTGTGGCGATGCGGCGTTTTCCGTGGAAAACTCCAGAGTTCCGAGCAAAGCCTCGTCTCGAGAATGAGAGAGCCGTAGGAACTGTTGCGTGAGATTCCAGAGGGGAGAAGGCAGGCCGTAATCAAGCAATTGGTGTCGGCGATCTGGCGAGAAGCGAATGATCTGATAACGACGTAACCGGTCGAACCTTGCACAAGACGCAAAGCTATAAGAACAGATGCTGAACAGCTGTAGTGCGAATATGGCTGGGCGAGTAGGTGACGCAGACGCAACAAATGTGAGCGTATGCAGCGGAATGATTGGCTGGAATCTGTGATGATGTTCGTGATCCAAAGCGAGAAAATACCTCTTTGGGTGCGAAGGCAGAGCAAACGAGATTGGAGCCAAGCGCAATCGAGGAACAGATCAGAATGCGCAGCGCGAGCTTACTTCAATCAATGTGGTGAGTGGCCTGACAGCAGCTGAAAGAAGGGGGGGGGGGGGGTGGCACCAAAATGAAGTTTACGAAGAAGACAAAGAAGACGAATATAAAAAGCTTTGGGCCAAGATGCTGCCAATGTTAAGATGCTAGCAAGCATTTTTAGTTTGCTGGCGGGCGAGGGGCTTCTGCCGTAATTTCTCTTCAGGTGCGAAAAGTCGCCGAGCTAGTGGTAGGTACGTACTTCGTATGATATACAAAACGTCCACTACAACGTAGATACAAATTGCCTCCATGATCAGCAGTCCCTGCGCTAATTGGTACGTTTGCCGGATATCTAAACTCCACCAAACGAGGTGCCGGCCGCCAAATGCACAGCGCAGTCAACCGCCCGTTCTGCGCAGATTACAGCTTCTCAGGGCTTTGGGTTGACATCATCGTCCTAAATGCTGCACGGACGAAGGGTACTCTGTATATTCTCTCCTTATATTACAAGACTGCGAAACGCTTAAACTCATCTACGCCCAAAGGAACTGTGGTGAGTTGTGAATTATCTGGTGCGTTTGGGGGTACAGCCACTGTAGCGCCTCGTCTAGCGGGGAGTTCAGGATTGATACGGAAACTAGTGGCACGTGGCACGAGAATGGAGAAAGACCGTTAACGAGGCGAGGCCAGTGATAAGATTCTTGGATTGGATGGAGAATGTCTGGAGAGAAAGGCGTGGTGATGTAATAATCACAAGAGCCCTTTAGACATAGTTGCGTGAAGTACGTCGTGCTGTTGCTGTGTATAGTTGCATTAGTGTATTTATTGCACATACAGTTCGTGAACAAGTAATTGTATACATTGCAACGACACAAGAAGTGATGCACCAGGCCGTTCGTAGATTGACAGGGACTGTGCGAAAAAGATGGCTAGACAAAGCTGAAAGCAAACAAAAACAAACACGGAATATCCCAGACCCAAACCAAGCGCCGGCAATTTGCATGTATAAGAATTGATCTGCGCCATGTACGTGTAGGCGTAGGTGTGTACAACCGGGATCAACTGGAGATTGCTCCCGCCCCCCTAACAATGCCCAGCAGCGGTCATGTCTGCTGGCGTGCTCCCTGGACCGCCAGCATGTCCGCTGCGATATTGCCAGAGTCGGAGCTGTGGCCCTTGACCCAACGGAACATGGTCATTGTGCCGCATTTGTCGCGAGCATCAATGAACGTGCGCACCGCCTTGATGATGTCCTGGTTCATGACCGAGTCGCCCCCACGCGTCTTCCAGCCGTTGCTTGCCCAGCTCTTGTACCAAACACTGACACAGTTGATCGAGTAGGTGCTGTCGGAGAAGATGCGAACCGGCTGCGTCACAGGCACTGATTGGAGAGCACGCAAAACGGCTGTCAACTCGGCACGCTGGTTTGTCTGCAAGGTTGCCCTTGAGTCGTTCCGAGATATTCTATGCAAAGGCACGTTGGGTCAGCATGAGTGAAACGTCAATGGAGACGGGGCTTGTGTGCTTGGCGGATGAGCTACCTCTTGTCGCCAGGTCCAAGAAAACACCGACACCTGCAGAAGCGCCATTCTTGCCGTTGCCCAAGCTGCTGCCGTCGGTATAAATGTCAAGTACGGCTGTTGAGCTCGCAGGAGCCGCACTGCTGCCGTGTTTCGTACGCTTCGTTACCGGCTGAAGTATTTGGCGGCATCTTCTTCGTCTCCTCCTCGCCCTCATCATCCACGTCGTCTTGGTCGTCTTCGCCGTCTTGGCCGTTTTGGTCGTCTTGGGCATTTGCAGCACCGCCTGTGACACTCAGCGCCCGTCGTGTTTCCTCGTTGGCGTACATTCTTATATAGTCTGCCGCCTCTTGCCGTGTTGAGAACTTCTTGTACTTGGGCCCCTTGGCGCCCACGATGGCCTTGGACGCCTCGGCCCAGTCCGTATAGATGCCGGGGAATTTGCCAATCGCCACAGCATAGAATCGGGGCACGCCCTTGTCCTTGGCGCCTCCCTCGGGGTTGAGTCCCGCAACAAACGCGGCAGCATGCTCTCGGGTAACAAAGCTTTTGTCTGGTAATCGAGGCGAGCAAATGGGTTAGAACCTGGACACGAAAGAGCTCAGAAACATCATGAGACGGGAGCGACCGGCAACGACTCACACTGTGCTCCCTTGAAACCGGCAATCTGGGCCTGGCACTCGTGCCACGTCAGGTAGATCCCCGGCCGTGCGCCTGTGCGGACAGCATAGTATTTTTGTGCGTTTCTGTCGTCCAGTTTTCGCTTTCGCCCGGCAGTTGTCGTGGTAGCAGGTGTCGGCATTGAGCGCGAGGGAGCAGCGATCGGAGGAAGGGGAATGGGCGTCGAGGTGCTGCCGATAGCGGAGGTCGGGGCAGCGACGGTCGAGGATGCTTTGCCCTTGCGACCTGCGGGAGGCATTATCTTAGTGACAAAACCACCGCCTCCAGCGCGCGCAAGTCGAGCAGGAGCTGTATGGGTGTACGGGGGGCTTGTGTAGCCGGAGTGCAGGCGGGCGTGGACGTGTGCGCGGCGGGCGGCAGCCAAGCGGGCGATATCACTGCCGAAAGCGGATGGAGCTGGATGGCGGGAGCGGAGCACGCTGCTAAGCCGAGAGCTGTGGCTGCTGCTGCCGCGACTGTTGAGTTGATTGTCGTTGGCGTCACTTTGGCTGCTGGGCTGTTCGTCGGCTTGTCGAGAGCGTGAGGAGGGTTCCAGCAGCAATCGAACAAGAGGACGATGGTCTGCTGAACTCCCAGTAGCCGCCTGGTAGAGCGGTAATCCAGCTAAGCCGCCAGGACGTCGACGTTGTTTGGGAGGGCGAATTTACTTGTATCAGGTGCTTGGAAAGTCGTCGAGGAGTAATCGTTGTCGAGGTTTGCTTTTTGGTCAGGCCGAACGGCTATTCCTCCGGATTTCAGACTGGGGAGTCGTTGCTGGTTTTTTATGTGGACACTGACGAGGTGCCTAGAGCTATGGCATTGCAGCTGTAGTTGAACTGTCTCGGCGTCATATGATGAAATTGAAGAATAAAATATGTGAAAGAAACGTCGCCCCAAAACGCCATAAGGAGAGGGAGCTGAAAAACAATGCTGGATCATGGGCAAAAGCAAAAGTGAGAGGAGACTGAGCTTATGTAATAAAGGATGCCACCGGATGGGCGCAAACGAAAGGAAAGAGGAGAAAGCGAGTGTCCACCAAAGAAGCAAAGCGAACGGGGGGGGTTCTAACGCGAGATGGGAGGGTGGAGAGAATTGGTGGTGCATGGAGGAGGTGGAAGGGAAAGGGGGGGGTCTGGAAGCTGGAGGGCTTATTTTCCTTGCCTGTCAAGGGAGAGAAGTGTTCACTAGCTGCAAAGTGGGAAGGGGGAGAGTCAGGGACGGATGTGGAAGGGACGGGGGTTTTAGGCGCTTGCCAAGACGAGGAGCAGCTAAAGCGTGCAAACCGGGCGTTGAAATGTGCTTCATCCCTCTTCCTCTTCTTCACCCATCGCTTTGCTTTTCTTTCACTCCGTACACGTCATTTATCTCGTACTTTAGCTCCGCTCCCTCCCAACTGTGCACAGGCCGTGATGAAGATCAGAATGGCCTACGAGTAGGGTACGAGCTTCCTTTTGGCGATAAAAACAGAACAAGCCACTCTGCGGAGCTGTCCTTTCATTTAATAGCAGGGGTGGAGGCAAAGGAGGGGGGGAAGCTGAAGCTTGGCCTGGTTGCAGTATGGGAGGTAGTTTGACGATTTGCTCTTGTGCGCTTCTGGTGTGTCTGTCATCGCCATCTGTCTCCTGCACGTTGCTGTCTTCTCTTATGCAGAATGCTGGATGTAGTCAACACGTAGTGCACGTGACGTTCACACTCGCATAATAGATGTCTTCGAAACATATCGCTTCGGATTCCGTTGCACCCTGTCAACTCTATCGGATGCAAGTCACATCTCATAATCGATGAAGCATCGCGATTGCGCTGCAAAGCGTGTTCCGGTCATATGTAAGTTTGAATGGATTCAGTATCTAACCTTCCGCGTCATCTGTAAAAAAGCCGACTTCCTTCATAACCAGCCTTGCAACCTGCACGAGCCACACAATGACTTCGCTTCCATGCTAGAACGCCAGCCTATGACTTGCTACTGCCCACCCGATAAAGACAATAATGCGGTCTTCTGTGGAGATGGAACGCCCGGGATACGGAGGCTTAAAGAAGAGCACGAATAGCAACACATGTCGCTTTTGGCAGCATATGCCGCGTTCATGAAACAGAAAGAGAGCAGAACAAAAGCAAAGAAAGAAAGAAGAAGCCAAGCAAATAAAAACAACACAAGCACTTCGTAATGGTAAGAACTCGACTTCGTGCATCATAAACATCATGGTTAGACGACATCCTCAGCCTCAGGCCATGCGATTAAGCATGAGTCGTGGGCCATATCCAGGGCTTGCAGGAGCAATGAGCTTCCATTCCAGGCCAAGAAGCTCCAGTTCAGCTCACGGCGCCAGAAAAGTCCGAGACATGGGTGCTCCGCCAGCAACATCGCCGCCGCGCGGTCTCTGACCAGCTCGAAGAAGGGCCTCAGAAGTTGAGCTCGGCACGAGGATTCGATCTTCGGCGCTGAGACCACAGTCGCGCATCGGTTGGCAAAGATGACTTTGCCCATGCGGGAATGGAGAATGGCCATGGAGCACATGGTGCACGCTCATGCGTGACGTAAAGCTCGAGGCCGTGGCAGAGATAGCGTCTGGTGTTGGGTGCTCCTCCATAAAGACCGTGCTCCTCTTCTAAAAGTGGCTTGTCTTTGAAAACCTCAAACTCCAAATGCTGCCGGTGCCAGCGTGTCCCCGGTCACGGCCACGGCTCAGCGGTCCCGCACACGATCCTGTACTTCGTTATGCACCTGACATACGACTACATCGTCGGTATCGCCAGAGTGATGGTTCATTGGTGCGAGCATTGACGTCGACGCTGCGAATGGACCATTTTCGCTAGTGTGGCCCACGGCCGGCACCAAAGTGCTTCTCGATGGCGGCTCATCATTGTCGTTGTGAGCGCTGACAGTGCTCGAAACACCTTTCTCTGGCCCGTTTCTCGACGAACTAGTTTCTGCGCCACCATGCTGATAGCACGCAGGACGGCATGGGCATCGGGTTACCCGTCTTGGACGACTTGGGCTGATGCTGCCAGCGAGCATTCTCCGGCAACAGCACCAGGCGCGGGCCGTCCTCTCCACGGTAGACGATACAGGCACCCATGGCTTCGCCGAGGCCGGATGTCTTGGACTTGACGGCCATCTGTTGCCAGTGCCATCCAAATCGGTGCGTCGTCCGCAATTTCATTCAGTAGCCCGGATCACCAAGCTAGGATGCGGCCCCAAAGGGTTGTTCTTTCCGGTACATGGTCGGCCAAAACTGGCTGGTCCACAGTGCCGCTTGTATTTGCGACGTCGGGCCAAAAGAGGTACGGGATGGATGCGAAAACACGGTCTTCGAACCGTCCAAGAGGCATTAGAAGCGCCTCGGCCATTACTTTTTGCGATAGGGTAGCTTCTAGGCCGAGGAGAACATACACCAGTTTGACTTGCCGGTGTGGATCTGCTTGCTGGCAGCCGAATCGTTCATGAACTGAGTCTTGAGGTGTGCAGGAAGGTCCACAGGCTTCGCACAGCGCCGCAAATAGGCATGCCCTTAACAATTTCTCAGGAAGCAGGTCGCGTAGCAGGCTGTACAGGGCGCACGTGTTAGCGATCGCGTCCGTATGTGGATGAAACGGACAAACGCAAAGGGAGAGAGGTGACATACTTGATGACAGCACTGGTCGAACGTATCGGCGTCGGGTGATCAAAACCTGTCCGCACTGGTGATCGTCGCGTAGCTCAAGAGTCGTCTTGAGTGGGATGAGCACACCATCCTCAATGTGCTCTGGAATGAGGCTCTTAGTGACGGGCTCCTGACCCTCAATAATCTCGCTCAACTTTGCGCGGCTGCTCATTTTCGCAAGCTCGAATTTTTTGTAGTACTGGCAAAGAGCTCGTTTGTTTTCTCTGTGGTTTCTTGACGTCGTAGTCGGCTTCAATGTCAGCGTCGCCGTCGGGAGCTCCGTCTCTCTTTCGCTTCTTGTCGTCGCCGTCGCTGATTCTACTCGCGTCTTCGCCTCCTTGCCCCCCCTTTTGGAACTGCTCGCTCTGTTCGGCCAGCATTCACACGTCTGGTACAGAACGACAGCCCAAGCCGACAAGAAATAGGTCCTGAGAGATGAGAAAGCCCAAACGGGGATAGAGTGAGGGGGCACAGACACAAATGAGAGGTCAAGACAGCGGCACCCAGTCAAGGCGGTCGGCCTGGTGATGGTGGCCAAACGCAAGCAATGTTTGGGAGGAAGACGGGGTCGCCGAGAAAGAGTTCCTAAATCTTGGACATGGCGGTTGCCTCTTGGCGCAGACTCGTAGTATTCCTCCTTGCCCTTGGATGTTGTTGATCCAGCTAAGGTTGAGAAGGGGGTTGCGAAATGGTTGAGCAGGTGCTAACGGTGAAGTTGCAGAATAAGTCGGAAGGACCGAGCTGTGTACGACGTAGAAGGAAAGATGAAAAGAGCGTGTTGCTTGGCGTCAGGGTGCCTCTTTCCGTTCCGGTATGTGACAAGACCTGCGTAGCTTCCAGACGGTGACTGTCGTGGTGTTCAGTTTTTATACACCGCGTGACGGCGTTGACCCAGGGAAAGTGCAGGTATTGTCTTGTGTCAAGTAGGCAGTCATGCAGAGTGCAAAGGCAGAAGGTGCGATTGTCCGTCTGTTGCCTTGGCAGGAAGGTGCGAGTGGCAGAAATACCAAACTTAGAATTCGCTACAAGCCTCAAGTGTAATGAATTTTTCACCATATTGTGTCGCGTTGCGCATAAGCAGAAAATAAAAGTGGGTCGTATCGGCCTCCAGCAAACACGCCATCCTATCTTATTACGCTTCCTTCACCCACTGGGCATCGAAGCTGATGGTTACACAAATAGTAAGGCCTTGATGTGGCGGTGTTCATTTGACATATGTGTCGAGGAGGTTTTTTTCCCACGGTATTCTTCGGAAGAAGGAGCATACATTCGAATAAGACCCTCAGCCTCGTCCTAATGTTGCATCTAACAGCCCTACTTAAAATTGATTAGCGCCTGTCAGGCGAGGCTGTCGATCTTAGGTTGCATTTACCCAAGCAAGTCATGTCGTTGGGTTTTGCTAAGATACAGAGGACGGAGCCTCCGCACGGCATTTAATTCACCAACTCGGAGAAGAGAGCGTCACGGCTTCCATAAGGCCATTGTTTCCAACATAAAAAAGCCGAATTGAACGAAACCTCATATGTTGTGGAAAGAACAGTTAAACGGGACGGCTTTCAGGCTTTCAGGCTTCAGGCTATCATACGGCCAAGTCTCTCTCCATTTTACTGTGATAGGCACTGTATTCTGATTGCTAGAAACAGTCTTCCTTCTCATAGCTGTAAACAAGTCGAACTCGGCCCTGACTTCTCCTTGAACACTTTGTCTACGATATAAGTCTTGCTTTCCTGCGATAACGGTGCCAGTGCCCGAGCTCAGCTTGGCTCACAAGATCTTCATGAAAATCTTCTTCCGGCCCAAATTGCCTCTTGGCTATGTGCTGAGCGCCCGTGTTACCCTATCCTTGAGGCGCAACCAAGATCTGGGCGCCGGTCTGCCAAGAAGATCTTCGTAGGCGAATAGAAGGTATGCGGCATGTCTGAGTTGTTTCAATATACGACTTATGTGCTACAGCAACCGGGGTGCGGCAGACACACCATTGCAGCCTGTCCGCCCCAGGCTTTCAGGGAGTGTGAATTCAGCGGTCAAGATACGGCGGACCAAAACTAGGCTTGGCTGACACTTCTTTGTGATACGAGGCTCACCTGAAAAGGGTAAGGAGACATTAGGAGACGCGGGCTTGTACCTTTGTGATAGAACACGGCCTGCAGAATTGAGTGCATTCGTAGTTGTGTTTCACGGCCTAGCCCTGTAAGCCTATGGCCAGCTCTGAAAGGGCACGTTTGGTGCCACGGCGAGCCGACTGGCGGCGCACAGTACCACGACCGGTATCATATCTGTGTCTTACCGCTATCAGATATATCCCACTCAGGTGGCCAATGGGTGTAGCGGAAGCGGGCGTATCGTAAGCCGGGTATGTTTTACTATTTCGCGGCCCGAGCTATCAGATTGGGTGTTTAGACCTGACTGTGTGCTATTCGTGGAACACAAAGGATGTTCTTTGACACGAAATGCCAGTGTAAGCGATTTGGGACGCTGTCGCGGTCTGGGCGGGACGCAGCCGGGCTCGCCTTGGGGGCCCGTAGCATGTCTTGAAGCATTTTTGCCTTGGCTCCGGAGGGATGTGAGGACGATCCAGGCCGCCAAAGCATTTTGTATTACGAGTACTTGCTGATACCGCGCAGTTGTGCAGTATGTTCGAATGGGGTAGGCACCACCACGATGTACTTTGTAACGCAGGATGCGCCAGCTCCGGAGAAGAATGGCGATGGGTGACGTGGGGGGCTACCGACCAAATGGGACATTAAGCCCGGAGGCGAGGCACTGTGGGGGGAGGAGAGGGGAGCTCTGCAATGTCCCCATCGCATGCATGGAGCCCGCATTTGTCTATCCCACAGTAAAAGGTCCATGCCATCTTATCGTTCCTTCATCCAACGGAAACATGTGAAGTTGTCTCTTGACACACCCGCCTCGCCGGTTGTGTGGGGGATAATAAGAGAAAAAACCAGACACGGCACTATGGGGCAACAATACTCGTACATAAAAGAACTGCCTACCTTCTGAGGCTTGGCTGTACTCTCCGAGATAGTTTGCCTTTGTGACTGTCCAATCTCCTGTCTGAGACGGCCGTATTCGAGTAGTAGCCAGAAGTGTATCTTTACCTAGAGGGATCGCCAAATATTGTACGAGACAGCACGGTAGAAGGCATTTGTCAGATGAGGCGGCTTCCCGAAGATCCGAATCTTGGCCTCCCTGAAGCTGTCGTGCTGGTGTAGGACTTTTATCTGACTTGTACGCGTAGCCGGACCCTCCTATTTGGGAAACGCGGCGCACGCCAAAGCACCGCGACAGCACTTGCCCCGAGCAAAACTCCGGTATTACCACTTGCGAGCTTCAGGATCAAGTGGGCTCCCACGTGTGGGACGAAAACCTACCCCGTACGAAGCACTTTGTACGAACAGAACTCTTGACTTCTTGATTTCTTGATTTCTTGGTTTCTTTTCAACTGGACGTTTGAGCTCATCCTGCTTATGCTCCTTCCCCAATTGGCAGTGCCCGGTGCATAATGCTCTTTTATCGACTGGGCCACCTTCCAGACGTTACTTCGCACAAAGGTGCACCACTGCTAAAAACGAAAGTCCTACTCGCACTTTTCACGGGCTCTTGGGAACATGGCTGGCTTGACCGGCCGCTCTCCCAGACTTGACTGTCTTTTGTGACAGTTGCTAGACGTATCTTACCTCCCGCTTAGGCTTCCATCAAAAAAGGCCTCTGTGCACCCACCTCTTTAATTCCTTTTCCATTCACTCTCTTGCTGCCTCTGCGTCCTAACTTCCTAGCGCTGCCCAATCGTCACGCTCCGAAAAGGCTAGTGTGTTCTTAGTCCTCCAACAATAGAGCGATTGCGCCCTCCGAACTCGCAGGTGTGAAAATTTGAACCACGGAGCATGTTGACCCGCTGGAGCATATGCCGCTCTCGCTGGTAGAGCCCTGAAGGACGGGGAATACGACATCTACGGCGCAAAGAGGCTCGAGAGAAGTCGTCTATTCCATCTCCAATTCTCGCATAGCACACTCACCACCTTCGGCGCCACAGATGCACAGAAGCGCCGACGGACAATAGACACCGAAACAGCGAACGTGATGACTGGCCAGTGCTCCACTTGGAAAAGTTGACCCCAATCTGTACCAGTACGAAGTACTTGTAAGGTCGTATTTGTGTGCAATTACAGGCTAGCTGGGCAGGAAAGCTGCCACCTTTGTCTTCTTTCAAGCCCTTCTCATCGCCGTTCACGGCAGGCGAACCAAGGTGAGGTAAAAAAAGGGTGAAGGACAGCGCCCCGAATCTAGTGTGACAAACCTTTTCGCTGGATTTTATCACGTAGACGTTTATTTGCGAGGTTGCTTTCGAGGCGTGTTTTTACGATGACCTTGTGAACTCTCATGCTCGTTCGTCTTGCTTCCTTTCTTCTTGTTTCTTCCCGCAAGTCTGACGTCTTGCTGAATTTGTCTTCCTTACTTCCTGTTCAGTTCGTATCCTTATTCGTTGGCCGTATATTGGTCTCATACTGAGCTCTTTCCCTCACCGTCCTCACCGGCCCGAAAATCATCCTCTGCCAGAAATCCGTGGAAAGTCCTCCGGCGTCTACCCAACAAACCTCCAAAGGGAAGGAGAGCCACCACGAAGAACACATACTTCGTGAAACACCAACTTCAACACCGAAAGCGCTCCAGCCAAAGCCATCAGTCTGACTGACCGATCGTGAACGAGAAGAAATCCAGTCACCAGCCGGAGTAAGAGCAGTCGCCTTGCTGATTTCACGGGGCTTTATTTCTCTCTTGCCTCTTCTCGTTTCCCATCTCTTCCTCTTGTTCTTTCCCCCTCGTCAGGCGAAACCGGCACCCGAATTTTGGGGAAGTGACGCACGTACCTCCTTCCTCTCCAGCATCTCCAGACAAACAGTCCTATTCGAGGCAGGTACGATGTTTCTGTCTTTCCTCTTCACCAATTTTGCCTGCCTTTATATTCAAACATATTCCCTGCCGAACAACCCAGCTCTCACTTGCTCCTGTCCTCTTCTTTCATCATTCTTACACTCTTCGTTTTTGTTGCTCACGCCGCCCCCTTCGCCGTCTCCATCGCAGGCCAATCGCCTTGTGCGCGAATACACAACTCCAACACAATACTAATGCCCGTCGCTTGCCCAGACCATTTAGCACCATAAAAAACCGGCTTCTCCCCACTAAGACGTTCCATCCACTGCTTCCGCCGCCCGCCTGGACTACGAAGTAGACTGCTGGAAGCAGCACCATCGCGGCCACCCCACCCGCACTTGCGGCCTCGTCTGTCCACACCATTCTTTGAACGACCCAGCGCCCATTGTACATCGCGCCATAACAATCAGCAATCTTCCACAGCGCTCTCCACCTCGCTGAATTGCGCCGTTAAACGCTAGCGAGCTCCAGCGGCGAAACTCTTTACTAACCCAAGCTATATGCACACATAACAAATCCGCCAAAAAGACAACGCCCTCTGAAGAAGACGAACGACGCGAGAGGAAAACAGGGCCGAGCAACCAGATAGATTTAGGGCCCACGCTCCCGGCCGCTGCGGCGGCTGATATTGAACCTCCGCCGACAGCTTCTGTCAGATTCGAGTACGAGTAGGAGAAGGCCGGCGGGCTTTCCACTTACCCACGCCTCTGCGCATCCCACCCCATCAGGGATTATTGTGACTCAGCCTTGGACGTCCGACGCTGTCTTTGTACCAGGCTCTATGGCGGCCACATTTTCAGCTGCTTCTTTTGTCTCTGACCAGACCAGCCAAAATACAGGTTCGCCAAGCCCACCCCATACCCTTGCGCTTCTCTGCTCCGGCGAGTTATTCGTCTCCCCGTTGCTTGTGTCGAGACAATAAAGGACTACTGCTTCTTTTCTCCCCCTTCTTCTCCCCTCTTACTTCGCCTTGTCATCTACCCTTTCTTTGTCCTGCATATCACCAATGATCAGTATTTATTGCAACTCGTCCCAAGCTGCACCCTCTTTCCCCCAACATAATTACCCTGCGTTGATCTCCCAAGCAGAAAAGTCCTGTCGTACTCCTGTCTTCATATTACCATGTCCAAGAATAGGAGCGGCTGCTTTCATTTTGACATATAACTCACCTTGCCCGCCTCACCTCGTTGCCACAAGCTGCAACCTGCACTTCGCATTTTCTTTCTTAACAGCATAGCCTCGCATTTTCGAGCTTTTGCTTTACAACTTCCAGCCTGCTAACTTGAGCGTCGTCTGCCTTCGCCCGCCCGCCTCTAGACCAGCTTCGCAAAAAACAATCCCAGCAATCCTCGCTGGCAAAGCTTGTCATGAGCACACATCTGGTCTCAGCTACGAACTCATCGTCCTCCGCTTCCTCGTCTCCGAAACTTCCTCAGACAGAACGCCCCTCTGTGCCTTTGCTTCACGGACAAGATGGCAACCGTCTACCTCCTGCGCATGCTTCTCTCGCCCATGCGCTGAGATCTCTGAACAACGGCGCAACAGACTTTCTTCCGCCACCGAACAGTATCAATAGCACCACTGGAGCACCCACCAGCAGACCAAGCATCCCACACTTTGAATCACCCTACGCACGGAGCAATGCCTCGACTGCTCCTGGGTCACCGAGAATGTACGTGTCCAAAAGTTTTTTTTTCTTGGAGAACAGTCTACCTCATAACAACGGCCCATTTTCCTCGCTCTCTTCTCCTTCCTTACGACACTTATAAACTCGAGGGGGTCGCACCAATGTGGCATATCATTGGGGCAAATTCTAGTGGATGACGGAGTGCGTTGGGGGACTGCGAAGGAGGCCCTGCATATGACAACCTGCATCCCGTGTTTTATTTCCTGCTAACGTGCTACGTCATAGCCCTCCGCTGAGACAGAACTCGGGCAACCACACGCCGCGAGTCCGACCTCATGCGACGACCTTGAACATCCCGGGCATGACCCGGTCCAAGGTCTCACCCGATGGCCGCATCCCCGACCGAGACGTTGCTGCCAAAGCTGGTCATCATTATGGTCGGTCTGCCTGCACGGGGCAAATCGTACATTACAAAGAAAATTCAGCGTTACCTTTCATGGCAGCAACACAACACACGCATTTTCAACGTCGGAAATCGGAGACGCATAGCCGCCGGAGTCATCCCGTCATCTTCGTCCTCGCCTAGAGGCAGATCACCACCCGCCTCCCAGCACCGCCACTCTCTTTTGAACCCAAACGGGCAAGCAGATGCTCCCGTGCAGGAGGCAGCGTCGATTCTGCTGAATGGCACCCATACTACTGAGATCGAAGAACCTACGACGTTTGACCTCAACGGCATCACTGAAGATGCAGACACTTTGAGCGAGCAGCAGAAGCGCCTAGACCAGTCTGCCAACTTCTTCGATCCGAAAAAACGAGACCGCATCTAAAATCCGGGAGCAGGTCGCCTTGGACACACTCGACGAGCTCATTGATTATCTTTGCACGGAAACGGATCAGTCGGTGTTTTGGATGCAACAAATAGCACCGTCCATCGGAGGAAGCTTTTGGTTGACCGCATCAAAGAGCGGGAGCCAAAACTCGGCATCCTTTTTATTGAGAGCATCTGCAATGACGAAAATGTGAGTATTCGGTTTTGTCGCTGTTGAAAGAAACGTGCAACAGATCACTAACAGGTACTTTATTTAGCTGCTGAAGCAAACATGCGCCTCAAGCTCTCGGGCCCTGACTACAAGAACAGGATCCTGTGAAGTCGCTAGAAGACTTCAAGGCTCGTTGAAGGCCTACGAGAGTGCATATGAGCCAATCGGCGAATACGAGGAAAAGCACGACTGGCAGTATATCCAGGTAATTACGCGCTCAGCTCACAAAGATTTATCAATGATGGTATCCCTGGCTAACACCGCTCTCCCTCACTGAATAGATTATCGACTGGACGGAAAATCGTTCACCACCGCCTCAGGGGCTTCTTGGCAAGCGGTATCGCGTCCTACTTGACGACGTTTAACCTATCCCCAAGGCAAATTTGGATCACAAGACACGGCCAGAGTCTGGACAATGTTGCCGGCAAGCTTGCGGTGACTCGGATCTTACTGAGCGCGGCCATTATTACGGAATGGCTTCTGTACAACTTCATCACGGCAAAGCGGAAAGAATGGGTCGTTGAACAGGAAATAAGATTGCCCGCGCGTCTCCCGCCGCAGCCGGGAGACCATACGCCCCCATACCCCGAGTTCAATCAGGACCTCGAAGAGAAGAACTTTTGCGTCTGGACATCCATGCTGAAGCGGAGTGTCGAAACTGCCGAGTACTTGAAGCTGATGACGATTACGACGTCAAGGCGTGGGAAATGCTCAATGAGCTAAATGCTGAACATTCGAGGCATGACATACGAAGAGATTGCACGAAACACCGGATGAGTATAAGAAGCGCCAGCAGGATAAGCTGCAGTACATCACCGGGTGTCGGTGGTGAAGGCTATCTTCAATCATCAACCGCTGCGCGATATGGTACGTGAGTCGAGCGCGTCGCAGACCACGTTCTGATTATCAGTCATCGTTCTGTGTGCCGCGTCCTGATGGCCTACTTCATGGACCTCACGCGCGAGACATTGCAGACCTTGATGTTCCCTTGGGGATGCTTTTCGCCATTCACCCAAAGCCATACGGTATCGAATTCCACGCCTATCGTTACAACGAACCCCAGGATGGTTTGACGAGGTCCGGAGATTATAAGCCGATCAGAAAACGCTGGACTGCATACAACTGAGCTGTTTAGGCTTCGATCGCTCCAACACCACTACCTTCGGAGCCGATCGCGAAAATGATGGCACACTCTGACGGCTTGCCGTCCGCACGAAAATCACCAAAGCTTGATTACCAAGCCATTGTACGAAATATACCATTTATGACACATCCGACATGAGATGACATGCCGGCGAGCAACGTTTCAAAGTTTCAACCTACTCCTTTATATTCTTTGGTTTATTTTCTGGCCTATCTTTTTGGTTTACTCATTGCAGCCTTTCTGTCTTTGTATTTTTTGGTCGAGGAGTTATCAATTGTGTTTTGTTCGATTTTGTGTATTTATTTCAGCTCAAAGCTATGGACAACAAGACATGGGCAAGCGGCTTTCATGGGCTGTTTCAATCCAACTGGCATGTACACAATGTGAAGAAGACTCATGACCAGACAATGTCTATGTCGTACTTCGTACACTGGATTTGAAATGACGATCAGCTTTTGGACGCCGACTCTTGGCACCGGAGGTAACCCTCGCGGATTGGAGCACTCTCCAGAGGTCAATCACTTACAATAGTGGCTAGCGCTGCACCGCATCGACGCACTGCCGGGCATTGGGTCTACTTGACTTGGGCGATTGAGGTTCCAGGAGGTTAGAGAAGCTTTCTTAAGCAAACTCGCCGTGTTAGCAAGCAATTTAGTGGGCTTTGGCGCGTTTTTGGCGCGATTTGACGAGGCGCTTTGTTTGGCCTTGGCTCAGCTCTCCGACGCTAGTCCTGATCGCCACAACAATTCGGGCCAGCGAGAATGGGAGACCAGCCAAGACAGCTCCATCATGCCGCCGCTGATTTCCTGACTTTTTTTTCTTTCATCACGGAGGCGGGAGCCATCTCTCTACTTTTTGTCTCTCCTTCATCGCCGGAATGCACAACGGCTCTTGTTCCAACGCCTACATCACCAGTGCTTTCATCTGTTCTCTGTCTGTGAAAGCGCTTCAGCGCGAGTGCCAAGACAATACCAGCCTACTGCGCACGAAATAACAACACAACGCCAAGAAGCTTAAAAACGGCGGATTTGTGGTCCAAAAGCTCGAGAAAAGAGGCCAGGCACAATCCTAAACCACGCCCCGCGTACACGACCAGGTCTTTACGGTCCCATTGCTTCTTCTATCCTGTCGTCCACACGATGAGCGACGGAGCAGGTCCCATCGGCGACTCGTCGCCGCCGCCGGCGAGGACGGGCGTGCAAGCATCGTCTCCTTCCACGGCGGTCGATGCGACCGGCACCAGGCGCCTCTTCTGGCTCTGTCCCCGCCAGCCGCACGACGTCCAACACTGGCGGCGAAGCTCGGGCGCGTCGGCGCGGGTCCAGAATGGGTCGGCGGCGCAAGCCCCAGGAGTTTCTGATGCCAGACGGGCGGCGCGTGCTGGTGGCGCTGCCCGAAGACGCGGATGCGCTGCGCGAAAAGTATGCGGGCGTGATGCGCGAGGCCGCCGAGGGCGGAGACGATGCCGTGCCGCAGGTCGAGGTTGTGGTGCACGGCTCGGACGAGCACAAGCGGTACCTGGAGGAGACGCAGGCCCATCAACAAGCGCGACGCGATGCACTTCGAGCCAGATTCGGGCCAGAGATTTTGGAAGAGTGGGACCGCATCACGGCCGACTTTAACCACGTGTCGACCGAGCTCGAGAAGCTGGCCGACCATTCGGCCAGTCTTGGCCACAGCTTTTCCAAGTTTGGATACAGCGCGACGCTGCGGACGTTTGGCGGTGGCGAGGGCCACGGCGGCGGCCATGGCGGCGGCGGCGGCGGCGGCAGCGGTGGTGGAGGTGGCGTTGGTGTCAGTGGCAGCAGCAGCCGCCGCGGCAGCCAGGTGGCTTCCAGCGCCGACAGCACCGCCTCGGGCACGGACGACGACGATGGCGACGACAGCGTAGCGGCGACGATGGTGGCAAGAGCGGCGTGCCGGTGTGGCACAACCAGAACAACGGCCAGATCATACAACTGTTTAAGCGGCCCGTGGTCAAGCAGTACTTCCACCGCGGCCTGCTGTGGCGGGCGAGCGAGGAGACGTCGGTGCAGAGCTTCGAGCTGTTTTTCGACCTGCTCTATGTCGCATCATTGCAGTCAACGGCGACCACGCAGCCGAGTCGGCGGACGGGTTCGAGCTCCTGCGTTTCCTGGTGACGTTCTGCTTGAGCTGGAAGATTTGGAGCGACGTGACGCAGCTCGTCAGCTGGTTCTCGACAGACGACGTGGTGCAGCGGGTGGAGATTCTCTTTCTGTTTTCGTGCCTGGTGGGCGTCACAGTCAACATGGTGCAGACGTTTTATGGCTGGGGCTCGGGCGCGTCCGGCGATGCTGAGTCGTCTGAGCCAGCAGCTGGCAGTGGCGCTGTCGAGCGCAGCCTGTTGTTCTGGCGCGAGGAATCCGCCGCGAGCGCGGGCGAAGCTTTCCTGGCCGACACGTACCCGGCGCTGGCTGCATACTATGTGACGGCGCGGCTGTTCACGGCGCTGTACTGCTTTGTGACGGGCCTGCTGGTGCCGCTGGTGCAGGGCACCATGTTCTGCCAGGTGGCGCTGGCTGTGATCGGGTCGGCGCTGTGGATTGCCAGCATCCACCTGGCGATGCCGGTGCGGCTGGCGTGCGTGTTTGTGGCGCTGGCGTTTGACCTGTTTGGCGCAGCATCGTGTGAGCCTGTTCCGGTACGGCAGCAGCCACAGCCACACGCGGTTCGGGCGGTACCTCGTCACCAAGGTGTTTGACTTTTACCCGGCCATGAACATTGAGCACAAGGTGGAGCGGACCAATGCCTTTGTCTCGCTGGTGCTGGGCTACTCGGTGGTCGGCGTGCTGTACCAATCCAGCCACGGCTACGGCGTCAATGCGTTCTTGGGCAAGGCCGTGCTGGGGCTGGTGCAGGCCTTCATCTTCAACTGGCTCTACTTTGACATTGACTCCACCAACATCCACGTGCACGCGATCCGGCGGCGGGCCGAGACGGCGTTTATCTGGCAGTACGCGCACCTGCTCTTCACGCTGGCGTTTATCCTGTCGTCGGCGGCGCAGACGCGGTTTGTCGTGGCGACCGACTGCAACAATGCGCCGTTCGACTCGCTGACGGAAACGTACCAGGAGCGGTCGGCGCCCGAGCTGTCGCTGGGCATGCGGCTGTACTACAGCACCGGCCTGGGCGTGTCGCTGTTTTCCATAACGCTGATTGCGCTGTGCCACAAGCACAAGATCCCGCCGACGGCACGGCTGCCCAAGTGGGTGCGCATGGCCAACCGGCTGGCGGTGTCGGCGATTTTCTGCGCGCTGCCAGCGGCGCAGACGCTGTCGTCGCTGTCGGTGATGTCGATTGCGACGGGCCTGCTTGGCTGGGTGCTGGTTGTGGAGATCTACGGGCAGTCGTGCGTGGGCGACCGGCTGTTTGGGACGGGCGAGACGGGCGGCTACACGGCGCGGTGCAGCCAGCGGCGGCTCAGGAAGGCGCTGCGCGACGCGGAGCGGGAGCACCAGAACGACGCGGAGGCGGTGGCCGCGACCAGCCGCAGGTTGACGTCAATGTGCTGGCCCAGGGCCAGAAGCACGGTGCCATTTACATGGAGTAATACTATTGGGGGCATGTGGTGCGTTGTAATGAGAAAGATAGGATCCTTGGGTTACTGCAAATTTATTGGGGTCATCTACTGGAACATGTCCAGGTAAGGCCTACACGCAGAAAGAGATAGTAGTCTAATCATACAAAGAAGATAGAGAAAGACATGAGAGACGTGAGAGACGTGAGAGACATGGAAGTAAGGAAACAATAGAAAGCAGGTTATCATAATGGACATGTCTCATATCGTATCAAACCCATCTCGATACCCCAAGAGGGGGAGAGAAGGAAAAAAAGCCGCGCTGCCTCAAGAGCTCAAACAATGGCGGCAATCTCGGCGTCGTTGCGCCGGTCAATCTCCTTCTTGAGCATGCTGATGCAGGTCGCGATCGTGAGGGTGATGACCATGTCGCGGTCGGTCTCAGCGTCCGAGCTGGGCACGGTCTTGGCCGAGGCAGTCGCGTGGGCCGCGTTGGCGGCTGCGTCCAACTCGCCGAGATCAAACTGCAGGCGGCCGCCGTTGCCAGCAGAGTACTTGCTGCTGCGGCGTGCGCAGGGCCTTGCTGCGAAGGAGGCGCGCGACGGGGTGGCGGACCTCACGGCCTTGCCGACCGAGCTGCTGTTGTTGCCGGTGCTATTGGGCGCGTCGTAGACCTGCGCGACGCGCTCGAGGATCATGAGATTGTGGATGCGGTTGCGCTTGACGAGGTCCTTGTCGGTCGGCGAGACGCCCTCGGCGGCGGCAGCGGCCGCGACGAGCTCCTGCGACAGAGCCTTGCGCTCGTCGCGGTGGCGTAGCGCCACTCAAAGGTGCCGAGCGCGAGCGCAGGACCTGGACGCGGTTGAAGATGGACTTGCCCGAAAACGCAAAGTGGTCCCAGGCGGCATGGGTGTCGCCGTCGACAGGGGTTTCCGGCATCAAAAATGGCAATCCGGGCGGGCGGCCGGCCCGAAGCGTAGTGGTGGTGCTGAGGTCCGGTCTCGTGGCGGCTGCGCTGCCCCGGCCGCCATGCAGCAGGTCGTAGCCGCCGCCGGCAAAGAGCGTGCACGAGTTGGAGCTGCGCTTCTGGCGCAGCGAAACGAAGACGGGCTCGGTGTTGTACATGACCGTGCCGTCGTCGCGGTTGACCATGTAGACGTTGTGGGCTCTGGGCCGGCATCTGGGCGAACCCGGAGCGCTGGCTTTTGCCCTGCATGTCCAGTGCAGCTCGAGTGTGGGCCGTACGGTGGTGGTGGCGGTCGGCGCGCCGTAGAGCGCATCGTAGGTGGCGGGCTGCTTGTTTGGACGCCATCGCCGTTGCTGCAGTTGCTTACACTGTCGTCATCGCTGGCGGTGTGCTTTTCGTAGCGAGGCGCGGCGTCAGCTTGTGCGAGAGCTGACAAGGAATCGCCGCTGCGTCTGCGGCTGCGGTGGAGGAACGAGAAGAGATTGCGCTTCTCGTCAGGCGCAGTTGTGGATGGGGCAAGACTGGCCATTGTGAAGGTGGGATGATGGTGATGATAATGTCAAAGTCGCCGGTTGTAGTTGCGGATGCTCACTTAAATGAACAAGTCTCTGGAATGTAGTGTGCTTGATGTGCTTTGTGTGCTTGATGTGCTTGATGTGCTTGATGTATTTGTAGTGTGATTGTTGATGCGTATCTCAAACTTTGCAGCTGGGAAAGACGTCTCCTTTATCAGCTCGCTCGTCGACAGACCTTCAGTTCCCAAAGTTGAAGCTCGCGGCGATCTTGGATCTTGATTTTGGGTCATCCGATGTCATGAACAAGTGCTTCTCAACCGTTTCGAGCAACACACAGCGCTCTCCAGCAACCAAGGCACCAATGAACGACGCCCGATAGAACCAAAGTCCGGCCCTTTGTGGCGTCTTCCAAAGCCTTGAAATAGTCGAAACGGCCGCACCAGGCTCCAGAGACTCTTTGTGCCATGCTGTCGCTCTACTCTCTTCTTCTTTGGGGCCGATGCGCGCCGTGGGTAGCAATGGGGCTGTTGGCACAGAAACCCAAAAGTTCATACAAAGTAAGACACGGACTCAGCTTGTCTGGCGCCTTGGAGTACGTCGTACTCCGCAGAATCGTAAGAAACACAGAAGGGGAAAACGTCACAGAGCGCTGCGTTTGACTACATTGGGATTAGCCCAACTTCGGGTTCCCTTCTTGCCACCGGTGGGTCGCGTAATGCGAGGAATATGACGAGGAAAAGAGCCAATGATAGGCTGATTGTGAGTGATAATGGGTCTGTCTACCAGCATTATCGCCAAGACGCCCTGCGCCCCAGTCCTACTGAGTACGAAGTACTCGTAGAAAAGGTGCTAAAGGCCCGGTCCCTTGCGAGGAAGATGCAGCCGAGAGTCGTGTTTGGATTCAGAGCCCAGACTGTCGCACAGGATATCTTGCGGCAAAGCTTTGGTGATATCCACATCTGTTGATTAGCTCATCTGATGTTCAAAGCTGGCAGTGGTATCCTGCAAATCTCTAAGAATATACAACATCCACAGTATATCCAAGATAGTACTTCGTACAACAATCATCATTAGAGGGCGCCGTCACACTACTCCCTTGAGAATGCCTCCGCATCCTGCTCCAGTTCCAACTCCACCCACATCGGCCACTTGTTGTAGACCAGATACTCGGGCTCCACCTGCCGGTTGAGATGCTTCAGCCACCGGATGATGCCCAGGTCATGGAGCATCAGCGTCCTTGACACCGTCACCTCCATGGACGGCACCGGCCTTGACGTCGACCGTCCTTCAGCGCCTTCTGTCCGGGAGAGCGTTGCCGATACAGCTTCCTCCTTGCTCGTGATCCGCGTCATAATCTGCTTGAGTGCGATCCAGTGTGTCGCCAGCAGTACAAAGACCTGCTTGTCCAGGTCGACAATCTGGCGGAACTGCTCGTGCGGCAGCTGCATCCACCATGCATAGTACCGCGTCATGGCCGAGTACGCCTCCATCGGCGATACCAGCAGCGCCTCGGCCATCTCGACCACCAGCATCTGGTACGTTGTTGCCACACTGTCGCCCACACAGAGCGGTGCGAGGTTCTGGCAGGCCGTGAGCGCGGCCCTGCTCCACTGCTGGTCAATGTCCGCCATGGGCACAATCGCCGGCCGCAGCAGCTCCACCTGGTCGTTGCTGAGCAGGTTACGGAACATGATCGGCGCCTTGCGGTACATCTGGGTGGCGACGACAACGATGCCGCGGATAAATGTCATGTACTCGGCCATACCGTCGTCGAGGGCCACCGACTGGAACGTCAGGCAAAGCACGTCGCCATGAGCGCATTGCCTCTTCAAACATGGGCGTGGCGGGCGCGCTGGAGCCGCCATGCAAGTCCAAGGCTGCTCGGCTGAGCTCGAGCCAGAGCGTCTCCGCAAACCGCCATCTGTCCCGCCAGTCTCCTCACCCGTGCTGTGCGGCGAAGCCGGCCCGGAGCCACTGCAATCGCCGACGGCTGCTGCGGGCGAAGGCCCGCATTGGGCCACTTGGGTACGGCGGCCAGTGTTTCTTGATGGAACGAATGGCCTTGAGACGTGGGTCCATGGCCGCGGCCAGGAGGCTGGGGTCGTCGCGCATCAGATCCGAGGCGGCCATGCAAGCAGAGCGTGCATCAAGTAGTCGTACTGTATTGTTAGTGTGTGACAGAAGACAAGGCCGTACTAAGAGGGAAACATGGACGGCGACGTACCGAGTGCGAGAGACAGGGAATTTCGTGCGTCCAGAGAGAGTGGTTACCGAGGGGTGGTGTGGGCTGCAGTGCAACAAAAAGTGCTGGAAGAAGCGCATGTCTTGCATGCTAAAGAGCGGGATCTGGTGCTGTGGCTGGTGCTTGATGAGCGGCGCCACGGGGTACTCGCACTGCAGGCCCGTCTTGAGGCAGTGACCGCAGGCCGGCCACGTCTCCTGGCACTTGATACGGCGGCGCTTGCAGTTGAAGCAGCCACGCCGCGACTTGGTGTGGCCGCGACGCTCGAGTCGCTGTGGTCGCTACTGTTGCTGGCGCCTTCGCTGCCGCTCAGGTTGTCCTGCGTGTGGTGATGGCGGTGGTGGTGCTGCTGCTGCTGCTGATGGAGAGGATTGTCGGCAAGGACCATGGAAGCCGGCTCTTCAGCCATCGATGGTGCCGAAATGGACAGGCTCCCCGAGCTGGGAGTGGTGGCTGTCGGCACATGGCATGGGCGACAGGCGGCCGGGCGTGGTCGGAGTCGTGCTCGCGCTTCCGCGTGGCAGCATAGTGGAGCCGGTCGGTGCGGCTGCTGATGTAGAAGAAGCCGACACGCTCAGATGAAAGGCGTGAGGCGTAGAGAAGTCCATGTCTTGGTCGATGGCGCTGAACGTACCCTGGTTCTGGCTGCGCAGGCCACCGTCACCTACAGAGCCTGGGGAAGGGACCACATGCCGACGCCGAAGTTGCTGGTCTCTATGTCGTTGCTGTTGCTGCTGTTGCTGCTGTTGCTGCTGTTGCTGCTGTTGCTGTAGGGGCATATTTCCCATCACATCACCTGGCGTCTGCATAAAGCCGTAAAAGTCGAGATCGGGAGCCGGAAGCACCGCGTTGGCGGCCGCTTCGGACTCGTCAAACAAGAGGTGAACGTAGTCCATACCGATATCCGATGGCGTTGGACGTGGACGCGGCGGCGGTACAAGGTGAGGTGCTGGTCAGAAGGATGGAGGGGCAAGGTATGCAAAATCCATCAAATGGGGATTGGATGGGAAAGAGGCGACTTACGGTGTGAGAAATGAAAAGGGTGAAGACGGTGGGAGGGAAGCTGATTGAAAAATGAGGGCGAGAGGAGAGCTGAAGGCGGAGGAGTTGGAAGAAAACGGTCGAGACGAGGAGAGACAAGAGCCAAGAGGTCAAAAGACAACGTTGTGATGCTGGGTCTGTCTTTCTCTTTTTGGCTGTTTATTACTCTGTGCGCCTTCCCATGGAAACGCCAAGATGTAAGGCGACTGAGGCAGGGAAGGTACGAGAGAATAAGACACGTCGTAGTGGCAAGTGCGACGTGCAATCTTTGTACTCGTAAGTATGAGATATCTACAAAGTACCGAGTCGAATGTCGGACTGGTCACCATCAGGGCAGATGCAGGCATGGGGCCGCTGTTTGCTGTGTGCGCCTCGCTTCTGAAGGCAGCAGCCCTGTAAGCTGGGCGTACGTCTACGAGCAAAGGCCAAGACCTGCCGCAGCGCCGTTACAGGAACGCTTTGCGAGTGGTGTTCTGGCGTTCCCCAGAGGGTTCTGGCGCCAGTTGTCGACGTCTAGATGCAGGCAAGATTGCCGTCTATCAGCTGAGCAACTGGTAGGCTGTCCGTTGTCGAGCTGATCTTGTCATTCGGATGTGGCAGTCGACCGAATCGAAGCAGATATGGAGCATGCAATGCCCGAGCTTCCGCATGTATTGAGTGTCACTCCTTCAGCTCTACGTCGTCTCACTCCTTTCCACCACTTCCTCCTTTAAGTACCTTTGTACCGTAGAGGAAGACTGGTCTCGGCCGAGGAGAGGAACATCGCGACCGATACTGCTGCTCACCTCGCCAAATACTGTTGCGATTGAGCTTCGTGTCGTACGGTAAGCTCATAGGGCTCAGTGGGCTCTTGCCTTTGTGTGGCCCCTGTATTTCCCGTGATACGTGCTGATCAGTCAGTGTCGTTCTGTCACCTCACGAGGTACTCGTTCTTGTGTCTGTTACCTGTTTGCTTGGTTGGGGCTGGTGTCTTTGCTCCATTCCCATTGTCCCGCACGATCCTTCCTGGGCACTGAACCGCAGCCTTTGGCTCCAGGTGCCGTCTCCTCCCGCTGTTGGTAGGAAAAGGAACGCGACCTCGCGATGAAGGACGATAATATCAGCGGCAGATCGCAGAGGTAGGGGCTACAGGGATTCTTGTATATGGTGATTGGCATTGTTCAACACTGTTGTTGCCGTTGACTTACGGCTGCTTTACGCTTACTCGCAGTCCACCCCCCTATATCTAATGGCGTTTTCTTTCTGCCTCCTACACTGTAACTCCATGTCAGGTTTGTCTTTGGCTCGCCCGCGGAGGCGGCCATGTTTCCGCACTTCTCACTCCCTTCTGGCCTGCCTTCAAGGCCGCACCTCGACTGGAAGCCAAGGGCGTTGTGTGGTGAGCAGATGCTTGGCGTACTAAGAAGACGAAAGGCAACGTCGTTCTGGTCCTATCTGTGCTGTTGGTCTTATTGGCTGGAGATCGCTGCACGAAGGAGTCGAGAGAAGAATACTGAGTACGGGTGCCTAGAGCTGTCGAAAAACGGAGCATTGCGAGTGTGTTGGAGCTTGGGTAGGGTGACATCAAGCAGGACACTCGCAGGGCAAAAGTCCGATGTCTTCAGATGGGGGTTTTGGTCGTTCGGGTCCCGGGCTTCATGCCAATCAGGTTCAAGGAACGAGCGCGTGCTCAAACAATGTGCCGGTACGAGCGTATCGCAATGCTTGTCTGCGCTTGACAAAGACGCTCAACCAGACGACCGAAGCATTGGAGATTGGGCACTGTCAAGGAGCCAGACATTCCATCCCATTGCAGACATCTTCTCTCTGCCTTATCAGGCGATCTGGGCTGACCTGGCGGGACACAGGAGAATCAGCCATGATTTGCCCAGCCGCTACCAACAGGCACAAACGCAAACCGAGACACCAAAACAGTAAACGAGAGGGCGGGGAAAATGAAACGAATACCTACTCCTGCATAAGTGCCTGGGCATTGCCTAGATCGATGCATGATCCTTGGGACGAAGTGGTGTTCTGGCCGCACTCTGAGAAAAGGGTCGTGACCACGACGCACCTCTCCCAAATCACTTCGGACGTGCTGGAACAGCAAGGAAGACGATGGAGGTGCCTGCTTTGCTAATCAGAAACGGGCTTGCTCCCGTCCTGTGCTAAGGTTTGCTTTTGCCGCTTAAAGTACCGTTCAAAACTGGCCAAACGACATGATACTGGGCTGGAGTGGCCCAAATGGCTGGGCAATGACTGCCCTGCGCGCCAACATTGCCGATTGTCAACGTTGGCAGCCCTGCCAGCCACTTGCGGATTATCAGGTCTGTCGAGACCATCTCATCAGAGTTGTTGCGAACGGAGCATCTGCAACTGACCAAAGACGTCCATCGCTCGCGGGATGGTGCCAAGCGAGCGCCCACGCCGAGTGTCGCTGGACGAACCCTGCCCAGTAATATAGCTTGACATGTGGTACACGGTGCAGAAGCGCTAGAAAGGAGAAGGGGCAAAGACGACGGCGGTTGATCGTCTGTCGCGTTCGAAGATAAGCCCTGGAGGAGGAGCAGCCGGGCAGGGGAGGCCACAGGAGACCGGTCGCGATGTTCAGTGGGTAGACAAAAGAAACGCGCACTCGCGTTAAGTACTTTAGTATCAAAAAGGACATGAGGAGTGCATACCTTTATCTAGATCAGCAATACATCTCTTCAATGACCTTGAGCTCCGATAGCCGTCTCGTATGACTGATGCGATCTTGATGACTTGACCGAGGGCCCCCCTTGGATGCACAACCTACTCGACGCACTTTCACCACTCGATGAAGAGGCGGATATTGTATTCGTCTTGCGAATTTCTTGTCTGGCTGTATCGTCTCTCAAGACCACAGCCTACAACGTAAGCTTTCCTATCCAAGGCGTCCTTGCCAAGGGCTTGTGTTTAGCATATGCGACATGACTCTTTGAAGCCGTGAATAGGCGTAGCTAAAGAAGGGTTGATGTCTCGAGACTTGCAAGTTGCTGCCAACGTGGCATCAAGGGCCTTGAGATAGTACTCTGCCAAAGGGAAATCGGATGCCTGTGATCCATAAACTCGGGGGCACAAGGCTGAGCAAAAGTCGCTCCGCAGTCATGATGGCAAGCAAGTCGTTAAAGGACCGCGGGCGAGCTGAAGCATACCAAAATGTCACTTGTGAGCGACAGCTCATGACCAAGATGCGGCAGAGGGGCGCGTTCTGCTTTTCTGTTCTGCACGATGCTGTCAGCGGAGCATCGTGGCTTGCACATACGGATGTTCAGCATACCATCTCAAGTTGATGGGTGCTTTGGTCCTCCATGACACCGTAGTAGAAGCATATGTCTGCATGCCAGTCCACTCCCATGTGTCTTCACTGGATAGGCAATAGGAGGGATATAGCAAATCCTGACCGCCTGTCAAATAAAGGCAAGCTGTCACGATGAGCATCACCGCAGCTCGTCGAATCGTCTAGCTTGGGGATGCTGCCTTGTGATGTGCCACAGATTCCCTAATATATGGCCGTGACGGAAGACACGTACACCGCCGCGTACAGCCAGCGATGTTCTGTCTCTGATTGGGCCATAGCTATCCAATTCTGGCTTCTTGTTGAAGTGTTGTTGCGATTTTTGCGGTCGATGCGCTGGTATGCCCAGCTTTGTCCCTCTCGGGATGATGCGCATGGTAGAATGCGAGACGAGAGTATCCCCTCAATGCCGTTGCCCAAGGCGATGATAGCAAAGCATCCGTCTTCGAGGGGTCCAAACCATGATCGCGATGCCATTCGTACAGGATGTGCAGACAGCTTGTTGAGGCTGCACGGCCCGGATGACGAGAATCAACGACAAAACGACCACGGGGCAGTTTTGAGGAAGGAAGCAAAAAAGAATCTGCATGGCACATAATTTTTGCTTCGAGATTTGTTTCGAAATCTAGGACGGCATGACCTTGATTGTCGCCCTATGAATCAACGGACCACGGACACACCAAACGTCACGTATCGTAACACGGGATATTGCACAGGATCCCGAAGCATCGAAGCATAATCAACTCGAGACAGCCTGTCGTTTCTTCAATTTGACATGAAGCCTCACAGCTTTGTCGTGTTGTGTGGAATCAGGCCGGGCAACACCCCAGCCAGCTCCATCAAGTTATTCGTACGCCGAGCCAAAGTTTGCGAGCTTCATGCTCGTTGGACTGTGGGCCGGATACGAGGAGCTCGGAGCTTGACATCTGGCATCCTCGATCGTTTGATGCAATTTCTGAATATTGACGCACATCTCCAAAGATAGCTCGAGGGGCCAAACACGACTGGATGATGGGAGAGGGGCGTGATGCTGTCGTGTTGTTAACTGTTGGGTCCTGCCCAGAATAACATGGACTGCTTCCTTGGTACAGCTCCCTGTACGATGCAATGATACTCCTTGCGTTCCTTCTCGCGATGCAGCAGGGATGCTCGGCCCGAACGGACTGCGAAGGACAGGACGACTGCTTCTGGAAACGCGGACCACGTCAACAATAGCCCCGTGTGTCTATTTCCGTAGCTTCCTTAATCCTGTCCTGTGCTGTCGCCCATCCTCTGTAGGTGACACGGCTCGTATGTCCTCGGAGAGTCTCCTTGTCCTGTGCTTACGTAGTCCGCCTCCCCTTGTCTTGTCATATTATGGCAGACGCAAGACGGAATGTCCAGATGGCAAGATTGGCGAGACGGACACCGGAGAGAGGGGGGCATGTCAAACAGAAACCGAGAAGAGTACGTCCCCAAGACTGGGGAAATTGAAACACTCAATCCCTTCCAAACGAACGGTCTTTTTGCTCCACATGCACACGCGCATCAAATCTCTGGGAGACACTCGTCTGCCTGGGTGTCCAGAATAGGTGCGGAACAGTATCCCTGATCATGCCCGTTCACGTTCAGCGGTGGCTGCACGAATATTGGTGCTCGTACGTATGTCGCACGTCGTGCATCAAAGGCCGTCGATGCTGCCCGTCCCGGCGTCGCACGTCGAATGTCGTGGCCCATGAGCTCGGACGACCCAGGGCTGCAATCTCTCCACGATTGTCCACGAGAACTGCACCGTGGAAGGTCGGGGAATTGAACAAAGGCACTTCCTCCGCGTCTTCCGCCAAGCATGGACACTCCTCGTGCAGAGCGCAGCTCTTGTTGCCAATACTCGTATTTCGGCGCTTGACTGCGCCTCCATTTCCCTGTTGCTTTCTCCTGTTTTCCCAGCCCCACAAACCGTACGGAGGGAGTATTTGGAGACCGCGACGTAATAAAGTCGCTATTTTCATAAATCTCGGGCACGGAGATACGTACGACAAGAATGGACAAGAAAGCCAAGGCAGAGGGTGGCGGGGAGGCCAAGGAATGCTGGCTGACCGCAGGGATGGAGGCACAGGGAGAGGATGCTTGACCCGTGGGCCATAACGAATGCCACACTGCACCTGCGCATCTACTTCGTACGAAGTATGCTGGCATTGTGCGGTTGTCCTTTTTTCGCCCTGCAAACATACTCGTATGCATGTCTTGGAAGCTTGAATCTCTCTCTTTTTGCTGTCCTTTTTTCGCCCTGCAAACATACTCGTATGCATGTCTTGGAAGCTTGAATCTCTCTCTTTTTGCTGCATTAGCACAAAAAGCACGGGCGAGGACGGCCACTGGGCCAACGCAATCTTGTCAACCACTTGCACACAAACTGACGAGCACAGGACGCTCGTGCTCCCAACCGTCCAAGCTGTGCACAAAGAGCACTGGTAATGTCTTGGTGCGCATCGGCAGAGACAATCCCAGGCACAAAAGCTCCGTAGACAGGGCGATCAAGTACGCCACAGAAGATGGAGATGATTGCGACGTGCCAAAAGACGCCGCGTCCTGTGATGGATGTCGATTGTTGACATGCCAAAAACCAGCTTTTGAATCGGAGCCTCGCTCGAGGCTGGCCACGGGGGCCAGAACAGGCCAAAAATAAACAAACCGCGAGGCTTTGCACATTCGCCTCTGAAGATCCATGCTCTTGACCTCCGTTGTTCCTCGTATTGTGTGCGAACGGAGTACTTTTTCGTATCTTGCATACGCATTCGATGTGGTGAGAAGGTGGCTGGGCAGATGGGGCCGCACGGCAATCGTGCAACGCCAGAAACAGGTTTGGCAAAAGAGGAAAAAGATGGAGCCTTTGGTGGACAATGTGGGATTTCGAGGCACTGGCCAGAAGCCAGACGGGCCTGGACTCTTTGCTGGCGACTGCCCACAAGGCCGGATTCAGGCAAGGATGGGCAGAATCAGCGGCACATCGATCGGAGGAATGGAAGATCGTCCCCCTTTTGGGCGCCCATCATAGAGCCAAGCTTTTCGCATCGTGGAATAGGGGTATCCGTCCGGTGCAGCCGCCACGGGAGACGGCCAGAAGAAGTCGGAAGAGGTTCCAGCAAGGCAAGGAAAGGCATAGCAAACCCGTCAGTGCGGGAAGGTAATTTCGCTTGTTGTTTCAAGGCCGAAAATCGCCGCTTGGGAGGATCGAGTAGTGACCGCGACCAGATAGCGGCCGAAGTGGAGGGCATGACACGGAGTACTCCGTACGAGTAGTGACAGTACGTCGTACTCGTACTGAGTACGTGGGCGAGTGGGAAAGATGCAGGGCCTTTGTCAAGTGCCACAAATCGAAAGGCCTCGCTGGCCACAACAACATCCTCGCCGAATCTGATCCACAACAGTGCACTGACGCCCACAAGCAACGTAATGCTCATCGTCAAAGGTTTTGCGGAAGAAAGGACAAGGCGGAAGAGCATACGGCGTAAAGTGCAGAAATGAGCGCGGAAAAGTTGGAAAAAACACCACAGGGCCCGCCGCACCAGGGGCTGCATGTGCCGGGGCGTCTCAGAATCGGGCTTGTTGGCGACGATGCAGAATAATTGGAGGAAAGGGGGGGCAGTTGACAGCAAGTCCGACACCAGACAATGTGCCAACGAAAGGAACAGCCCAAGACAGGGGCCGTGCATCAGGGGAATGGAGCCGTTGTCCAGGCAGACCAATTAGCAGCTCGAGAGGATCAGGAGCTGCAGGCTGCAAGGAACCAGGAACAGGGACCGGATGGCTTGCGCATGGCTTACGTACACCAGGGAAAAGCCAAGCACATGCAGCCACCTCGCATTGTACGAAGTACTCGTAAGAAGAGAGCCACCGAAAAAGGACCTTGCTGTCAAACAACGCCAAAAGACAGCCAAGACGGGCCCAAAGGCCAGAGGCTCGTAAACAGCGGCAGCCAAGAAGGGCAGAGCAGCGATAAAAACCAAGGAGGCTGGGAGGGCACCGTATTTCCTGAAGTCCCCCCCGTTGGCCTGAGCTGATTGATGCACGGTCGTTCTGGGCTGACCAGAAAAGAGAAAAGCACGCAGACTGGGGACCCGCTGGCATGCAAAAGGCAACAGGGGCCCAACAACGGTCTTGGAGTGGAAGAGACGAAGGAAAGAGGAGAAAAGAGGCAAGAGAAGACAGTCCCTGCCAGCACGCCGACGCAGCCCATGTCGTTCGGGTTCTGGCCAGGCCTGGCGGACTTTGCCTGGCAGGATTCGGGCTGGCCAGCCTCCAAGACGGGGTTGTGAGGATCCAGCGACCCGCTGAGAAGGACGAGGAAAGAAAAGAAGCAGAAGCCACATGCGCCAAGTCGCTTTTCTCTGTTCTTTGCGAATACTTTTCCTGCATGTGCTGTTTCGTCTCGGTTCTGTCTTCTGTGAGTGTCTCTCGTTGGTGGACTTCGGTTGAGTGTCGCACGACGTGCCTTGCGCTGCGTACAAGGGATGCCGTGCTCCGAACGACGACACAAGGCTGCACGATTGTCCTCGTAGATCAGGAGAGTGTCTCCCCGAATGTTCGCCAGCATGTGTGTGCCTCGGGGGACTTTGCAGCTTGTACGACGTACTGTCCTGGCACGTAGCATATTGCATACCCGCAGCAACAGCTCTGCGTCGTAATCCTAGGTAACAACGCGCTGAGCAATTTGCGTGATGCTTGCCACGCCAGATTGAAGGGCTCTGACGCAACCTCCAAGCATCTTCCCGCCGACTATCTCGCGTGCTTTTTCTCTCTCTTTTTCTGTCAGCGTCCTGTTTGGCTGCATGTGGATTGCCCAGTTATCTCGTTTGTGTCTTGCATATCGATCCACCAGTCCTAATTAGGCAGCTTTATCTCAATTCGCTAGCCTTTGGGGCGTGAGACTGGCGATAGTCGTGACCCTCGTCGTCTCTTCATTTCGCAGCTTATTGCATGATTGCTGTTACTTGCTGGATGGGCCTTTCGGCCGGGCTTCGTTGGCCAGTGCGACCTCTGATGCTTGCGCTGCTTGCTCAGTGGTCCGAGAGCCCGAAACTTGAGTTTGCGCAGCTATTTGTCTGCCAGGGCCGGGCCTTCATCCGTGCAAGCATTTCAATATGAGGGCCGGGGCGAGATACTGTGTTCCACTGGGAAAGCCGTGTGATAATATGCTGTACCGGGGACCCAGGCTCGCCAGGCAGTCATGACGGGCCTTTGGCCCAATCGCCACCCTGCCAATGTTCGTCTGAAGAGAAGACTGTTGATGGGCAGGGGGCAGGAAATAAAGGGACTGACGAGGATGAAACACGAGCAAATAGAGCGAACAGACCCAACTACGACACAAAGAAGAAGAGACAGAAGCAAGAAAACAAAGAAGAAGAAAAGAGAAAAAGGGCCAAGCCAGTCGGTTCCTGTGATAATGGGAAGAATGAAGACAAGGGCAAGAAACAGAGAGAGGAGCAGAAACACCGGTCGATACAAGCAAGGCCCGACCAGCATCCCGGCCCGGCTGCCACAGAAAGGCGAAAATACACAGGGTACCTGGACGCCAGCGCCAAGTGAAGCACGGCCAAGTGAATGTATTGCCAATCGGTCGATGCAGGTATCTTTTCCTGTAGGCGAGTACCATTACTGTCAAAGGTTTTCTGCCAGGACGCAACCCAGGGCGCAACACTGGGCAACGCTGGCAACGCTGGGCAAAATTGTCGAAGCGCGCGGCATTTTCCTTTCCTGCCCTCTTCACACGTGGTTAGCATTTTCCACTTACTCGTACACACGCGCCTGAGAGTGTTGTGGTCCACCGCCACCGCTGTGCGACTTATTACTTTTTCCCTCTCTTCTTCTCGGCTTTCAGACCAGCCATTCCATCGTCAACGACGCCGGCGCCACGCTACAGCGAGCAGCGGACAGAGGACGGACATCACGCACTTGGACGAGAATCGCTGGAATCACCGTTCAGCGGAGGACGGAGTGGGTTCCACGACGGCACTAAAAGGGCACGATTGATGTGTTAGTCAACGGAGGACCTACGGACAACGCCAACAACGACGAACGCAGTAATACCAAGACACCAACGAGAAAGCTATTGCCCGATCGGCGCGGTGTCTTGCCCTTGCCATGGGTCACAGAAAGAAAGCGCCGTGTACGCGACGACGTGGCCCATCGGCAAAGATGTTCTAGGGGCTTGGCAACATGCACGTACTTTACCTGCGACGGTGATGTGTTCCAGCAAGACGAGTCTGACCGAGTAGGGTGACAAGCTAGCGCAGACATGTGACAGTGGTGGTGTGGAACGGGGCGGATTGTGTTTTTGAGTTTGTGTTTGTGTGCTGGTGCTTGTCGTTTGCCGTTGTGTTTGCGTGTGAGTCGGTCGTTGTGACTGGTGGGAGGCGGCCCCTGAAACACAAGACGCGTGCTACTGGGCGACATTGTCGAAAAGGGAAGGAAGGCCCAGTCGGTGTTAAACCAGTACTCAGTAAACAAATACGACGACGAAGTACAAATTGTACTCGTAGTTACCGATACTTGCCCCTTTACTGTAGAACGCGGTAGGCGGCGGTACCTTCGTTTGCCGTGCTGCGAGGATACACACGCAGGGGTAACCCACGCTGGCCGAGAGCGCTATTCGCGCGCCGTCGTTAAGCACAGCGCGCTGGCAGATTTAGTGTCTCTTTCCCCTCGGAGCTCACAAAACACGCTAATGCGATAACACTGCGAACGGAGCGCCCAACTAGGAAAGAGAGGTAAGAGCGGGTCGCCGATTTTTCGTGCATGCCCAGACCGACCAATGGAGACAAATTCCTAGCATGTGGAGAGTAGGGCAAAAAGAAAATGGGTCACAGATTTCAAAAGAAGAAAAAGTGACATGGAAGAAGAAATGGGAGACAAACGCACGATGCGATGTACGAGTCCTCGTAGGTAAAGGCGCAAATCGAGGCGACCGGATCACGCAGAGGACGGACAGTGACTTGGGGCCCGTCGCGGCTTCCCATTGTGGCCACTGGCGAGCCCCTCTTTGGTTGCTGCTGCGACACGACGTACGAGTACTTGGGCTTCGTAGAACAGCCACAAGAAGAGGACAATTGCGACCAGCCGGCAAAAAGCACTCATGGTGTGCAATTGAGGAAGCGAGTGGCTGTTCTTCCGGCATTGCTCGTAGAGCTATGCCGAGACACGAGACAGCGGGATTGGGAAGAAGAGACGAACTTTGGCGTGGAAACAGCAGACGACAGGAATCCCCCAAGGGGCGCTAGGAGTTTGGTGTTGGGGGAAACAAACGGCCACGGCATGTGCTCCACTTTTGTCCCGTGGTACCTGGATCGCTCGTTCCCTCGTCCCTCCCCTGGCGCTACAGAATCATCGTGGGAAAGTACGAGTACGTGCTCGCTTTCTCAATAGAGCGCCGTAACACAAACCATTCACAAGCTGGCGTCTTTCGCAGCCAGCCGAAAGCACATTGCGAAAAGACGACAGGGGCAGACCATCGAGTGTGCGCGTAGCGTGGGCAAGAGGGGCATTCGTTTGGGAAGGTTGCAGCGAACAAAATGGCAGTGGCACAGAGCCCCTGACAGCTCACCTTGGACCGGGTACCTGAATGCTGGCTGCCCCACTTCCCTCCGTGCCTGGCTTCCTGCCCTGGCTGTCGACAGTAAGACACACGCACCGCCTTCACCCTTCTAGACCCTCCCTGCGCTCCTGCCCTCTCCCTTGGCAATGGCCATCCAGTCGGAGAGGGGTGTGTCTTGTCCGTGTGTGCCTGGCCGCTCCTACCTTGGCCCGACCTCGTTCCTGCACTTTTCGCCATTCTCATATTTTCTCGTCCTTCTGTTTCGTTTCGACTTCTTCCTCCTCTCTTCTCTTCCTCTTATTTTTTCTCCCATCACACCCTGCCCTCTTTTTAAACTTTTCACACACGCCCCCAACGCGTTCAGTCGTTGCTGTCTTTCATTTCCGTATCTAGGTTTCGCAAGCCGTTCCGCTCTCTTTTTATATCTCTCCCGGTCGCCAGTCTCGACCCTTTTGCACCCTCTTCTCTCTTTTCCCTCTTCTCTCCTCTCGCCCCTTTTCCCTTTCTGCTGTGTCCTTCAGGCCAGTTCGTTGCCAAAGCAAACATCTACACAACTCACGCTCCTTATCTCTCGGAGATCGCAACGTTGACAAGCAACCATCCAAACACGCATCACTCTTTCTGCGTCTTTGATAGACTGCGTCTCCTCTTCCATTCCTTTTTCACCTCTTCGGTCTTCGACAACTTCAGCCTCATCCTTTTCATCTTGATCTTTGAGTGTCAACGACTGGTTCAGCTTGGCATTATCCATTGTTTCGACTCGACAACGTCTTTGTTTCTTTGTTGACAGAATATTTTCAGCGACACACCCAACAAAGGCCGCTCCACGACAAAGGACGACGAAACACAAGCACCCAGGAAGAATTTCAATCCAGACCATATCGTCGATTATATTCGAAGGGATCCGCTCTTCGCATTTATATTGAAAGCTCATCACTCACATCAAAATGATGAACACCAAGATCATCGCCCTTGTGGCGTCTCTTCTCGCTCAGCAGGCTGTTGCCCTGAACGCTCACCGTCACGCCCACAACCATGTCCACGCCAAGAAGGAGGTCACGTACGTGAACGATGTCGTGACGGTCACCGACTGGACCATTGTCACCGTGTACGAGGACGGCACCAAGGCCCATACCACTGGCCCAAGGCCATCTACAAGGGTGCTCACACTGAGAAGCTTACCTCGTCTTCGAAGTCGAGCAGCACGACTGCGACCACGAGCTCGACTTCTTCGTCTTCCACGACGCCGACCTCGTCCTCGACCTCGACCTCGACGTTCTCGTCCTCGTCTTGGTCCTCGTCTTCGTCCCATCTTCATCCTCATCTTCGTTCTCACCTTCTCCGTCGTCATCTTGGTCGTCGACGTCCATCTACACGCCGCCACCGACGACTCTGGCCACCTCCACCAAGGTGGCATCCTCGTCTACCCCTGTCAGCTCGAGCTCGTCTGCCCTGGTCCAGATTGAGGTTGCTGCCCAGGCCCAGGTCTCTACGACTGCCATTGTTGCTGTCGCCGTCTCGGCGACTACCTCGTCGTCTGCCGCCGCCTCTACGACTGCCTCATCCTCGTCCTCTTCGTCTGCTGGCACTGGCGGCCGTGGTCTTGCGTACAACTCTGGCAGTCTGCTGGCTCCTCTCCTGGGCTCTGGCACCAAGTGCACCTGGTCTTACAACTGGGGCCAGACTGCCGACTCCACTGCGCCCGAGTCTCTGGAGTTCGTGCCCATGCTGTGGGCCCTACGCACGCTGACGGCTGGAGCGACAACGCTGCCACTGCCATCGCCAACGGTGCCACCAGTCTGCTGAGCTTCAACGAGTGCGACAACTCCGGCCAGTGCAACCTGGATGCTGCCAGTGCTGCTTCTGCTCACATTGAATACATGAACCCTTCTCGGCAAGGCCGCATCAGCACGCCCGCCATCACCAACAGCAACATTGCCGGTGAGGGTATCGACTGGCTGAGTGCCTTCCTCACGGCTTGCAACGGCCAGTGCGCTTACGACTTCTGCGCCATTCACTGGTACAACTCCCCTGACACTGACGACTTCCTGAACCACCTCGTGTCTGTCCACGAGGTCTGCGGCAAGCCCATCTGGATCACCGAGTTCGCCCCCACCGGTAGCGACGAGGAGATTAGCGCTTTCCTGACGACCGTCATGACCGCCATGGACTCTGACTCTACTTACTCGTTCGTCGAGCGCTACTCGTACTTCATGGCTGCCACCGGCTCGCTGTTGTCGTCCTCGACGTCCCTCAGCGCCTACGGCAACACCTTTGCCTACGAGTAAACAAATCAAAAGTCTCTCCCACAGCAATGTAGAGGGTTTTCGGCATCGGCACGAGCGCAGGTCGGGCGGACGTATTGCCCTGGGAATGAGTTATTCATTTGATACCCTACCTTCCATTCGTTGTATTCAAGCTCAGGGAACTGGATCTGGATCTTCTTCAACCTTTTCTTTTCTCACCACATTTTTATCTGCTTTTTCGACCATTCACTTCAATCTTCGCTTCATTTTTTCATCTGATCAATCTGCTGAGACGCTGAAACCCTCTTCTTGACACACTCATTTTTCTCCCACCCTTTTTCAAAATTTCTTCGATTCTTTGTAAAAATTCATAGAACACAAACAGCCAGGCTGGACTCGGGGTCCTGTCAACCCAGCAGCTCGTCTTTTTTTTCAATCTTTTTTCTTGCATGGGCTCGTGAAAATTCGGCATGACACCTGTACAGGTAGTGCTAAGGACAACAAGTCTATCGTATAGGGTCATGAACAATACAAAACCTACCATGAATAAAAACACCATGGCACAAGTGACGAGTAAAGTGCAGCCCTCGTGAAAGGGGCCGTTTGGTGTCCTCCACATATAGCGAGAGTGCCGCAGCGTCATCGACCAGATAGATGCCCAGGCTACTACGTCGTCTGCAGGAAGAGGCTTTCAATTACAAAGGGAACAAAACCAGCCCCATTGTTCCTGTTCGCCATTCTGATACTTGTACGGCAGGTGATGGATGGTAACGAATACTCCATTGTTTGAGCAGTCAAAAGAAAGGCTGTTTGTAGCAAGGCAACCCACATCAACAGCCGTCCTTGTTCCCGTGGCTTAGCGTTTCGGGTCTTTGTTATCGTAACTTTCTTGGCCTTGAAATGGATGGCAGTTCTTTGTATGTTGTCGCTTGGCAGATCAATACGGGAATGATGCGGGATGCGAGACGTCCCGACTAGAGAATGCTCTCTGCATTGCCAACAAAGACGCTGTTCCAATGAGTGGCGTAGCATAGCAAGGAGTAGCCCTCTCCGTATTCACCAGACTGGTCCATCTCACCTATGCCATCTCGATGCATTCTAGCACATCAGCCATGTTGGTCAAGTTGGTTTGCGTCAGCTTTGAGCCGGCCTACTTTCCGTGCTATGTGGGTTCATACATGTGCAAGATGCGTACATGAGTACATGAGTATCGCTAAACAAAAACAATCACCGACAAGATCCGTCACCGCGTTTCTCGCCTCACCTCCGTCTTTCAATCATCTTTCGAAGGCTCGCCACGGCCGCCTCCACGGTGCCTTGCCATCCGGCTTTGCGACCATGCGGCGACCTGTTCCAAGCCCGCCAGATCGGCCGCCATATGCGCGGGCGATGTGGTGCCGTCGAGAATCACCATGGGCAAGAAGCATCGTTGCTGCCGCCGCTGCCCAGCCCAAGTGCGACTAGGCCATAAAAGGCCACTTCTGGGGCGACACCTGCTGCCGCAGCCACATCCTGAACTCCGGATGCAACGCGCCCATTGTGCAGTCCCGGGTTGGCCGTCAGTGTCCAGAAGGATTGGTAGACGATGCGGTGCTGGGGCTGTCCGCAAAACAGCCGCAGCTCCACGTCGTACGGGTCGGGCGAGTGGCGGTAGGTATGGAACCGGTTCTGGACGACCACAGGACGGAGCTGGTCGGCCGAGACGCCCGCAGCCGTGGCGACTTTATCGGCCACGGACAGGATGTCCTTTAGTTCCTCCAGCCCCGTATTGCTGATGCGAGCGAGCGGACCCGGTGAGGCACATATGTCTGCAGGACCGTCCACACGGCCAGCGTATCCTCCCGCCGCTGCATGGGCGAGTGCAGCACGAGGCAGTCGAGATAGCTCGTCTCTTGCTCGTTCGGGCCATTGCCACCCGAGGCGGCCGGCTGTGAAAAGGTAAAGTTGCGCAAAGAGGACTCCACGGATGAGCGCACCTGCTCGGCAACGGGAGCTGCCGGGTCGTAGGGCGGCGCGTTGGGCCCTCCAGGTCCTGGCCGCCCGGTGCTGTGAACTTGGTCTGGATGTAAAGCTCGCTCCGGGATGCAACGACGCCGCTGGCCAGAGCGCGGCGCACGCCCTCGGCGACCAGGTCCTCTCGATAGTGCCGAGGCTGGGCGGCCGTGTCGATGGCACGGAAGCCGGCCTGCAAAGCCTGCAGGACGAGGTCTGCTGTGCGCTCGCGCTTCCAGGCCGTGCCGTAGACGAGGCGAGGGATGCGTGTGCGGCCGCCACGGGTCGTGACGTAGCTGGCCATGGTGGGATGAGTTGGCGGCGAGAAGGCCACGTAGGGCGGCCGGGTTCAGTGTGTGCGTCGTAGCCCGATGCAGGGCAGGTGGTGCAGACAGCCGAGTCGGCCGATTTGCGGTCTTGTTCGGGATCGGTTCCGTGTTGTTATCGGTAGAAGACGTCAACGGTCCATCCACGGAGCCCCACGGCTCGCTTCCAAGGTGCCCGTTGGCCGTGGTCGGTGGGTGGCGCTTCTCAGGATTGGGGTACCCCGCTCGCTACGTCAATCGTTTTTCCCTCCGTCGTGGTTCAAGCTTCAAGAGCTCCGTAGCGTCTTCTCGTGCTACTCGTATTTGTCAAGCTGAGAGTGATGTCACTGGGTAGGACGGCGATTAGCTCTTACAAAGTACGACAAAATACTCCACGACACGGTTGGACAGAAAGGTGGATGGTCCCGCCTTTTACGAAGCTGGAACTATCGCGGGCATGTAACGTTCATGTCCAAGAACGAGGGAGGCCAGAGTGCCCGCATTTCGCTGGACCAAGATAGAGCAAGAGTCGGCAGCGTCCCATCTGCAACTTAGCCGGCTGGGCGGACTGTTCTTTGCTTGACTTTTATTTCGAATGAAGAATTCCCCTCTCTTCCATCATCTTGCTCTATTCTTGTCGGCCTTCAAACACAGACGCAAAGACGACTTTGCCGCGACATACCAAACAGCACTCCTGCATCCGACCGAATCACGCAATGGCTCCGTACACTCTCAAGTGGGGCATTCTAGCCACGGTGGTATCGCCCAGAGTACGTTTTACCCAGTGACTGGGCTCCCTTTCGCTTCCCTTTCGCTTCTCGTCCTTGGGCGGTGGCTGCTGACATTGGACGCCGATAGCCTTTTCCAAGGACCTGCTCACGGATCCGTCGGCGCGCGGCGTTGACGACGTGCGCCACGAGATTGTCGCTGCCGCATCGTCGTCGTCGGCCTCGCGCGCGGCCGAGTTCCTCAAGGATGTCGGAGCGGGCGCGGACGCCAAGGCCTACGGCTCGTACGCCGAGCTCGTGGTCGACCCCCGGGTCGACATCATCTACGTCGCGACGCCGCACAGCCACCACTTCCAGAACGCCATGCTGGCACTCGAGGTCGGCAACAAGCACGTGCTGTGCGAGAAGGCGTTTACCGTCACCGCAGCGCAGGCCCGCAAGCTCGTGGCGACGGCGCGTGCCAAGAAGCTGTTCCTCATGGAGGCGGTCTGGACGCGCTACTTCCCGCTCAGCATCCAGGTGCGCGACCTGGTCCAGTCGGGCGCCATTGGCACGTGTACCGGGTCTTGGCCGACAACTCGTTCAACAGCAACGCCGACAACTCGGCGGCGTCGATCCTGCACTTTCCCGACAGCAACCGCATGGTCAACCCCGACTTGGCGGGCGGCGCGCTGCTGGATCTGGCATCTACTCGCTGACCTGGCTCTTTCAGATCCTGTACCACCTGCAGTCGGAGGACGAGGCTGACAAGGAGGCGCCGCTGGTGGTGGGCCGCGATGAACAAGTACGCGCGCACCGGCGCCGATGAGTCGACGACGGTGGTGCTGCAGTTCCCCGGCCACCGCAGCCAGGGCATCGGCATGACCTCGCTGCGTGTCGGCACCGGTGTCGGCTCGGCGCAGAAGAGCGGCCCGGCCATCTTGATCCAGGGCTCAGACGGCGAGATCCAGGTGATGGGCCCAGCGTTCAAGCCGCTGTCCTACCGTGTGATCCGGAAGTCGGAGGAGAAGAGCGCCAACGAGATCCCGTGGGTCGAGATGCCGATTCCGGAGGACAAGCGGCCGGGCGTCAAGTGGGCGGGTCACGGCATGTTCTGGGAGGCCGACGAGGCGGCCCGATGCCTGCGGGACGGCAAGAAGGAGAGCGCCACACTGCCGCTGTCGGAAAGCATTGTGATTATGGAGACCATGGAGGAGGCACTGCGGCAGGGCGGCATCGAGTACCCCGAGGTGATCACGACGGACGTCTACGACGAGAACAGCCCTCTCAACACGGGCAAGGCCTAAGCCTGGAGGAGCGTGTATGTTACCTAGCGACCTCCCTATGCATGGAGACGTGCGGAACACGTCGCACCGAGGCACAGCTCAATACATGTCAACACGACCGAACCGCCACGTCTGGGTATCGCGTGAGTGTTTATGCACAAACTGGAATCAAGATCCTGGCAGCATCAGCGTCCTCGCATCTAACCCGGTAGACCAGTGCTGGGGCGGCTGCCAAGTCAGCGACGACAAGGAACAGAAGCACCGTGAGAAGCGCAGAGGCTCTGATCGCTGGAACCTGTCGCTGCCGTTGCACGCCGCCTCGGTTGACAGAGTATTTTGCACCACGCGATATATGCCGTATGAGCACCTGCGGGTCCGAACGAACTGCCTTCAACTGTGTACCAGTCGTATTGCGTGTTCTGTGGGATCAAGTGTGTGGACTGTGCCCAAGGCAAGACAATCTGCGGCCAGGCTGTGACCAAAGTCCAGACATTTGCGGTTTTGGGTCTCGCACTTGACCCCAAACACAATGGCCCGAAGAGGCATACAACGAGACGAGATATGACGCGGAGACAGAAACGGGGCGATGGTAGGGAAGCACGAGGCACAGGGACGGGTCAGGCCCTCCCTGTCTTCTCTACTTGTACAAAGTACTCAGTAGCACTCGTATTGTATCTGCAGTATGGAGTCGAAGAGAGAGGCATAAGGAGCGCTTTGCAGAATACTTTGCAGGCAGAGACTCGGTCTGCGACGAAAGAGGCACGCCCCGGCAAAACGACCGCCCTGTTTCGTCCCGGAACGCGTTTTCTGTATCTGGCCATGTCTCCTCGACTCCCGCCTCGTTTCGTCCTCGTCCACAAACGAGTACTTTGTGCTTTGTATGTCCATTGTTTCCATCGCCTCGACGATTCTCGCGCTGTTCGATACGGCTTCCATGAGCCTTACCTCAAAGTGGGTCAACGGCCGGGGTTCCACGCAGGGAAGGAAGGGCCAGCGATTTCCGACTTTGTATTTCCTCTTTCCCAATGCGGTCCAGCATGGAGACGAAGATTATTGCAAAGAATGGGGAAAGGAGGGAGGAGGGCCGGGGCAACGTGGAAGGAAACGGCAGACCGCCGAAAAACGGCAATGATGGAGGCGCTGGGCCTTCCTTTGGGCCTTCCTTTCTTCATTTTACGCCGCCGCTAAGAGCATCGCTCGATGATCTGTGCGCCGCGTGGAAACGACGGGGGAGCAGCGGCTGCATTACGGCTCTATTTCTCGGAGCCGTCTGCAAGCTGCTTCAGGTCCTTGTTCTCTCGTGTATGTTCTTGTATTCATGTCTCTGGGTGGCTCTCGGCTCTCGTTGCACAGAACACGTCAGAGGCGCCTGCGCCGAGTCACGTTGCGTGAGAGGCGTCGGGACCGAAGCGAGCGGGCTTTTGTCGCGTCTTTCTGGGCTCGGCACGGATGGCTTTGCGAATGACTAAACACGGCACGACAGGGACCTGGTGGCATTGAGACTGTTGCATCTGCGCACGTACTTCAAGGCATCAGATGTACTTTGTCGTTGTGTCGCCTGCATTGTTCCCTTTTCGGCAGAACAGCCGTTGCAGCATCGATGGGAGACACGTGCCTCTGTAGCCTTGGTCGCGCCTCTCCGTCGTACGTCGTACTCGTAAACGACCTGGCGAGGAGCCGCCCGCTGAGGAAAGAGGGCCGCTGGCCGTTACAGAATGCGGACACTGCGACCGGAGGTTCCACTTTTCTCTAGCGGCTCGTCACCGTCAAACTCTGACGGAGTCCGTTTTTGCGTTGATTACGAAAAACGGAGCATCACAAACAACAGCTCTACCAGCGACGGCTCTACCAGCGACGCTCTACCAGCGACGCTCTACCAGCGACAAACGACACACGGCCTAAACACCCCTGTCTCCAAACACATGGACCTCATAGCTTCTCTCCCATAGACCGGCGTGCAGCATCTGACCTCATTCGGAATCTCTCTCTGGCATCTCCGAGACGACCTGGTCCTTGCGCCCTTGTTTTCCCGCCTTCTCATCGGCCCCGTGGCATAAACGCGTGGCATTAGGCGCCCAGACGACAATCGCATTACCCAATCGTCCGGGATCGGATACTCGCATTGACGGCCTAAGAAACCGAAATTTCGGACAAGACCCTGGATAGGAAACCAGGCAGCGAATCCAGGGCAAGCGTGAGGCGTGCAGGGCGCGTGTCGAATGCAAAGGATTGTGCAAAGTCGTGCTCTAGACCCGAGCACGCGCCAACAACAGACGGGCAAAGCAAACCACGAGAGGCAAAAAGCATTGCAAGGGCTAGAAACAGACCACTCCCGGGCACGTTGTTCTTTCTCACACGCCTGCTCATCACCATCGCCGACATCACACTAAACACGACTCGACGCACAGGCAACGCACTCTCATCTCGGGCGGCGATCCCGGCCACGAGTCGACAATGCAGCCCCCCCTTGAAGGCGAAGGAATGGGAACAGGAGCAGGCATCCGACCAGGAACAGAAGCAAACGCCAGCACGACGGCCAACGACAGCCAGCAACCGCTGAACCCGGTCACTCTCGAGGCTGCCCATGGCCAGGAACAGGATCCTAGCCACGGCCACGGCCACGGCCACGACCAGGCAAGCGTCGCCGATGAAGCCTCGCACTATGAGCAGACGCACGTTCACGAGGTGTACGACGCCATTGCAGACCACTTCTCGGCCACACGCTATGCGCCCTGGCCGTTGGTGGCCCAGTTCCTCGCCGCACAGCCAGAGGGCTCCATCGGGCTCGATGTCGGCTGTGGCAACGGCAAGTACCTGAGTGGTGCGTCGGGCGCGCCGCCGCGCCATCGTCGCCAAACGGCGACCCCAGCTGTTCATCCTAGGGAGTGACAGGAGCCCCGCCCTCGCCAAGTTTGCGTACGAGAAACACGCCCGGCACCAAGTGGGTGCCGACGTGCTCCTGGCCGACTCCCTGGCCCTGCCCTTTCGCGACCGCTGTGCAGACTTTATCATCTGCATTGCCGTGGTGCACCACCTGTCGACGCGGGAGCGACGGCAGGCAGCAGTGGAGGAGCTGCTGCGGTGTGTGCGGAGGCCAAACGTGAAGCAGCAAGGGGTGCAGCAGCAGCAACCACAGCCGCCGCCGCCGCTCTCTGCCAGCTCATCCCAAACGCCGCCGGCACCAACAACCGCCACGGCGGGCCCCCCTGCCCCCTCTTCCTCTCGTCTTTGCCCCTCCTCTCCACCACATCGCCTCTCCAGCCTCCTGCTCGCCCTCGCCATCGACCTTTTCGTCCGGCCGTGTGCTCCTCTACGTATGGGCCCTGGAGCAGGCGTCCAGTCGACGAGGCTGGGCAGCAGGCGGTGAGCAGGATCTGCTTGTGCCCTGGGTCAAGACGACGAGGGACAAGAGCCAGGCCAAGAGCAAGGCAGCAAATACAAGGACAAAAGGACAAAACAAGGACAAAAACAAGGACACAACAAAAACACAAACGGCGACAACAAGCAGGAGGGGGCGACAACGACGTCAAAGAGGGGATAAAGGATCAAGAGGCCCAACAGCCCCACGCCCCCCGACGTTCCACCGCTACTATCATCTCTACAAACAGGGCGAGCTGGAGGACGACGTGGCAGCCGTCGGCGGCCGTGTAGTGGCAAGCGGATACGAAAAGGACAATTGGTGGGTGGTGGCCGATCCCTCATGACACTCGGAGTCATGCTGTCTTGCTGCCCACCATGGACAGGGGCGAACGGGATTGTGGTTCGTTGTCTAGCCTTGACATAGCCTTGACAAGTAGACAATATCACTGCGCCTACGAGTCAATGGCTCCTCCAGAGCACCATCAGACATACGTGTTGAAATGGTTCCATCCGCCTGCATGGACTGGCCAGGTACAAGGGTTGAGAGACGTGACAACGCTGTGGAGAATCCGTACTCAGTACGTGGGCAAGTAATACTCACTGCCGGAGCACACAGCACACAGCACGGAGTAAGTTGGTATGTGATGTGACGAAGAAGAGAGGGGAAGCAAAAGGAATGTCTGACATGCGACTAACGCAGCGTGAGAAGACGACCAAGCTAGGGGAGGGGTGGCCGGAATGTTGATTTTTTTGTCACCGATTCTCGAGATGTGCCGGCCTTGGCACACACACACACGGTGGTCATGGTGGCATAGCTCGTTCCATGTACGCGTATCACCTTGTGCCTGTTCGTTTTCCGCCTTTTCTGGAGCTCTCTCAACTGAGAGCGAGGGTACGCACCAATGAAGCGGGTAAAGGCTACCTGCTTGCACACCTATGTTCCTCCGGTCACACATTATCATACGATGTGCTTGGTTGTCTTGACAAGAAGGTCGGGCGCTACTCATAGCGTATGGTCATGCCGGCCAAACCCATGCCATCCTGCACCTTCGTTTCCATACTTCTGCACCTAGCCCTGTCGTCCTTTCATCTCATATCACCTGCCCACTCTGATTCGTTCTGTATTTGCTCGTTCTCTCTGGGTGACAAACGGCTGGTTACGACTGACGGTGGTGACGGAAGAAAGAAGAGAGAAATGAAAACAGAAAGATGATCAGAATCAAAGGAGCTGGTAGCCGATATGGTGATATGCATAGGCTGGACCAGATATCTGCACCACAAATGGATGAACAGCAACGAAGAACCAGTCGTTTCGGAGGCTGTACAGCTCGTCAACTATATATGATACATAATATATATATGTCCGTCTATGAGAACGTGAGAAGAGCGAGAGCGATACTGTCAGCCCCTATATATGGATGCAATATAGCTCCAACAGCAGATCGACCTGCTTCCTTCCGGCTTCTGTCGTCTGATGCATCTCTGTATTCATTTTTTGTTGTCTTCGTTTTCTTTCATGCTCTTTTGTGTTTTTTTGCCTCCGCTGGAACGTCATTCTCTTGAGCTCGCTGTCGTGAAGTTACATCGGCTCTGCTTTTACATACATTATTCACTTGCTTGCCTATGACGGCTCGAGGTACGTTTCTGGATTTAGTCTACCCTAGTCTTGTCGTTCGCTGTCGTGTTGCGGTTGTGAGAGGAAACAGCGGTAGCTTTCAGCTTTGCTGGATAATGTTTCCTTTTTTCGGCTTTCTGTTTCATGCACGTACCTCTTCTTTTCAGCTTCATACCACAAACATCCTTTTGCTGCGCATAAACGCTTGGCCTCGGCAGCTGCATGACTGAGACTACTGTTCCTCGTCGCTCCGTTTTACTCTCCTAGAAGCGAGCAGAAGCGAGTAGAAGCGAGTAGAAAAGAAAAGAAAGCGACCGAAAGTCAAGGCTCGAATCAGAAAGGGGCTGAGTAGCTGAAAGACGAGCTGAGTCGGCAATTGGTTCGCACGTACGGAGGAAGAAATACATGCTCCTTTGGTATCTCGAATATGCTGCACAGAGATCTACACGAAAAAGAGAGACGCTAACAACATCAGCTTGTTTGGACAACTAGGAGGAACACAGACGTACGACGTATGGCGTAAGAGAAGCATTGTAATGTCAACAATTGCACCAAACCATCGCCAGTCATCCTCCAGGATGCCGTATCATAATCGAAGAAAAAGGTAAAATCGTGACAGAAATAGGAATAGAAAAGGACGTCCAAGCATAGCAAATCCAGGACCGATGCAAAGGCCACAGAAAGCAAATGCAGCCGCTTTAGACCCAATGCATACTAAAGATACTGAGAATAAGTAACGTGGGGTGCAAAGCTGCAAAAATGCCGGCAAAAGGGGAAGAACAAGCAGTCAACTAGATGTGGAAGACCAAAGAGAACACGTGGGAATGAGAAAACATAAAGGCAAAGAAGACGAAAGAAGTTGACAACAGAAATCAAAAATCAAAGGTAAAAACAGGAGCCACTCAAAATCCACCCATCACACGTTCCCATCAAGTCGTGTTTACATTGTGTTTTCAAATCCCGTTCGCTGTCCGGGCCCCAACCTCTATCTTTTGTCCCTTGACTCCAAGTCATGCTCCGACGTTTGCTCCAGATAAGAAATAGAAAAAGGCAACAGACGAGAAAACAAACAGCAATGGTCCTGTATGTCCTGGTGCTCTTCGCCCCTGTGAATTTCTGTTGTGGAGAGACAACGCAAGCGCAGTTTTGCAGCTGATTTCAAAACAAAACGATCCCTTGTGATTGGCTAAATGCAGCGCCTGAAACCCCTGTCGTCTTTGTTGAAGTCCTGAGAGGATAGTTGAGAAAAGAGAAAAGTAATTGACGAGGAGAAAGAAAAGAAAAGAAATAAAGGAAAAGAAAAGGAAAGATGAGAAAGAAAAGAAAAAGAAGAAAGAAAAAGAAAGAAAAGAAAGAAAAATCGTGGGCTCGTTAATCATTGCTCTTCACGTTTCATCCTCGGTGAAAACCGCTGCCAGAGGGACCCCTGGGCCACCGTCAAACCGGGGCGACTGAATGTGTCGTTTGCGTGTTCGCGTGGCTCAAGGCTGGGGCTGGCACGGCGCTTACCAGCAGCACCAGCGGACGCCGGAGATTCCGGTCCAAGGCCAGCCCATTGGCCTCCTGTCGAATACGCCGAGAAGCCATGACCGTCAGTGTTGCTGGGGGCGGGCTGGCCCCCAGGGTAAAAGCCGGCGTGCTGTATGGGCTGACCCAGTCGTAATCTCCGCAAAACTAGGCAGGGTACCGCCGCCGCCACCTGGTCGTTCTTGCGGCTGCATAGGAGGCGGCCCAGCGCCTGTTTGAATCGGTGGCAGTCCAGGTCCTGCTTGATGGTGTTGCTGTTGTGCGTGCTGCTGGTGGGAGTGGTACGTTGAACTCGCAGGATCAAAAGGCCCGGCACCGAATGAACTGCCACCACGGCCTGGCATACTGCCTGGTTCGTGCCGACGAGGGGATCCGAAGCCGCGCCCTGCGCTGCCGCTGGTCACTCCAAGGCCAGTGGGTTGACCGCCATGCATGGACATTGGCGGCGGCGGTGGTAAGGGCATCGAGGGTTGGCCGCCGCGTCTGTATCGAGGCGAAGGTGCACCGCTGCTGCTGCTAGCACCGGCATTACCAGTGTCTGCTCGGAGTCTGCCTTTCGAGCGGTGTTGAGCGTGGGTCTGCGGATGCTTCTGGGAGGACAGCTGGGGCGGAGAGCGGCGGCGGTGTCGGACGAGGACGCCTCGGTCGTGGTGGCTGTCAGAGAAAAGGGGTGACGCCTGCTCGCCGCGCCATGTCGACGTCTCCCAGCTGCCAGTGCATGGCCTCTGCTGCACGCCAGGGCACCTGCATTTCTTCTGCCACTTTTGCCCACATGTCAGGCTTGAATCTGGATGCCTGTGTCAGTTTGATTTTCAGAGATCCGCAGCGTTTTCGTCATATAGTCTTACCTCTCGTAGAGCCTTGCAAGCTTGCTTTTCCTCTCTTCATCCCACTCGCTCCGCCGTTCGAGATAGTTCTGGTAATGCAGTCTGCAACTAGTGGAACTGCGCCCTGGCAACTGATTCGAAATGCCTTCCCATTTCAAGCCGCTGCCTCGCAGCTCGATGATCAGTGCGTCCTCTTCTGCAGACCATTTGCTCTGCTTCTTGGCGGGGGTCTTTATCGTGTGGCGTGGCATGCTTTGCTTTGCCACATGGGCCGCGGATAGACCTGGTCCCCCCCTTCGGTGGTACTGTTTGAGGACCAGCAAAGGCGGGAACCGGAACTGGAGGAACGAGGCCTGGGCGGGTGCTGCCGTTGGCACCGGGACCGGAATGGGAAAGGCGGAACAGGATGGGTTCCTGGAGCCGAGGCTGGCGACGGTAAAGACGAAACTGCGAGGCCGACTGGAAAGACTGCGGAAGCGGGAGCGAAGTGGATCGAGAACTGGTCTTGGCTTCCTTGGAAGTCTCCTTGAGAGTAGTACTGCACTGGTGATAGCGCAGCTGGTGGTTGTGATGGCTGATGCTGTGGTGGTAGTGGTGGCAAATATGGCAGCTTTTCAGTTTGCAATTGGTCCTGTTGCTGGGATGGCAATACGCGGACTCGTCTGAGCCGGAACGTCTGAGAAGAGAGGGGATATCCACGGTGACTGAATCTGGTCGGTGAATGGCGCTGGACGGCCGAGGAAACAGGTCCTGACGATGGGGCGGCGGGCACCCGCCACCACCTTCCGGTTGATTGAGGTTGACGATCGATCGTGACCTGTGCCGCTTGCTGGGTAGTTATAAAGCCGGCTCTGTCGCTGCGGAGGAGCAGAGTGTACAATAGACGTAAGCTTGTGTTCAGTGCTGATAATTTCAGTCCCGAATCTTGGCGATCTCGCCCTGCAAAGTCCTGGCTGATGCTGGTGAAGTGAGTAGCCAGATGGTCCGGGCAGCTGGCTGCACCACCGGCAACAGCAACGTCGTCCGCCCGAAAAGATACGACGAGAGCCAACTTGGCGGTGTCCTGGCAGATTCGGACGAGCAAGGCGTCTTTTTCCGAAGAGCTGACTTGTGCCGCCAAACTATCTTGAGATTACTGAAACTATGCCGCTGTTTATAGAAGCCGTGCCGAAGTGTCCATGCGGTAAAGCAGAGCTGTGTTGATAGTTTGAAGGTAGGAATGCACGTAAGAAGAAAGCTGTTTGAGTGTGTGCCGTGGTAGAGATGGTGGTATTTTCTCGATGTCTCGACGCGGCCAAGGATTGAATCGAAAGTGCTGTGGCTGAGGAGAGAGGTGAGACAACTACGGGAGGGCCCTATAAAGTATTTGTAAAGGGGAGGGAGAGATTAATGAAGGTGGTGCTTGACTGTTCAAAAAGCACCTCCACGCTCATCCAGTTGTGCTGGGCAAGATGGTGTACTCTTTGAAAAAACGAGGATGTTAACATGGCCTCTCGATTGGTGCCAGGATAGCTGTCTCTCCGCCAATCGACACAGTACTGGAAAAGACAAGCAATGCCGAGTGTCTAGAAGCGAGTGACGTCTGTCCAAGAATCTTTGCTCTGATTATTTTTGTTGCTAGTATACTTTGGCCCGAGATGATGTGTTCAGGTTGTTTGTTGTAAAGGTGCTAGGTGAGAAAGCAAGGCAGTGGGAAGTGCCCGGTGAGTTGATAGCCTTGGGGCAATGCGAGGAAAAACCCAAAGATATAGTCGAGGGGCCCGGGCAGCCGAGTAGAGAGATAAAAAGAGAAAAAAGGGAGATTTAGGGATTAATTTGACTTTAGGATTAAGAGGTTGGAGACGTTTGATGAAGACAAAGCTGGAGATGAAAATGGGAAGTGAGATGGAATGAGATAATGGGCGTCTCCAGGAGAGTGGTCATATTTGAAGAGAATAAGTTCGAAGTTGAAAAGCCGGCAAAGATGGGATGTTGAGGTATGTATGTCTGCGAGTTGGGGAAGGAAGGGGAGGGGTGGAAAAGCTTTCCTGAAATAAGACACCAGAAGGGGGGGGTGTGAGTGGCAGCCTGAAGGATGGCAGGCGATCACTCCTCATAGAACGTCGCAATAGAGTGGAGGGCTCCTGGAAACGGTGCTGTTGAAAACTGGAATATGTGGATAGAGAAGAGCACCAGTTTGCGTGTTTTTGTGTTGTGTAGACGATGGTATATTCAGTACCTGGCTGCTTGTTGGGCTGCGTGCAAGGGCAGGAACAAGACATGCTAAGAATGAGGGCCCGAAGGGGGGGGCGTGTACTAAACGGCGTATGGAGTGCCAAGATAGAACCAGAGCGCGCCCAAAGAAAAACGTAAAGGAAGTATTTAAGCGGCCAGTTCGATATTGGGACCTGGTAGAGGTTTCTTCGCCTCGAGTGCCGAGGCGATGCCCTGGCAAGCCCGTCCGTCTATGGCTGACCCGCACTGAGAGAGGGATATATCTTGGGTTCGCGAGGCATGTTGTAAGAGCAGCAAATACTACCCTGCCGAGACGTTTGTTTGTAGCTGTCATTGTCGGTACTAGGACAGAACAGGCGTCTTGTCGTCACACCCTGGAGAGGTAGAAGAGACTTGGCTGCGGTGAGGTCGGGGCCTAGATAAAGTTAAGGGTTCCACGCTAAGACTGATGCCGTCTTGACCGTCTCCGTTTCGAAGGACATTGCAGTTAGTAGCTCAGACAAGCCGCAGGCTTCCAGGGTGAAGAGACGAACGCAGTCTTTCGTTTCAAAGGAAGCTTGCGCAACGAAGAAGCATCTTTAACGTTGAGATCGACTTGGCAGTGTTTCGGTGCACTGCGCTCTTTGGAACTCAGTCTTACTGGCGTTCCAAGTGTGTCGTGGCCTTGTGACTTGCAGCCAGCCTGCCTCTATTGTTGTGATTCTTCTTCTTTCTCTTCCTCATAGGAAGCAACATCACGAAGGGCTTGGTCAGCCACGGAGCTGCAAATTAATAGACCATCTTGGAGCGGTTCGGACACATGTGTTCGAAAGCAGAGCCCGAGCACGGCCGTTCTGGAAGTCGCAATCTTCTTTTTGGACTCTGTCTGTGCAGCCAACTCTATCTGCTTTTCGAATAGCTCCGAAATGGAACGCACAGGCATAGACAATGCGTTAGGATACGGTGACAAAGATCTCACTAACGCACTGATTCGTCGTAACGGTACGGAGCATCCCATTAATAAGGCAAAGAATTGCAATTGCGTGAGACAATTAACACAAGCCTGGGTTTACAGACACAATATAACGAAAGCATGACAATGATTATTTTTGCTTTAAATGCTGCACTAGCATGGGCATAAAGCGGCAGTGTTATAGCGGTATGCTCAAGGACTACCGGAGCAGAAGAAGGGAGTAGCGGAGAATCCGTTGTGATTCTTGAGAGATAATCATAAGGGCTGGAATTGTAATGATGAAGATAAAATGCGAAACAATGCAATGACGAAAAATCTCAAAGAAAACGCATGGGCAAAGTCGTCACCTCAAGTACAACCGGGCCCACTCTGTGAAAATTGGTCGACAACGAGGTTGAAGTGTGGGTGGGTAAATGGGCATACAAGGTTGGGGCACCACGACGATCGGAAACCGGGGGTTGAGGTCAAAGGCAATCACAAACCTCCGCATCTGTCTTGCATGCCGTAGAAACAAGGCCTTGGGTGGCAAGCTCTTCCTTGAATATGGTGGTTTTGCTGTACGTCGTGATTTGATGTGCTGTGCTGTGTTGTGCTGTACGAAGTAGGTGAGGTGTGCTGCATGCACAAGTAACTAACGTACGCTTCGGGCACCTGCTGTGGCCAAGCGTCTTGCTGAGACGAAATAAAAGAGACTCCCTAGGTTTCTTGCATGGTCTAGGGGGTTGGGGCGAAATACCCGAGATAAGAAGGAAGAAGATGCATGCATGTCAGAGGGCACATGATATGGGAGCGGACAAGGACGAGATGAGGTCAAGAGAGAAGAAACACAGACAGTGGCAGGGGTCAGGGGCTCACGGGCATTGGGCCGGAAGACGGAGCAAAGCCTTTTGGGGGGGGGGGGGGGGCAAAAGAAAGGTAAAAAGCCCATGGGAGAAGGGAGAAAAGATAGAGGCTTGGAAACGTCAAAAAAAAAGGAAAGTCAATAAACCATCGTCGTGCCCGACGGTCGTTGGCCATATCAAAGAGCGAGCAAAGGAGCTGACTACAGCTGACACGCAGTGCTTGAGCCCACGGATTGCATGCAGATGAGTTCTAAGCAGTAAGGGAGCAAGGATGAAAGTTTAATCATCTGCGAAGTATCAAAAAGCAAGCAATTTTCAGCTTGCATGTCGATTGCGTTTGTGCTGTGTATCGGGCAGGGAGGCTTGTGAAATGCGATTGCGCATATCAGAGTATCAGACGCCGAAGGCTGCCGCAAGGAGGGTGGTGGGGGTGATTGGAGACAAGGTAGGCAATGGGCAGCACAGCTCAGGGTGTGTTTCTGTTGTACTCAGTAGCCAGTCGGACAATACAACACACCAGGAACCGGGGGCAGCGTTTATCTGTGAACAGACTCGTACGGTTCGGTCTGTGTATTTCGTATGTATGCATGTGCAGTGCAGATGGGCCCAGAAGCAAAAGGGGGTCAGTCCGGGAGTCGAAGGTGACCTTGCGGGATGGAGCAAAACGGCTAAGACGCAAATGCGGGAAACATGGGCAATATCCGCTAAAAGGGAGGAAAAGGGAGTGACCAACAGTTTGCAAAAAGTGTAAAGCAGTCGTGCAAACGACCTCGGAGACAGCGAGGCATAGTAAGAGAGCTGCATGGCGAAGACGATGCCGATAGAGTTCACATGACGAATTGCTATGAGCTGGAGATTGTTCGTGAAAACTAGACGAGACGCATAAGTAGCAGAGCAAGCAGGCGCATGCAATAGCAAGACAGACACGCCTTTGTTGAGACGCGTGCAGGGCCGAGAAGGAGAAGATCGCCATTGCCAGCTGTGCATTGCTGGTTCGGCTCATTTTGAAACCGATCTGCCGGATGCCTGGATCCTGGAGACACCAAAAACGCGGGAGGTGTGCAAGGACAGGGCCGCAACTAGGGAAATAGAAGGAGACCTGAAAATACCTGCAGGACTCGCATCTGTATCTGCATCTGCACCCGCATTAGCAGCGTCGCTTCTGGCACGGTCGCTGTTGGACGGATGATCTGTTCGAAGTCGCGTGGTTTGCTCTTTTGGCTCGCTTTGTTGTTCTGGGTTTGCTTGAGGTGGGCTTGGCTGCAATACACCATAGACTGGGCCAGGCCTCCACTTCCGTGTTAGCTAGAACCAGAATCGATTTTGTTGTGGCCGGCAGCCCTATTCATCAGACAGCAAGGTCCACCGCACGTTGGAATGGTCAAAAAGCAGATGAGATGCAGAGACGGAGGATAGAATCAAGGCGGATGTGGAACTGCGGAAAAAAGCCTTTGAGTCCGACGTCCGGTTTTCATTGATCGTTCTCGGAAGGAGCTCAGGGAAGGAGAGGCTGCTGCTTCCCTGGCTGAGATGGCCTTTGTGTAAGCCTCATGTACTATGTTGGCAGGAGGCTACGGCCATAGATGCGTGTACTTCGTACGACTGCCGTGGTACGAAGTAGATACACGTGAGCGCCCTTGTTGTCGTCCTCGCCCTCTCCGATTTGACTTTACCGGGCTGCTTCTTCTTCTTCGGGCGAGTATAAAGTACAGACTAAACACAAACGAGATGAGCTTATGCACTCCTGTGCATTCGTATTAAGGGTCGTGACAAGGAGGGCGCGTTTTGCGCCTGCCTCGTTGGAGTCGTTCCGGTGCCCGTTGCACCTTCCTGCGATTTTTTTTTTGCACGAACGCACCCTTTGCTCTTTCCACTCGTTGCGGCCCCCGGCAGTGCTGCCTTGCATTCTGCCTCTTTGGCGGGTATACGCTAGTTTCCTTGTCTTAATGGCAGGAGCGTCCGCCCTTGTGCGTTCACCGTCGTTCCTCCTTTGCTGTAACTCGTTCCTGTTCCGCGCTTCCTTGCTGCTGCCCTCAACACAGACACTCTCCATCTACCTGTCCCCCAATCCCTGTACTATACTCAGTAGCTTGCCTCACGGGCCGCCTCAATCTCTGCTTTCGCTCATTTCATACCGACGCCGGCAATGCCTGCGACGACGACAAACCACGCGTCCTTACCAGCAACGCGCGAAACACCAGCCAGCATACGTGTGGAACTACGTGGCCTGGCCTGGTTTGGCCTGGCCTGCTCATGACGTACTCCGCTTCTCCGTACAGGCTTCTGCTCGCCTGACTAGCCAAACATGCTGATGTTCCAGTTCGCCTGGATGGATTCACATCTCGACATCCATGCGCCGTCGATCCCTGTCACCACGCGCTCGCTAGTCGCAGTTCAAGTTCGTCATATCTCTTCAAACGCTGCCGCTCGCAGCTTCTGCCTTTTACGGATGGCATGCAGAACAGTTAAGCACCGGTAACAGGGCTGGCTCACCCTGGTTCCAGCCTCAAACCCCCGGTCCCAACGCCTGAAGACTTTTGCTCAAAAGGGGGGAGGATCCGAAAGTGAATGACTCTGCCGAGAGAAGCTCCATACTTCGTAGAGGACTTGAAGCGGTAAGTTAGCTTTACATTTTACGAATTTACAGCCAAGAATAGCCCCGAGTCCTTGTTGATACGCATCACACTCTCGATTTGGCTCGACGAAATCGAGTGAGGTGCATGTTCACGGACACATATATCTATGAGGCTATGGGCAGCGACCGCTAGTTTATGGCGATAAGGCATAGTACATACACCGCTTCCACGACGTTTCTTGCAGGACCTTGTTTCAAGCAGCTCACCCACCAAAGAGCAGCCAGCAAGGGGCGTGAAATAATCGGTCTGCAATTCAGGAAGAAGGTGACCTTAACAGACCACAAACGCAATGATGGACCCAGTCATAGCTGGGCAAGACACTGAGGATCGAACACAACCCCAAGAACAGGAGGGCACCGGCGTATCACAGGTTCTTTTTGTGCGTTGCCTTGAGATAGGCATTGTTCGGCCAGGCTAGACTACGATTCTCAAGTACCGAATCCACCAGCCCGGTTGCATTTTCTTGCCCAGATGGTGTTGCGATGGCAACGCGGCGAGATTGATAAACAACTGCGAACTGCTTCGAGGCGCTTGCTGATGGAACAGGGCCCACAGTCGAGCCAGACGTCTGTGCGAATTTGACCCGGCACTTTCAGGTGCTGTTTCTTGCGCCGGATGCGAGGATGTTCTGCGGTTGCCTTGCTCTCAATACCGCATCACGCAGGCATACATGACAGGACAGCTTTGTCCGGCAACTGGTTATGCTTGCTGGAGGCTGTTTTGGCATGCGGGGCCGAACCACTCATCGACTGACAAAGTTGTATTGGCCTGAAAGAAGCATGACGAACAAGAACAGCGAACATCAAGCAACCAAAAAGTGCGGACCCCCGCCCGACGACCAAAAGGCTGTGATGTTCGGGACCAATGCCTTTCCAAAACAATGTTGCGGAGAAGAGAACAGCATGCAAGAATAAATCTCATCAAGCCGCCCGCTTCAAAAATCTGGAACCCCACGCCAACCTAAACAGAGGTCGAGCCTAGCCGTTGCCAAGACTCGATCAAATAAATGTACAAAGTACATTTGGTTTCGCGGAGTGGTCAATCAGCTTCGCCTAGTGTTTGCTTATCTGGGCTTCCGTGCCAGTGCCTCTCGAAGATTTGCCTTGGGCAGCCCGTGGCAGGGTGATCAGGCGAAGCAATGGGTGAGCACGCAAGGCGCTCGGAACAGATAATTGGGTGTTTGGGAGGGAAAAGCCGCGAAACATTGGCGATTGGGAAGACTAACCAGGCAATTTTCGCCCTATTGAGACGTAACTTGTCACTTACACGCTTACCATACCTGCGGCCTCCCCGCCCACTTCTCCAGTTCTTCCCGGCAGGCATGAGATATGAGAATCACGAACTAGCGGTCAAGTACGGCAAGTTTCTCCTCCGAGGAAACGTGGAACACAAAAACGACAGAGGGGTATTACTCTGCTCACAGGAACGAGTTCAGTAACAAACAAACCGCATCTTCAAGCCTCTGTTGCCAGAGCCTCACCAGCCGGTCCCTTGATCGGGCGTGCACTGGACTAAGTATCCAGTTCGTGCTACTGCCGACCGCCCTGTTGCCACCGCTCATTCATACCTTCTTCACTGGCAAAGCTGGCGTCCCCGTTCCTTAACACCCTTTTCGAGGCGGTCTGAGCTTGAGCGTGACACCTGTCATTCTGCCAATCAGCTTTACCAGTCAGTCCTGGCTGGTGGATGGTGGCTGGCTAACAGCTGGCATTGTGTGTCTCCTCCCTGTCCCAAAAAGCAGCACCATCCTAGACAAATGACAATCTAAAGCTCCTTATCAGAGTCCCTCGCTCCAGACCCTTCGAGTTCCCGCACTCTTGAACGGGTGGAATTGTGGCCGGCACCCAGCCCCGGGAAGGAAGGGTCCTCAGCACGGAATAAATTCCAAGCGGTGCAGGCGGATTTGTTAAAGTGACCGCATTCCCAAGCCGCATGCATCAAAGGTGCCCACCACCTTAGGACATGCATGCGCGTCATATGTCCAGACTTCAAGGCTGGCCACTGGCCCTCGTGTTGAGCGTCATCTGTTAGCCCGACCCAGTCCGACTTTTCAGTGTCGCTGTCTGAAAACTAGCGCCTTGATGACAGGTAAACAGTCCACGGCCGCCCTCACCAACGCTCGCTTCGGTCATGTAGATCACTCCAGGTCCCGAGTGGCTTGTCCTGGAAACCTCATGGGCGTCTTCTGGCGGTACGAGTTGTCAACCGACAGGAATGACTGTGCGACAACCGAGAGACAGCAAGCCACGCAAGTAAAGGCAAACTGGAGGACACGCCCGCGACCACATGTGGGGGTATGACATTGTCCTCCCCCAGCGGTACAGACTGCGAGTCGAGGCAAGTTTGTGAAACGAGCCTAGATCTTGCAAGGGCCTGCCGTTCCCGTTTGCCTCTGCGTTTGTATTTTTCCCCGTATACATCGACCCGAGAAAAAAGCGGACATAGTTATGCTTTCCATTATGAATGAAACACGGCTGTAGGCAGACGCCATATTCTCTGGAGATTGAAAGAATGTATCGGGCGCTAAGAAGAATATCTTCCGCACTTGACAGCTCCCCAATGCCCGCTAGGCTGTCGAGGCCTGTTGAGAGCAGCCAAAAACGTTTCAGGTCAGAGTCACAGCAAGATATCACACGATTCACGACTGCAGCGTCGTTCTCCATCTGCCCCTGATGAGCCAGAGACTGGCTACCACTCCGGCACTGCCATAACTAAAGGATTCACCAGCGTCCAGTAAGACACTTGCTGTTCTCCACAATCACGTACGAGTGTGCACTTGAAGCCCCGAGCAGGCACGTCCTGCGCTTACAGAGCTAATGCTGCCTCTAGGTGAGATGGGGCGCGATCAAGATGCCGACACAATGCACCCCCTAAGCGCCTTTGACCATCATTTTCCTTTTTTTTTTTCACTGCCCCTTGTTCTATGCAGTTCTTTTCCTTTCCAACTGTCACCACTTGACGCCTGTTTGGCTACCGACTCTCCGTCGGGCCCCGAGCTATCTAGCCAACCAACGTTGGGCATCAGGAAGTTGCATATGAAGGATGAAATGGGCTTGTCTTTGATTGCTACCTACGTGATTAAGGCAGGACAAGTATCTGCAGGCTGCATGTGGTTCATCTTCTAACTCGAAACGGAGGGCCGCATCGACGGAGAATATGTCGATTGCTTCGCTGCGTGACGTAGCAAAGTATGGAGATCTGGCCTGCGGTAGTCGTTCCGGCACCGGCTCTCATACAAGTATTACGTCGTTATGGTAGCAGATCAGCACCACCAGTGGCCCAACGGGAACGATACTTGTACGTGGTTTGCCCGTTGATTATAGCAAAATGCCACTTCCATTCCTTAATGTGCTCTTTCAATGTGCCTCTCCTGACTTGGGGCTCCCAGGGTTTCCCTCATCACATTCTACTTGAGCCATGCAAGTTATTACAAACGGTGGCGAATAGGATGAGTTCCGATGAATGTCTCGTCGTTCGACTACCAGCGGGTGGATCCTTGGCGTTTTTACGAAGGAGCCTTTAGAACGGGACCGAGATGAGAAGAAATTTATGAAGCAGATAAGTCAACCCCCCTCCAAAGGCTCGATTGTCCGTTAGGCCGTTGAGTCGCAGGTTCGAAAACTTGCTTATTCAGGATACAAGGTAGAGAAGGAGACTCTTACAGTCAAGAAGCCGCTGACGCTCAGGGGCATCGTTTCACCGGGGGGGGGGGGGGTATATATCAGGCGTCGTACGACGTAGAAATGGCAGAAACTCAAAAAAATAAAATAAGGGTGAGAATCAGAGGGCACGTCGAGGCCACTTTCGGGCAAAAGTCCAGGGTACGAGCTTCTTCTGAAAACCCAGAAACTATCAGCGAGAAGGACGAGACGAAGAAGTTCCGGTTCGGTCACGGCTTTGCTTGATTCTTATTCTAGATATCCGACGGAAGTTGGCACTTTGGCCTAACTCTCGACTAGGTGGTGCCCCTTTTCTTACAAGATGATCTGATATATCATGCTCCTCTCCTGTTTTTTGCCTACATAAACAGCAAAGCTGCAGAATGTGGCAGGCAGGGATATAAAACGAGGCGAGCAGTCCAGTGGTAATACAAGGTACAGAGCAGTACGTCGTCGAAACAAACGCATCAAAAGCCTCGTCACTACGTCACTCTCGAATGTGTTCTGTCTCCATGCTGACTCGATAATGAAAAGCAAGTACATGTGCAAACATGGTAGAATAAATCATCCGATGAACTCAAAGAGACTCATTGAACGTCGTTTGCTCCGGTCTCGTCTCGTCTCCTCGGCTTCTTTACTCGTCCAAGGCCCGTGCTTCCCGTTGCCGGATGCTACTGTAGTAGCCGCAATATCCTGAAGAGACATATTACTCCTCAGGGAGAGCCTCCGGGGAGGGCAATAGAGGCACAAAATGTCGCAAGGAGGTGACGGGGAGGGGGGGATGGGAGCGAGGGATTTGCATGCGCATAAAACGGCCGTGCAATATTGGACTGGTATTGGCATCCGTTTCCTTGCACGGTGGGTGGAGTTTCTGTTTAGCTTCAGTCGTCAGTCGCAGTTCAATGCATTTCCCGGGACATGACTTGTATCACAATATATTGTCTGTAAGATTACCATATGCGTCTCCGGGGCGCACATGGGACTGAAGAGACGGGCAGACAGCTCTATGGAAGCTGTTCCCTTCCAGTAAACCGAATCATTGCACTTCCTGTGCGACCTAGTGGACCAGGAGCGGAAGCGATCAAAAGGCACGGGTAGAGTAGAGTGCTTGCATATTCCACCGGTCCTGTCAATGAAGACCATACGTCGTGCTCTCAGATAACGTCCTTTTATCAGCAACTTTGCGGTAAAGAATATCGCGGCGATTCAGATCTTGGTTTGATCACCCAGGTGAACCGTACACAAGGCGTTATTTTTCAAGGAACGCATGCTGTTCTTCTATGACGAGGCTGTGGGATGGCCGGGGTATGTCTTGTTCCTTTGCATATCAACTCTCGACTCCAAAGAAAGAATAGAACAGTACTGTGTGCTTGTCTGAGACAGGCGTTAACCTCTAAGAGCTCATGGTAAAGCAGCATATGTGTATTCAGAGGATGCACATGCTCGATCTACTACGTCGTTTGTTTACCTTTTGTCGACGCCAATGCGGTGTCCCCTGGCCCAGAGTGACTGTCTCATCCGCGAGAACACGTAGCTGTCGGTGGAATCAAGAGGCAGGGCTTCAGCTCTCCGCATAGGTGTCCTCCGTCACCACAATCTGACTTTTTCCTGTCGTGCTTGGGAGGGACCCGTTCATGTACGGAGTCCTCCGTTCGCATTATATGGCATACGAGCCAATGCAACGTTGCCCAGAGCAAGCATGAGAAAAGGCAAGACTTGGGCTCCTCTGTACCGCTGTAAAGAAGAAGAGTCAGAGAGAAAGGCTTTGCCGTGTCGCCGTGTGGCCGTGTCCGCAAGGTGAGCCCTTGCCTCTTCACCTGATACTTACACCGAGCAGAGCACAAGGCCACCACAGCACATGCTGTGCGTCACCGCACTGGACTCACGACATGTGGTGGGGTCAGATTGGTTCTCTTGTTTGGCTACCAGCTCAATGTCTCTCTGCCGGCGCAGACTGCCATACAATGGACGCAATAGCTGTTTGTAGCCAACCGTTCCTGTTCCGCTTCCCACGATACCAAACAGCTGCCACTCCTCCCGAGCCTCGAGAGCCTCTAGAGCCTCGAGATGTCGTCTGCAGCGCACGGGTCCTCTGTGCTGGTTGGAACAAGTCGTTTCACCTCTCACCCTCACCTCGAGGTCGTGCTCTCGGCATGTCCTGGCTCTACGTGGCTTGCATAGCCCAAAGTCTGCTTCCTGAAGCGCATCGTACACATTCATGTCGTTTTCCCTGGCCTGCTGTATGTCTTGTGTGTTCTGTGTGTCCCGCTGTCTTCCATCGTCCCTGTTTGGCAAAACACTAGCTCCACCACGAGCTTGCAGCTACTGTACAACCACAGACACAGCTCCCTCCGCTTGCGACATGCGGCGTACGGAGCAGATCCGCCGAGGTTTGAGGGAGATATAAAGGTGGACGGAGCACTGCCGTCCTTCGTGCAACGCCAGCCGCGAAGGGCAACGTCCGGGAGCAGCACACGACGTGTGGACCGCCGAGATGTTGGCTCTATGCAATACGATACGGTCCACCTCCAGAGGCACATTCATCTTGACCAGGATCCATGCACGTTCGTGTCATGGTCCGTTGTCTTGCATCGGCAGGCAGACTCGTTCGTTTTCGATGGACTCGATGCCGCCTCGTGCATCCTGCCCTTCTGCAGCTCAGTTCGCCGAGCGAGTTCGTTTGCGCAAATCCTTTCCGGCCCAGAGGTGCCCGTCCGACGTGTGGCCGACGAGTTGCTCGCCCCGAGACCGACGTGTTCTTTTCCAGTACGACCTACCGCGTACGAATAGCAGAGCTGCATCAGTCCTTGTGCAACCCAACACGAAGACACACAGAGGCCGCATACGCAGCGACGTTGACTCGGCCACGCCCCTCTGGCTGCTCCTATTGTCTCTCCGTCTTGACTCTGTCTGCCTACTGCTCCGTACTCGTAGTTTGTCCCCAACCCACGCCCACTTCTGCAAACGCTTTCGCGTTGTGTTTCGGACATTGTGTTCGTGCTCCGTGCGCCGCCCGTTAGCCACCTTTTCCTCGTGTCCTTTTCATTGTCACATGTTCCCTTCTGCTGCCTTGCCCCATCCTGCTCCGGTCTTCCCTGCTTTGCCAATCTCTGAGACAACACACCTCCCAGCTAGCCGCGATGTTGTGCATCTGCCAGACGGCGGTCCTTTCTTTTCTAGTCTACTTTTCTAGTCTACTTTCTGGTCTTCTTTTCTGGTCTACTATTCTTTGATTTTTACCCTCTGTGCTTGTGCAACCAGGCCAAGGTCCGTGTGTGTGTGTGCGTGTTTGTTTGATTTTGTTTGATGCTGTTCAAGGGCTGATTTGTCGACAAACCCAGCTGGCTCCACAGCTACCGGAAAGACGTGTAGCTGGAATGAATCCATGGTCGTCTGTTGTTCACTTACGCAGTCGATTGCATTGCTACGACGTTTGTTGGAGTCTGCTGTTGCCTTGAGCTTGTTGCTTTCTCGCCGCAGTCACCCGGACCACGTCACCCTATTCCGTTCCCCGATCTCGCGCGACACAAACCCTCTGGCAAAACGGAGACTGCGTTTGAACAGCTCGGTTGCCCAGTCTGTCTGCTGATGGACAGAATGTGGAACGGGGCAGAAACGGCTCTCGGAACATTTGACTGGGTGTGAGCAGAGAGCAGTGATTCTTTGTTGTTGTTTTGATAGAGAAAGAAGGAAAGAAGGAAAGAGTCTCTTATATGAAAGGGAAGAACAAATCAAAGAAAACAGCATGACGATAACAGACTGTGAGTATTGGCATGCGTTGGGGAGACTCATGGCCCATGTAGACTTTGATATCATTTCATTTAAACGAAAAAAAGCAGGGGAGACTATTGTGTCAAAAGTCGTCAGGTCACAAAGGCCGAGATTGGTAGCGACGCAAAAAGCCACAAATACATACATTACACAAGCTTATAGAGCCAAACATATAATATAGACGACCACGGAAAGCAGAATTCAGCCCCCATTGCCGGTGTTTCGTGAGAACGACATTCACGGCGCAAGGCTGAGATGGCGATTTGCTCTCCAGTGGTTGCAGTGCGGGTTGCTCCTTCAGCCAATCAATTGAGTCGGCTTGGACCCCAGTTTATTCTGGTGCCTTCTACTCGCCCCTGACTACGGTACTGCAGAATGCGGTAGCGCTTAGCGGCCTTGCCAGGCGTCTTTTGGCCTCGAGCCTCACATCCATCTGACAAACCACGCCGTTTCACAGAGCACGACCCGCGCTTTGACACAGACTGTTGCGCCCTGCCAGACAAACCGCGCTCTCATGCAGCACACACAAGCCTGTCCGCAAACTCCCACACACATCACGATGGTCACGATGGCCACGATGGCCGACGTTCCAATGCTGGTCATCTCCGACACGGCGTCGTCGGAGCGCCGAATCACGCCCAGCTGGACCATCTCCACGCTCAAGGCCAAGCTCGAGCACATTACGGGCGTGCCGCCGTCTGCACAGAGCCTGTTCCTGGCACCAGCCGCTGTGCCGGGCGCTGCGTCGTCGTCCGCGGCCCAAAGACGCCCATCACGGCGCCCGACGAGGATGCCACGCAGCTGGCCCAGTTTGCCTGAGCCCCTATGCCGAGATCACGTCGTGGACTCGCGCCGCCGGGCCAGCGGCCCAACTACACCGACACGTCGGCCGTCGAAAAGTACGTGCTGCCGGCCGACGCCTATGCTGCCAAGACGGACAGCGTGCTTGCCTGGAAAAAGGCCAGAAGCTCGGCCGCTTCGACCCCATGCGCCCGAGCACGCCGCGCCGCATTGCTGCGTTTGCCGCCGAGGCCGGCAGGGCGCCATCGCCGTGGGCAAGCGCTGCCGGGTAGGCGGCGACGACACGCGGCGCGGTGTTGTAAAGTACGTGGGCGAGGTGCCGAGATTGGGGAAGCGGCGGCGGCGGCCGTTGTGGCCAACCCGAGCGCCAGCGAGCAGGCCGCACAGGGCGCGCGGGCACGTGGGTGGGCGTGGAGCTGGACGAGCCGGTGGGCGGCAAGAACGACGGCAGCATCGGCGGGACGCGGTACTGGGGCGCGGAGCCGACGGCAGATGCGCCGGTGCAGAAGAAGGGCGTCTTTGTGCGGCCGGAGCGGGTGGAGGTGGGCGACGAGTTTGGCCCGCTGGACGACCTGGAGGACATGGAGGAGATTTAGGCAGCGAGGGAATGGGGGCCAACGTTGCGCGATATACAGCAATGTGTCCCCGGCCAAGCCGGATGGATGCTGGTGGCTGAGCTGTCCATCGCTCGACCTTCGACTTATGATACCATGTCTTCCCTACTGGATACCAGGGAGATGGACAGACAAGCAGTGAGCTGTTTACGCTGAAAGTCAAACAAGACATCATTTGAGTTTCAGAGGAAGTATTCGTGACATGTGAGACCGAGAGCCGCAAGCGAGCGCTTTGTTGCAGATTTGCGAGATCAAAAATGGCCGAAGAACGTCTCGGTGAAGAACAAGGCTCTGGACCCGGCCGTTGGAGAGGGCATGTGAAGAACACGATACTGGTCGTCGACTGTGGGAACAGCAAGGAAGACGAAAAGGCGGCAGGAGATCATGGCATGCGGCCGGCAGAGTCATCGAAGAGGGAAGCGTGCCGGGGTTGGGCTTCGTTGCTTGGCTTTCGGGACGATTCCCTGCCGCTCCCCGCTCCCATGGTCTTGGACTCGATTGCCGTCATTTCATCGCGCCGATGGAGGAAGTAGGATAGTTTGTTTCTCGTGAGAGTAGAGCACCCAATATCGGGGCCCTCTCTCTCTCTCTCTGACGTTCTGACTTTTGGGCGTCTTTTTGCAGCCTCCTACAGCCTCTGGACCTGGCCAAACAATATCCTACCCATGCACATCGACCCGTCTCAAAGTGTCTTCCAGATGCCGTCTGTTCTCTTCTCGTTCTCACCTTTTCTGCCTCGAATCCCGGCCTGCGACCTTGTGGCCTCCTCCTTGCTGTCTTCTCAGCCTTATCTCCAGTTCCGGCCCGATTGTGCCCAATACCCCGGGAAGTTTAGCATCCGAAACCGCGCATGTCACGGCAGCCCCCCCTTTTTCGCCTCCCAACGGTCGATCATCCAGGCGGCTAGGGGCAAACGCAGTAGGGGAAAAGGAAGCAGAAATCTGACCGCTGAGCACGGAAGCCCGGCAACACAGTGACTCGACGTGCAAGTGCAGTCGAGTGCTGCAAAAAGCGGCTCTCACGACCATTGTGTTCGTGCCGAGCTACGACGTACTCGGTCCTGCCTGGTCAGTGCGCTCTCCCAGGCGGTTCGACACACGACGATGACGACAACAGAGACATACTCGTGTATACTTTGTACGTCGCAGAGAGAGGCGTGAGCTTTCTGTTTCAATGCCTTCTCTGGCCGAGACAACAAGCCCCTGTCCATCTGTCCCCCTTTCCTTTCTCCTTTCTCCTTCATTCTTCTTTTCTTCTCTCTCTCTACCTCTTGTCTTGGACTTCGTTCCCTTCTTGCTTCTTCACCGCCGTGCGCTTTCGTCGACCCTACTGTCTTTCTTCAAGCGTCCCTGTCCTTGTCGGATGAGGCTGTTGTTGCGCTGTTTCTCAGGTCCCGTGATACAGGATCAACGCCGATCTTATCGCCAGTGGCTTGACAAACATGCCAACTCCGAGTCGAACCAGGCCGCGCAATAGCTCGAGAAGTCTAGACGAGAATGCTGCACGCCATCATGATGTTCGAGGGCACGCGACACGCTTGGTCCCAACTGCCAGCCAGTCAAACGATCCGCGGGCGAATGACGTAGAGTCCGCATGCTTGTCTTTCCGGAAAGGCCGGAGAAAACACAGAACGCGAAATGTCCGCGTCTGTTTTCCTCGTCCGTCTTTGGTTGCCCTGACTCGCAAAACGAATGTTCCAAGTGCCGGCCGGGGCCTGCGGAAGCATGGAATCATGGGCTGGAATCAACATCGGTACCGGCAGACTGCGACCACGCGTTGATGGTGTGGTGGTGTGGCGGTGTGGTGGTGTGGTGGTCAAGGAAACCAAACGGATGGACGGAGACATGTCAGAATCGTCGTACGCGCAGCCTTTTTGCTTGCGTGGTGCAGCTGCTGCAACATCGACAGATTGCGATTCTACAGGCTCTACAGTGCTCGGGCGCCAGAACCAGCGCCCGGCTGGCCGTTGGGAGAGATTCGTACTCGTACATAGTCCTGTAACCAGCGGAGAGAATGGGCGCTGCGCCGCTTTGCCCGCTGTCGACGCCCCCGCAGACCACCGCCTGATCGATAAGACCAGCACCTTCGCGGCTGGTGTCTCCCCAATAGTCCGCTGTAAAGCTGCTCCTTTAGTGGCCGTGCTTGACTTACTATTGGGGCGCAGCAGCCGACCGACCCCAGGCCTTTGATTGGCCACTATGCGTCCCAAGTCGTCGAAAGCGGGCCCTGGGGTTCTTAAAGCGAAGAAAAGTCGTACTTCGTAGGCGGGTTTCGGGCTCTTGTGTCGCCCGCTACAAAACAGAGGCGCCACAACAGGCCAATGTCTCAGACCGTTGTCGCAGATCGCCCGAGCCCAGGCTTGTCTCTTCTTTCTTGTTCGCCACGCTCTCTTGACTTTGTGCTTTGCTGCGACTACTGAGGTCACTGCTGTCTTGTCCGGCGCTTGTGGTTGTCATACTAAATGTCTCAAAGCGCCCTACGGGAAGAAATATTACTGGCGCGTTGTGGGTAGCGGCAAGACCGTTCGCTCTTGCTCCGTTGGCGTGCTCGTGCCTGCCCTGTGTCGTTCGCCGCTACAAAGTGGCAGTTGCGACCAGCGCAATCGATTGTCCTTGCCCGAGAGGTAGTGCTCCACAGCCACCGCCGGCCGCTCTTTCCTTTCTTTATCGGGCCCCGGACTTTGTGTTCTTGCCTTCTTGCTGGCCCCCCCGTCTATCGCCATATCGTCAAGCTTGGCTTCTTTCTGGCTCTTTTCTGGCTTCCCCTCTGCTTCGGCCCAATTCCACATAACCTCGCGCATCCTTGCCAACAGCAGCGCGTGTCCCCGCCTCCACGATTGTCCGTCCGTCTCGTGCTGCTACCCACACCTGCATAGTTTCCCCTGGTCGGGCCCGGCCCTTTGACGCTTGGCGCCCTGTCTGCGTTGCCTTGCGCATCGTGTGGAAGACGATCAAGAGACAAGACCCCCATAACGTCTGACAACCACCAACCAAGACGACTGCACAACCGCCAAAGCCGCAGATCCAACAAACTACCGGTCGCCGGTCTCCTGTCGTCGGCACTGGGCTATGTGACCAACCCGGCGCCCCAACTGCGCGCATCTGCCCTCCTCCACCTCTGCCCTCTGCCTCGCCTCCCGTCTTCCGTCTTCCGTCTTCCATTACCTCATCCTCTTCCTCTGATCCATCTGGAGCAACTTCGTGCTCTGCCCTCTGCTGCGTGCTTCTCCACACACTCTTCTTTTCTTTGTTCTCATCCTACTCGAATCACCATACTCCCGCTCTTCCCCTTACCTGTGTTTCTTCTCTTCTTATAAGCTCGCCAAAGATCTCAGTCACATCGCATCCTGCCTCCTCCTTACCTCTCGTTGTACAAAAACAAACATCTACGAGGTATCTCGGCACAGCTCGATGTTTCGACAGCATCTTCACCCACCTCGACAGCCAAACAACCCCTCGATACTCACCAACATCTTCTCACACGATCGAGAGACATTCCCATCTCACACCATCTACTCCAGCAACGACGTCACCAGTCGTTAGCGCGGACAATCTCAACCTCTTCCGTCCCTCTCACACATACCCCTTCACACACCAGTCAACATGAGAGGCGCATCACCAAAAACGGCCTCCTGGAGGTGGTTGATGACCGCAGCCTCGGCCGTGGCCGTCAACGCCGCTACCTCCTCCGATGCCACAATCTACTCCATGAGCGCTGTGCCCGCATGGCAAGCATCTTCTGCAATGTCTCTCCAGGTGTCTGACGCGGACGCCGGCATCCTACCACAAACTTTCACAGTCGTGCCCTTGACTGCCATCCTCGGCCTAAACCAGTCGCAGGCGACACGAAGAGTAGGTCCATCGTCGATCGAACCACCCGTGTCTCTCTTGCTAACCTGCCTAGTCCATCAACATCAAAGCCGACCTGATTGAGGCCACAGAAACCAACTACGGCAACATATCAGGGTCCAACCAGATTGCTTACCTTTGCTGTGACAACACGACCAACTCCTTTATCGACGCCGACCGCATATTCAACGCTCTAATGGGCAACACGCCTGCCGCCATCCTGCTCTACAGCCAAGTCGGCAATTGCTGTGGCCTCACCGGCTCGGACTTGGCCTACCAGACCATATTCACCATGGCTGACATGAACGAGGCTGCTCAGACGCTCAACATCACCAACAACGGCGACGGCGTGGCCCAGGCCGTCATCACCGGCAATGTCACATCCACCAACAGCGGCGGCGGCAGCGGCGGTGTTGCCAGCTCTGCCGTGGCCATGAGCATCCTGTATAGTATTACGGGTCTCATCACCCTGCTGTTCCTCATCATCATCGCCACTGGTGCTGTGCGCGCCCATCGGAACCCCGAGCGCTATGGCCCGCGTAACGGCCAAGGCGGGCGTGCCCGCCAAAGCCGCGCCAAGGGTCTAGCCCGCGCCATGCTCGAGACTCTACCGATTGTCAAGTTTGGTGACGACACACCCACCAAGCCCGACCCGAGCATGGAGCTCGAGAGCGCGTCCGAATCCACCCACGACCACAACCCCGACGAAGTCCAGGCCCACATCTCTCGACAATCTCCGAGGACGCCGTGTCACAGCCCAAGAACACGGGCCTGCTGGCCGGAGCTGCCCTCGGTGCTACCGCCGGTGCTGGCCCATCTGCCGACGGCGACGCCACCGCTGGTACTGGGAAGGCTGCCACTGCCACCAAGGACGCCGCCGAGACCCCCGAGGAGGATGCCAACCACCTTGGCTGCTCTATCTGCACGGAAGACTTCGAAGTCGGCGAAGACGTCCGTGTCCTGCCTTGCAACCACAAGTACCACCCCACCTGTGTTGACCCATGGCTGATCAACGTGTCTGGCACGTGTCCACTTTGGTACGTTGTTATTGTTACCTCTCTTCTTTTCCCAGATTGAAATAAGGCCAAGTGTAACCTCAATGGTGAACACCTTGTGGCTTCTGGTCTTACCTCTCATTTCGCACGTGCAATGCTGACAGTGGCTTTTTTTATAGTCGCCTAGATCTCCGTCCCAACGATGACGAGACTGATGCGGCTGCAGCCGACGGCGAGGCGCACTCGGCCTATTCTTTGGAGGCTGAGGCTGCTGCCGCCGCCGACGTGGCCGGTTCTACTGGTGCTGTCGAGCCGTCTCATGATGCCGCAGCTGCCGGCCACCGCCGCCGTGCAACACGTCTGTTTGACCTCCACCGCCTCCGCCACGCTACGGGCGAGGAGCGTATCGAGGCCCTCCGCCGCTTCCGCATCGAGAACCAGGCCGAGAACAGTGCCGAGGGCAGTGCCGCGGCTTCTTCACGTACGGAGAACGGCGACGAGGCCAACCGCGAGGGACTGGCGAGGCGTCTCCGCGAAAAGTTCCGCATCCGCACCCGCACTCAGGAGCCGAGCTCTTCGAGCGGCAGCTAGTGCATGACGACGACCACCACCATTAACGCTTGACTCCGACTATTTCCCTTACCAATCTATCTCCTTACAGGCATACTTCACACCCGACGACATCCTGTACCCAACCATACCCTTCACCACAGATATCCGCTACACCATCTTACTGAAACTGCTTTTTTCCCCACTGTTGTTCATAGACGGGCCCTGAACAAACTGGCGGTGTTATTTTACGGAGTTGTGCTTTCATCATTTTGCCTTTTTTGTTTCATCACGCCGGATACAATCACGATATATTGGGACAGTTTCTTACGACGGTACAAAATGCCTTTTTGCTATTCTTCATATACTTCTTCTGTTGCTCCCATCTGCACAAAATGCCACTAGATCTTGTTAATGTCTTGTCCTACTGCAATACGTGACCGTGGCTTGTTGACATTTCCTTGGATTGCCATTGTCACCCCGTCTCCCCTACTGGGACTTGTGGGAGGCGTAGAGTTGAGGCGGCAAATGCACAACTGCACGCTCCTAGAGGCCGATTGATGTCGAGACGGCTCCTTTCCCCACTGTGTATTTCAGAAAGAAGCCAGGCCGCGAGGAAGAAAGACGCGGCTCGGCATTGATATGGCGGGTTACATCGGTTCAGTTCCCGCACTCGTTCGAGATGGACAGCAAGAAGGGCGGCGAAGGAAGTGGAATGCCTGATGGAATGGGGTGGTCCATCGTAAGCCGCAGTCTCTTTGGCACGATGCTGCATAGTCACATAATCACAAGATGGTTCCATACCAGGTCAAGGTGTCGTTGGTTCAGTATATATTCCGTCTATGCGCCCCCGATGTTTATATGCGTGCTGAAAGAGGACAGCGGACGCGAATGTGTCCCCGTCAGGTCAGTGCTAGAAATATGTTCAGGGAAGCAGAAGGAAGAAGCCCCTGAAGACACCGATAAGAAACCGTAAACAGAGTAATGAACACCTAGCCTGTCGTTTGAGACTGTGGCCCATGCAAATGGCAGCCCGTGGCTAGCTAAACACGCACGCAGAAAAGAGAGAAACGCAAAAACCGCCCCGCACCGAAATAGAGGCCTGTGACAGCAAAAAACGACAGCCTAGTACGGCAGAGCGTTGAGGTCCACCTTGGGCTCTTCGCTGTTGTCATTGCCGTGGGCACCCCGCGGTTCTTTCCGCCGTTGCGCCCGAATCGGCCGCCGCCGCCGCCGCCCTCACCCGACGCGGAGCCGCCATTGCCGCCACCGCCAATGTCGGGTCGACACGGTCCAAGTCAGGTGGCCGACGAGGGTTGCCGCCGCCGCCGCCAGCGCCGCCTGTACCGCCTCGCTTCTTCTTGTTGCGGCCACCGCCGGCAACAGCACCGCCGCCACGGGCACCGTTTTTGCCTCCGCGGTGGCTGCCGTTGCCGTGGAAGTTGGCGTCGTCATTGGCCTTGCGCTTTCCAAGAACGGGGTTGGGCGCATTGTGGCCGTGCTGGTGACGATTGCGATCGGCTGCCGGCCCTGTTGGGATGGGCTTCGTAATGACCGGGCCGTTGCCGCCGGCCAGCAGGGCCGAATGAGCAGCGGCAGCTGGGTTCACACGGTTGTTGTCGCTCCGTGTCGTCTCGGCGTGGCAGCTGGCATGGTAGACCCGCGGCCCGATCCGGACGGCATCGATCCAGACCCATTCCTGCGCCTCGTCGAGCCACTTCATTTCAAACTTCTCCTGGCAGATGGGGCAGGTCTGGTTGGTGTTGGTGCTACCTGTCGGCACAGGGATCCACTGCAGCTTGGCGCCCGCAGCGCCGCCGGCACCGCCGCCGGCTGCACCCGAGCCAGAGGCCCGACTCCCGCTGCCTCCAGCTGCACCGTTGCCATTGGCACCATGGTGGTCGGCGCCGTCCGAGTCGATCGTCTCGCGCGAGTGGATCCAGTCCGCCTGGTCGACATACCAACTGCGATGCTGACCACGCTTCTCGGCCTCGGCAATACGCTGGTGGACACGGAAGTGCCAGTCCATGTGGGCCGTCTTGGCGGCACGGCCGACATCATCGGTGCGGAATCGGCGGCCACACTGCGAACAAGGAGGACCAAGGTTTTCATACATCAAGGGCAGAAGGTGAGGACGGAATCTACACAGAGTGACGAGGTGGTTAGCTGGCATTCCACAGTCCTTTACGAAACAACACGACCCGGGACTTACTGTTTGAGAGACGAGGACTGGAACGAGATCTCATTCTGAATCTCGCGTAGAGGATCACGGGGAGCAGCAAAGGCAGGGCCCCGGATCGAGGCAATGATATTGGCCAGGCCCGGAACGTTCAGCCCAGCCGGGGGCAAAGAAGTCTGCGCTGGGGGCTGAAGAGGCGCTCCCTGGGCAGGCGTCTGCTGCTGGAGGATGCCTGCTTTTTCTAAGCATCTCCATCAGAGCCAACGGGTTGCCTGCGTTGGGCGCGGCGGCGGATGCAGCGGCAGGGCAGCGGCAGCGGCACCTCTCTGCTGAGCGAGCATGCCTTGAATCAGCTGTGCCAACTGCGGCGTGCTTGAGGGTACATATGGTGCCTGTGCCGGCGGCTGCGGCGGCGGCTGCTGCTGCTGCTGCTGCTGAGGAAGCTTCTGTTGCCGCGCCGCGAGGAGCGCAGCAAGCGCGCCCTTTCCAAGGAGACCATCAATCGACACACCACCGGCCGGCGCGGGTTGCGGCGGAGGCAGAGCCGGCGCTTGTGCGGGTGGTGTAGAGCGTGTAGAGCCTGCAGCTGCCATAGAACGAGCAGCGGCCAGTGCAGCCAAAACGGCGGCTGATAGGGGCGGGTTGCCGCCCGGCGCAGGCGAGGGTGCGCCTCCTGCTGGTGCCGATGGCGGGGGCTGGAAAGGAGAAAAGGCGGCTGCCGGTGGCGTCGGCGCTGGGCCGATGCCTGCCCTTAGGTGGGGCGGCAGATTTACGGCGAGGGCATCAATTTGATTTCTTACAAGGACGAGCTTGTCTTGCTCGAGGTTTTGGCTCTTCAGAATGGTCTGCAGATCCAGCAGTGCCTTCAACCTCCCCGCCACACCGATATCATACGACTTTTCCGTGAACTCTGTCTTGGTTGCCTGGATCAACCGCTCGACATCTCCATTTAACGATTCTAAGCTTGTCCTTGAAGAAGTGATAAGAGGGGCGTAGGGGTTCTGAAACGGCGGCTGTTGTGCCGGTGGTTGGAACGGACCGCCGGCTGTTGCGTATGCAGGTGGCTGCGGTGTTGTTTGTGTTGTTTGATTTGGTGACTAGGTAAGAGAAGCCATGTTAGAAAGCCATGACAGGGGACGAGATACCGCACCACAAGAACTGGACCGCCGCTCAGCGTATTGGGGGTCTGCTTACCGGATGGAATGGATACGACTGTTGGGGTAGCGGTTGCTGCTGGGGAGGTTGTTGTTGCTGGCCGTATGGGCCTTGCGGAGGGAATCCTGGACGGCCGCCGGCTCCTGGCGGCGTCGGCGTCTCACGATATGGCGTCGCGCTTTGTGGACGACCACGGCCGAGCAGTTGCTGCTCGCTACGCATGTGTTCATGCTGAGCCTGCAACGCGGACGTTCTCGCCTTGATAAGAGCATTCTCGATCGGCCTTGTGGTCTCCGGGCTGAACACCGGCCGGGGATCGACGGACCCGGGCACAGGTTCCTTCCAAGTCTTGAGCATCTCGTCCATCTTGCGTCTTGTGCCGTTATCTACTGAGGCATACGCGTCCATAAAGGTCGAATACAGCCCACGGCCAAAGTATATTGTGTAGGGGGTGCCGACATTCTTGACAATGGAGTCAAGGAGGTAGAGCGCGGGTAGTTTTCGTTGAGGGGCAGCCTAATAAGGACGGTGGTTAGAATACGGGATGGGCAGCAGCACAAAGACTTTAGTGTCGCGGGACTGTGGAGTGATGCCTACCTTCTTGATGTGCTCCTGAAGCACCTCCGAGATGCCATGTGCGTACTCGGTGTTCTCTCGCGCAATGACAGTCAGGGTGGTGATCTCGACGCGCGAGTTCATCGTCAGCTCGCTGAGGGCATCCCGGAAGTCCGAGGCCACGCCCTCTGACTGGTCTTCGTACGACATGGCGACGATGCAAGTCGCTGTGAAGGCAAAGTACGTTTTCTTGCCAGCTTCGTTCTCCCCGTTCGTCCTATGCCTTTCTTTGGTGCGTCTGCAGCCTCGCAAGGCCGTCCTTAATCACACAAGGCAAACCCGTCGACTGTTTTCTAACTTGCGGCCAGAGCTGCAGGTGGATCTGCCACTCTCTTAAGTCCAATTGCAAAGCGTTTGATCTCCAAGCTGGTCGACTCAGGCCAGCGGACAGCAGAACAGAAACAAGAGAGAAGCAGAAGCGAAAGACGGAGCTCAAGCGAAATCACAGATCGCCAGGATTAAATGTGTGCGAGCCCTGCTCTTGGCGAGGCGTCTCTCTGGACCTTTGACCAAGCAGTTGGGTCACTTGGCACATAAACAAAGAAGCGTGAAACAGAAGCACGATGGCTAGATGGCCAGCCGTAATACCAGTGCCGTCTGGTTTCCACAAAATGCGCGCACTGCTGTCTGTCTCCACAAGCCTGTCTCCCACAAGAGCAGCTTCAGTTCCAGTCGCACAGTTTGATGGAACGATGGTGGAGAGGGCGCGAGTTGGATGCGAAGCAATACGGAGATGGAGGGCGAAATGTGCAGAAAGTTGGCGATGGCTTTGTCGCGATTTTAGTGAAGGCGCGCATATGGCGAAAATGGCAGAAAAGAACCGAAAAGCGTGCAAAATGAAAAAGACAAGGTCAAGACGACGAAGGAATCTGGTTCACAAATTGGCTCTCCCTTGTTGCGGCGAGCAAAGAACGCGCGCGAGCAGACAGAGAAGTCGGAGAGAGAAATGAAGCAAATCGAGCAGAAGCTTAGTTCTTCTACAATTTGTCTCCTTTTTCCCTTCCCCCTGGATTCTCTTTCCTTCCTGTTTTAAATCTTACAAGACCTCCCTCGTTCCTTCTCTTCTTGCAGCTGATGTGTGATGGGTCCTTCTTTCCTTCGTTGACGTTGGGAAAGAACGAAAGCGTGGATTGCCAGAGGACAAAGTTGGAACAGGGAAGGAGAGAAGGGGGGAAGAAGAGAGTTGCAAGGGCGGAAGGAGCAAGGGGAAACTGGCCAACGTATGGCAAATTTTGTGGCGGCGCCAGAACCGCCAGGATTATGTAATTTGTAATAGAGTCACGTGTCTCTGGAATGGTACGAGAGTACAAGTCAAGTAGCGCCTGAGCCGCATTGGGCATGGCTCCACCAATCGACGAGCATTGCCTGTGACTCTACGCAGCTGTACTGAATCATACGAAACCTGACTGTGTTGTGTCACTGTCACTCATTTGGTTTTACTGGAGAGAAGTCTGTAGCTATGAGCTGTGAACTGTAGTTGAGATTCAAAATGGTTATAATATTACGGCTGATGAAGGAGAGAAAACGCCGTCGACAATTCGATCATGGTAGGGTATCTCTCTGAGAGAAGAAAAGAGAAAAGAGAAAAGAGGTAAGAGAGAAGAGGTAAGAGAAAAGAGGTAAGAGAAAGAAAAAAGAAAGAAGAGAAAAGAGAAAGAGAGAAAAGAGAAAGAGAGAAGAGATCAACCAAGAGGAAATCAGCGGGAAATCAACCGGAAGAAAGTCAACAAAAAGGGTAAAGGTACAAACGCCAGCCAACGCCCGTGGACCCCTGTTTGCAGCAAGTCATACATGGACAAGGAAGAAAGAGATTAAAAAAGCTGCGAAAGAAGGTTGGTTGTTGACAAAAAAAGGTCTGATATGATGAAAGGCGGTCCTGTCCAGCAGAACAGCAGCCTTAAAACCGCGACATGTTGGCAGCGCTGTAGCGGCTGCCCATGGCAGGGTGTTGAGCCGTAGGTGGCCGGCGGATGTCGGGCAAGATGGGGCTGGAGCGGTCCTCGTGGTAGTCGGTGCGGCTGTCGTGGTCGTGGTCGTGGTCGTGGTCGCGGTCGCGGTCATGGTCGTGGTCATCGACAACAGTGGCTGTATCGTTGGCGTGGCTGTAGTAGTCGCCGTTGCCCATGTGCGCGCCATGGCTGGCGATGCCGGCAGACTCGTCGTCGTAGCTTCCAACGGGCATCGGGTGGCTGATCTGGATCTTCTTGCCCGCAAGACCGCCATGGCCATGGGCCAGGAAAGGGCTCTTCTTGAAAACCTGCGTCATACGCTTGAAGCGGTTGGCAGGCGGAGCGGACACGGTGGTGCTCTCCTCGTCGCCAAGGCTGCTGCCATACGTCGCCTCCTCCTTGTTGTAGCGGCGGGTGTTGCTGCGGGCGAAGCTCGAAGCGGCGGCGAGTAGTAGTCAACAGGGTTGTCGTTGCCAAGCTTGCTGCCGTCAGCGAGGTTGCCATCGGTGCGGATCATGCGCGCCGTCAGACCGGATGGGCCGTCGCGGAAGACGATGGTGGCGGCAAAGTTGAAGAAGCCAAAGGTCAGCGACAGGATGCCGGACGCCATGATGAGGCGCCAAAGGGGCAGGCCAAGATTCTTGATGCTGAAGACGGGCTTGTTGAGGTTGCCGAGCATGTCACAGCCGAGAACGACCATGGCAAGACCGAGCCAGAGGAAGCCATGGCGGTCAGAGAAGACGGGCCAGGAACGCTCAAAGTAGCGCTTGAACAAGCCCCACTGGACCTCGGTGAGAATGAGGAAGATGGCGATGGAGGAGGTGAAAACGTGGGAGATGGCGTCGAAGAAGAAGAACTGGCCAGTGACGCCCGAGATGACAATCATGACCCAGCTGGCAGCGACGACGGCGATCAGAGCAATAATGTTGCAGGGGCGCAGGACATTGAGAGCCTTGTAGCCGATGCCACGCAGCTTGGTGTTTCAGAAAGGTTGAGCATTGTGACTCGTGAGATGCGTGTGTTCGTAAGGAGGGTTGAGATAAGTTGTCGTGTCTGGGTCTTTCTCTTGCTGTCGTTCTGGTCGTGCTATCAGAGCAAGCGCGTCGTATGGACTGGAGGTAGAGAAACGTAGCTGCGAGAGTGCACGAGATGCCGAGAATGAAAGGGGAGAGAAGCGGAGACTGGGGTCAAGATATAAAAAGAGCCAGCTTTTTTTGTGCAAAGAACAAGATGGCAAACGACGAGAGAGTGAGGCGAACGAAGAGGTAGCGAGTTAAAATGAAGGATATCGTATAGAGAGGAGATGGGGATGGAAAAGACAGAAGGAACCAGAAGAACAACCAGAAGAACAAAAAGCAAAGGGCAAAGTGTGTGGAAGTGAACAATGTCTTTCTGGCTGTCCTAGGTTGACGCAGTCACCATTGTTCAGCGAACAAGCAATCAAAGGCGAGGGGGAGAAGGGGTGAAGAGAGGGCAAAGGTCAAGGGTAAAACCACAAAAGAAAAACAGTGACGACAGGCAAGAAAAGGGCGGATGCTGGCCAAATGCAACGAAAAGAGAATGAGAGGTGTGTGAAGCCCTTCTTTAATATGGTCTTGCGATTGTTCGTGCGTGGATTCAGAATTCGTTTTGTGCATGGGACAATATGGTGGGGAAGGAGCGTCGAAACGGAGAGAACGAGCTGCGCGCTTGCATCAAGCGCTGGTCAAACAACTCCAGCAAAACGACGGCAGCCAAAGAAACGACGAGACGAGGTGCAAGACAAGCGAAAAGAGCCGACGAGACTCAAAGAGAGGCAAAGAAGACGCAAGGTGAAGAAAGGAAGCGAGACGTCTGTCGAGATGCTGTCTTTTCCCGAGCCGTTTCGCATTTTCAGGCCTGCTGGCCAATGAACTGTTTGGCGCTGGGCCAGGCCGAACAAACCACCAGGTCAGGACCAGGGCGGCCAGTCCATCAGGCCCGAAGGCCTGTTCCTTGATGTCCCCTGCTTCCAGTTCCATTCTATTCCTCTCCTTTGCAAGGACTCAAGAGCATCCAACATGTTCTCGCCCTCGCATCTGCGTGCGGGCGTTTGTGGCCTGAGACGGGGCGCAAGACGAAGGGCGGAGTGACAAACGCTGCCACGAGAGGAGCGGCCTCTTTTCTGGATTTTTTTATTTCCTTCCTCCATATCTTTGCCTGTTCACTCTCCACTCCTCTGATGCTGGTCATGGTAGACGCGCCACCTTGTCACACGCTGGTGCGCTTTGGCAGCCATAGGCCTTGCAAGATACGGAACTGCACTCGCAGTCGCAGTCGCAAGCACTGCGTGGATGCATAAAGCACTCAACAGAAGCCATGACTCCTCTCCAAAAAGCTTCCCTGGGATTCTTCGGAGAGCAAGTGATGATTCTGCCACCTTCCTGGTCTTCAGACGATGGACGAGACCGTGGACAGAAGATGGTCGGCGTGATCGCTGGCAAAGAGCAATGACTGCAAGTCCAGACGGGGAGATAGAGACGAGGGACGAGGTGTGTGCGTGCGAGGACCGACGGGGAGAAGAAACGACAAAAGGTGGCCAGAAGCAAACTGAGCAATGGAGGGAAGAAGCAGACGAGCATGCGACGGCTCTTCGCGCGCATGAACAACGACGCGTCGCCGCCCGTTCGTTTCTCTCCCAAACGTAGAGCCAGGTCCGATTCAAGGGACCTGCATGCCGCTTTCTTGGCGTCTGTATCAGGAGGGCGAGACCTGCGCGTGAAAGAAAGCAAAGGACAAAGCGATACTTTGTCCTTTGTTAGTTGGTTGCGGATTGCCGTCTTCAGAGTCATCTTTCGCGCCGCTTCGATTGGCTCCCAGGGCTGTTTGCCGTGTTTCAGGTCTCTTTGGGCGGTTTGGGTGGAGGATAAGAACGGTGGACCCACCTGCCCTGCGACACTACCTGTGGTTGTGGTGCGTGCCAAACGTGCAAAGCAGCAAAAGACGTACAGTACTTCGTACACGACACGCTGTAGCATGATACACAGCCAACGCGCCGTCGCAGGCATAATAGGCATTGCTCATGACACTGCAAGTCGCATCGTCTCTTGTCTGTGTCCAGGTCTCAAAAGCCGTCCTTTCGTCACAACAGGTTGGCCCGAAATGTGCACAGAAAGAGCCAAAGTTGGCTGGCACCTGCCAGGAGCGAGGAGGACAAAGCCCGTCGAAGGTTCAAGCGTTGCTTGGAGCTTTGCCTCATGTTGTGATGGCTCATGGTGCAGTGTATTTACATGAGTATGTTCAAGACGGCTGGAAGACGAAAATAGACACAGCCTGACGCGCACGAGGTCAAGAAGCGCCGAACGCGTCTGCTCTGCTAGTGCCGATAGTCGGCGTCTGTACTACATTGCAGAAACGCATCGTCACTTAAAATTAGGACGCACAAGCTGACAGGCTCGCTTTGGAGCATCATGGACATTGGACAGAAGAGTGAGGCATCGAGCGTCGAGCACTGGCGGCCGAAGACATAGGCGACCGGCTGACACTAGGCCGGCCTGGCCAGACCATCTCCGGCGGCTACCGTGCACAGCCGCAGTCTATCCCAAAGATACACTCCAATATTTTTCGAGAAACTGGAGACAGGCCGTGGAAGACAGAGGCAGCTATCATCAAAGACGCACTGGTGAGTTCAATAACAACTACGAGTGATCCGAAATACCGATTTCAGCATTGGCGATGGTGCGTGACCAAAGCGCCAACACTGAACAGTGACTGCGGCCACGTGCCGTTCTTCTTAGCACTTCGTACGGCGTACTCCGTAGTGAGAGCCCCAAGGCCAGGCCCGCAAATAGAGCCGGCCCACCTGTGTCGCAAACCCCACCTGCCCATTCTCGTTGCCTCACTCTTACAGTGCACAGAGCATCTCTGCCAGCGAGTCTCGCGGCTTTTTTCGGGCCTCGCAATTTTTACTCTTCTCTTCCTCCTCCTTCCCACCCCCGACGCCTCCGTCGACAGGACACGCGCTCGCTTCACCCGCACCCGCACACGCGTTCTCGACCAACCTTTTTGATCCTCGCCTTTTGGACCCGCTTCCTCTCTTTTTCGGCAGACCCAAAGCCGCCGTCACCATGGCTCGCGGCAACCAGCGCGACAAGGCTCGCGAGAAGAACCTCAAGGCCAGGCCGGTCAGGTATGCTCTTCTGGACTCGGCTCAATGTCCAGTACGGCCAGCATCAATGAGCGCTTACTAACGATGCTTCCCCCCATGCAGAAAAAGGCCAACGCCAAGACCGGCGGCGAGATGCAGCGCGAGCGCGACGAGCTGGCCAAGAAGATGCGCGAGAAGCAGGCGGCTGGTAAGTAATTCTCCTTTGCGGTGGCCCACCAGGACCAGGACAATGAGCAGACGGACCACGGCTAACACGTCGCTTCTCTGCTTACTAGCCGATGCACGGAAGGCTGCCGAGTTGGCTGGCGGCAAGAAGTAATTGACGACGCTGCACGTATGCGGAACGCCGGGACTGGAGGAGAGGAGAGGCAATCGTCGGAAGCTTGCTGCCTCGCTGTACTCCGTACATTCCAGAGCGGCCGACCACCTATGACACGGCGGTACCAAGAGCTTGTTCGGAGGAGTGCTCTGGAGACAGACAAGGGGCAGGTTTGGCTTCCAATCTTTGCCCACTGGGTGAAGCTCTCGGCGAAGGTTGCCTTTTGTCATCCTCAAAGTCCGCTTCTGGGCGACGCGTTTCCAAACTTCCTTCTGTGGCTGCTCTTTCAAAGACCTGCATTGCGTTTTGGAGTTTTCGTCTTTAAATCCCTATTTTTCGTCTATATATCCAACTGATCAAAACAGACAGCGGTATTGGTGGATTGCACAGGGTTATTCTTGGTATAGACTGCTCATAATGAATTAATACGACATTTGCACACATTTTGATCCATGTTCCACGTCTTTGTTCCATACGGCTTTTGCTAGGCAAGTGCATCTTTGTCACTGACGTCAAGCAATGAAAGAACGGGTTTTATGGTTTTTTTGTTGTCAAGGAAATGTGTAAAGGGTTTCTATGGAAAGGGGTCCTATTAAGTCCATCCAGAAAAAATACGAACCAGTCATATATGTGTACCTTTCATCCGGGAAATAGCCCGAAGAGGCTGAGCTCGCGGCAACAGATGAAGAGGAAAGGGAAGAGAAGAGTCGGAGGGAGAAAGACACGAGGCAGAGTAAAACGTCGTAAAACAAAAGTCTAGAAAGATGGCCTTTTTTGCTCTCTCACAAGCGTCGAAAACAAGGCACAATGGTAGCCAAGGAAAAAGGAGGCAAGAGAGATGCTACAAGTCGCGGGTTCGCTTTTACGCGACCACGGCCGTCGACGGCAGAGAGCCACCAAAGCCGCCAAAGCCACCGACACCCTGGGCCTGGACAGCCGGGAAAGAGCCTGCACCGCACATAACGGCGCACGAGCAAGACCCGTCGGCGTTGATGGTGCCGGAACCCGTAGTCAGACCAGTGCCGCCGGAGCTGCTGACGGCCGCAGCGGTGCTGCTCGCAGAAGCGCTGCCAAGCGTAGCCGTCAGAGAGTCGGCAGCCGCGACAGCAGAAGTGGTGGTGGTACTGCTGGTAGTACCGCTACCGGCAGCAGCGCTGCCAGCGGCGGCAGCGCCACCGCCATTGCCGGTGATGGCACTGCCAGTGCCGGTGCCGTTCTGGGCAATGGCCATCTGCTGGAACATGGCCTGGGTCTTCTCGGCAGTGGGGTTGATGGAGAAGGTCATGCCCTTACCACAGTGGCCCTTTTGGGCGCAGAAGAACCCTGTTTATCCGTTAGTGGCGTGTTCAGGGTTTCAAGCCAGATTCAGAGACAAAAAGACGAGATCTGTGAAGGAAACATACAAAGGGGAGTGGCAACCATGACCTGGAGGGCAACCTGCGGCGGGGGGTTGACAGTGTTGTTGGGTTGGGCTGGAAGCCAGAGTCCATGCCGCCAGCGAGCAGCTCGCAAGGGGTGGCGAAGGCAGACTGGGTGACGGTGTGGTTTTGGCTCAGGAACGTGAAGATGACCATGTCACCAACGGCGGCGGCAATGGTGTTGGGCTCAAAGGCCAGACCCTTGGGACCACCGACGGTGACGGTGTGCGTTGCGCCAGCACCGGCAGCGACAGTCGTGGCGGCAGTTGCGGTGGTTTCAGTACCGCTGCCGGCAGCAGCAGCAGCCGTGGTCGTCTGGGCCGGGGCCGCCGTGGCAGCGTCACCAGCGCCAGCAGTCACGGTCTGTGTCACTGTCGAGACAGCGTTGACGGTCGTAGTGGACGCTCCGCCACCGCCGTTGACCCAGATGATGATGATCTCGCTCAGAGAGCCCAGGACCAGTCCGGCCTGGGAGAGAAGGGCGGCATCGGCCTTGCTGACCTGGGTGCCGGTGAAACCATCGAACAGGTCGCGCGAGGCGTGTGCGACACCCTTGTTGCTGTCGGCGTTCTTGGGATCGCGGCGGACGGGGTAGACGTTGTGAACGGCCTTTGCGAGTGCCACAGGGGCGATGGCCAAGCTCAATGCTGCGGAGAACTTCATTGTGATGGAGAGAGATGATGTAAAAAGACTAGCTTTTGGCGATGAAAAGAGACTCGATTTGTGAATGAGAAACCTGCTGTTCTGCTGTTGGACTTGTTCAAAAAGGTTCCTCTGGGGATTCCTGGAATGTTGATGCGTGAATGAAAGGTGTAAACTGGATGTCGAGCCTGCTCGTTAATAGGACGAGAGAATTGAAAAATGAAGGGAAGGGTGAAGAAAAGAATGGAACGTCTTGTCCGAAGTTGACGAGAATTACGAAGACGAGAGACAGGTATGAGAAACAGAAAGAGAAAAGAAGGAGAGGAAAAGAAGGAGGGAAGAGAGAGAGGAAAAGGGAAAATAAGACGAGAAGAGGGAAAGGGGCAGTACATAAAAAGAAGACGTCTTGGCTCGATTCTGTCTCCGGGTTCCGTGCTGTGTGCGTGTAAGTGGAAACCCAGCTCTCATCCATGCACGTTGTCTGGGCGTGGCATGGCACTCCACAAGAGAAGGGGAAGCTCGAAAAGAGGAGACGACCTGAAGACAAGGGAGGGGGGGGGGGGGGGGTCCCCTGGGCACCGAGTCTGGCGCATAGTGAATTTGCTTGCCAGTCTGCGTGCCGTGCAACTTTGGAATCTTTGAGGAGGCCAGCCCTCGTCGAGGTCGCCCTGGTGACGCGGCTTGACGGCCTAAGACTGGGAGAGGACGAGTGCGAGAGCATTGGGACCAGACTGGGAGACAAAGGAGCAGCTCTGCTAGTTGCAAAGGAGAGGCACTGTCGAAGGCTGCCTCAACACCCTTGAGCCTCCCCAGCAACTCGAAACAGATGGGCGTGCATCATCCGGCCAAGGGTGCGTCCTGCCATGGCCGGGCGCAGACGTCTCCGGACGTGGTGCAAAGACGAAAGGCATGAAAGGCGGACTATTGGGATGCCGTCAGGAGGCTCTGCCAGGGACGCCCCCAGCTGCAGGAAACCAGACTGGAAGATGGAGAAGAAGAGTTGAGGAGGGTTGCAATGCAGACAAGGGCTCAAGCAGCCATTGTTTCCTGGAAAGAAGGAGACGGAGAAGGTCCGCGTTAGGAAGTTGCGTGTACTGTGTAGACAAAGGCGTCTTCACTCACACGGGAAGGCGCCGGTGTGCAAGGAAAGAGCTTCCCAGGGCGGGTTTCTGGATCCTATGGCTGTTGTGGCAGATCTGTCTCGGATCGTGTTTTGGCATTTGTCGCTACGGGGGAGGGGCGACAGGGGTACTTGCCCATTTGGCCGTCCGGTCTGGTCGGGTCGTCTCTTCCTTGCACCTGTCAAAAACAGGCTGCAGCCGCTTTGGCCCATTTTGCAGGCAGGAGAGACTGGCGATGCCGACGATGGCTCTTTCCTACGGTACTGTGCAGTATGTGGCACACAACGGACGAGATGAATCACGACATGGTGCACTGAGGAAGGCACGACCGTCCTGTCAGATGGCGCTGCATTTTGAGGCTTAAGATGAGGCCTCATGAGACGGTTCGTGATGGAGCATACGACGTACGGAGTAGTTTCTGTTTGGTTCTCTTGATCTTGACTCATGGAGCATTTCTTTTGTCTCTGCTCGTTGCTGGGCCTTTTTCTTCTTGTAAGCCAATGCAACTGTGCCATTCGTTTAGCCACTCGTCTGGGAGAGGAGTGGACAATGACAAAAGAGGTACTCGTAGGGAACACGGAGCAGGATGTTTTTGCACTACGAACTGCAGACAAAACTACGAAGTAGGTCGTACTGAAAATAAAGGATCTTGCAGGTGCTGTGGCCTTGGAGCGGGCGTTGGCTGGCGCCATTTAGCGTACGACCTCGTCTCCCCAGCGGGCCCTACGCCTCGGATGCCCCTAAACTGTCCCCGATGCCCCTACGAGACTGCTTCTATTTACAGCTCCTCCACCTCCTGGAACAGGTCAACAAAGACGTCAGATAAAGCATTAACTCCCTCCTTTATTTGACCAGTGTTACCTCGCGTCGCTTCTGCCCCAGCCACCCGGCATTAGCTCTTCCCAGACTCGAGTTCAGGCACTGAGAGTTGACCAGGCCTGTCTGTAGTCAAACCTTGGCTGGCCTAGTCTCGCTATTTCAGGCCGAGCCCTGTCGTCGCAAAACAAAGAATACGAGGAGAAACTTGGGGCCCTCATCCAGTGCAACGGCGCCTTTGTCGTTGCCCCTGAATGCTCCCGCAGGAGTAAGCCGAGCTTTTCGTTCGTATGAAGTGGCTCTCTAGACTTGGCCATTTGGGAGCAGGAGATGCTGCAGTCTTCTTGCACTTGCTCATCTCCTCAGGTTCAGACGCTCTTGGCCGTTTCCGTCAGTGGATTTAAGGTTATTCTTGGCTTGGCGGCATCCGCACGAAGTATGTTCAGAGAGGCAAGAGCACGGGAATGGACGACCGGAAGACGGAAGATTGCAGACGGAATACGGGGACTCAAGGGACTCGGACCGACAAAGACTGGCTCTTGTACGGAGTGACTCTGGCAAAAAACTGCCAAACATGCCAAGCATGCCAAACAGACAGTATCAAAAAGCGGATGAAACAAATGGACGGAGTACAAGGACGTCACGTAATCCCCGACTACGAAACGAATACAAGAATGGCCGGATCGAAAGGCTTCTTCTTTTCATAGACGGATGCCTGGGAGCTTTGGCCGAATCGCTGCTCCGCTTCTTTGATGCAGACTTGCTAAAAAGGACGAAAAGGGAGGAGGTGAAGGACCAAAAGCTTGAATGCAAGAGGGTGAATCCAAAAAGGTCCGGGCGCACCCAAGTCTGATCCGCCCGCGCACGCCGCCTCCTGGAAACAATATGCGTATCAGGTCTTTCAAACGCCTCTCGGATTCCGCAGGCAACTTTTCTTTGACTTTGTTCTTTCCCTCGCTGCCCCCGCCGCCCATTCGCCTTGGCGAGGCTTGCCGTCGATCAGACGACATGGCTGGCGTATGCCCCCTTCTGAAAGCGTACAAAGTACTGGACTCTGTACAAGTGATGCACCATGGTTGCCAGTTGCCATCCGATTCGCTCGCTTTTGTTCATTGTTCCGAAATATCCATTCCGTTTCCAGTGAGTGTGCGCGTGTGCATAGTTTTGCTAAATAGCTCTGCACCTCTACCGGAAGCGCGATGCTTGTCGTGCTCCGGAATTGCAGTTGCATCCCAGAAAGCGAAGAGGTTGCACGATGCTCCATTAAGCTAGGTTGTGGCCGTTTGCGGCCTATCTCACAGCAATTGTTGAACAGCCAGCTCCACTCGAATTCGCCCGGTCATTGCTGCATCTCTTGGCCATTCTCAAGATCAAGGGCAGTGCTCTCGGCTGCTCGTTCAGGCTGTACCTCTCCATCTTGGTGCTGCTGCTGCTGCTGTGCGGCTTGTTGTTGCCCCTCATAGAGGCCGGTATAGTAGCCTGCATAGTACCAAGACATGAGGAGCTTCTTCAAACCTTCGTCGGCTTTGATGATGCATGTTAGCGGAGACCTCGATGGACACCAACGACACAGATGCGGAAGAGTGAGAGAAAGAGACTTGACACTGGACATACCTCCTCCAAGACAGTTTGCGGTGATAGTAGGCAGGGAGCCGGCGGCTAGTTTATTGCCAAAAAAGTCAGTCAGAAGAAGGCATCGTGAGCGTAAACAAGAGCATGGAAGGAAGCGGGACGGCCTGTGTGGTAGCAAAAGAGGCGGAAAAGGCTTGTCTTGGCCCTTTACCAGTCTATCGCAGTCGCGATCGACCACGGGATCACCATCAACCGATCGCCTCTGAAGCGCGTGACTGGCTGGGCAAAAGGGGGGGACGAGATGCCAGATACTAGATGGGGCGTAGGTTTGGGCTGGAGTCTGCACAGTACCGTGTTTAGTGCGGCTGCAGAGAAAGCTTGGCCGTTCGTCCCTACTGCTGACGATGATGCTTGCTCAGGCTTTGGCGCCGCCGAGGCCGCATGACCTGCTGTCCCTGCGGCCGATCCGCCGGCTCCACCGCCAACAGCCGGAGCTGTGACACTCTCGTCGGCCGCTGCCATCACGCCGCCCGTGTCCGGCCCTCCTTCGTGGGCGGTGCTGCCGGTCATTCCAGCTTGGCGTCCCGACTCGGTTGTGGTCTACCTCAGATTGTGTCATACATTAGCAAAAGCTGCAAAGAAGGAACACCGTCACGTCGTAATGTGATTAGAAAGTAGCCGAGGAGGAGGCAAGAAGAGACATGTCGTGTTTCGTTTCGCCAAGGAGGTGACACGAAAGGCAAGGGCGCGGCGATAGGGAAGACGGCATCGTGGCTTTCTCGAGCCAAAGATGAAACAAGCTTGATCCGTCGCCACTTTGCCCCTCGATTCTCCGTCGATGTGTGCATAGATGCATGGGACCTAATGGGGCTCTGGCTTCTTCCGCGGTACAGACAGAGTTCCGTTTCTCTTGGACAATCTCTGGAGCCATGAGGTGATATGTTGATCGTCCCTCCTGGCATTCGTTTGCATCAACTTACCGTGACGACGTGTCCTTTAGAAACGCCTGCAAGTCGCCAACGGTGCCCCCACGCGTCCGGACGTCGTTAAAGATCTGTCAAGCACCAGACAAAGGGCGCCGCCGTCAGTCGAGCCGGTCTAGACGTGGCAGAATGGATGCCGACGGGCACAAGATGGCCAACGCACCTTGTAGTCGCCCACGACCCGATCCCACGAATTGGCAATAGCCGCGTCTTCCCACGGTGTGCCGTCTTGCGTAGGTGCGGCTCCTGTCATAGCCGTTGCGAGCTGTGTGCGAGGCGCTAGCTGTGGCTGCGGTGTGTGCGTATGGGACGGCGTGCAGGCTGAGACGGTGTGGGTTGTAAAGACGCGATTCTGAAGCCCTCTGGAGGCAGAGGTGAGGTCGAGATGCAGGTCTGAAATCAGGCGCTAGTGGGCTGTGCACTGCTGATGAGCAGCACTGAGCTCTTGGCCGTTTCAGTGATCCAAGCTCAATCCGTGGGTTGCTCTCTTTTCCCTGCCGACGTAACACCACAGGCCAAGCTTCACTCAGTAAACCTGCACCCAAAAGTTCACAACCGCTAACCCCACAACGACCACATTATCATGTCGATCGAATCCGCGCCTCCCTTCTTCAAGATCGTCCGAGTGGCTAGATGTCTGTTTGACAAGGCTGCCAGCCGTCCTGCAGCCCATCCACATAGGCCGTACTTCTTACCGAGAACGAAAAGGCTGTCCGGAGCCAAATCCCACAGCCATGACTGGCCAGTCTCGTCTTGGCGATCAAAGGGCTTGACTCGGTAACAACAAATGGCCAATATGCAAACGACCAAAGATGCCGGCGATGCCTAAAAGCCCGGAACAAACATCGAACAGCGCAGCGCCCAACATGCGCTCTCCGTAAGTGTCCGCAGGCTTCCCCGGGGAAGAATCGGCGTGCTCCAGAGAGTGGCCAGAAAGGAGCACGTGTCAGAGCCGGCTTCGGCGGCACCTTCCCGCCTGTGGTGCTGTCGTGACGTCCTCTCCTTCCGCCTTTCTCCCAACATTGCGGGGCGAGCAGGGAAGGTGCGACCCAGCGAGCAGAAGAGGAGGCGCACCACCTGTATCGAGGACAAGAGAGGGCTGGACGGAAAGAAGGTGCTTTCTTCATTAGGTAGCCCGCACGCAACCCGACGTTATGATGGTCCTTCTGACTACGAGCACCAAGAAAGAAGGAGCCATGCGCCACACGTACGCATACTGTGGGTGGTATCCCGCGCTATTCCGCAGCGATGAATGGTGGCCCTGAGGCGCGAAATAGAATGGGGGAAGGTGCTAGGGGCAAAAGGGACGCCAGGAACGGAGGTCGGCGCCGCACTGAGTAGAATAAAGGACCATGAAGCCACGATCCTGGGCCCGTGTTCTCCGTCAGCAGCGCGAACGGTGTGGCTTTTGGCTTTTAGGGAGCCCCAGCCTGTTGCATTTGCGCGTCGCCCTGTCTTTGATCATTCTCTACTTCTTTACTTGCGAGGACATACATAGCCAAGGAAGATGAGTGCAGGCGAGGTGAGTGAGACCTCATCACATCTGATTCTGTGATCCTTTGAGAAGAATGGGAGATATGCACCCTCTTGCACAAACCTAACCAGTCTCCAGGACTACTACATCGGCGTCGATGTCGGCACCGGATCGGCACGCGCGTGCGTAATCAACGCGGCCGGCGAGATCAAGGGCCTGGCATCCGAGGACATTCAGCTATGGAAGGCGTCGTACGGCATCGACGAGGTCCACTATGAGCAGTCCACGACAGATATCTGGCGACACATCTGCGGCTCTGTGCGGTCAGCAGTGGCCGAGGCAGGCATCGAGGCCAGCGCCATCCGCGGCATCGGCTTTGATGCCACATGCTCCTTGGCCGTATTCAGCCACGACACCAACGAGCCCATGACGGTGACCAAGACCGGCCTGGACCAGACGTCCGGGACAAGGACGACCGCAACATCATCCTGTGGCTCGACCACCGCGCTCTCGCCGAAACGGACGCGATCAACGCCACCGGTCACAACCTGCTGCGCTATGTCGGCGGCACCATGAATGTCGAGATGGAGATGCCCAAGGTGCTGTGGCTCAAGAACCACATGCCGGCCGACGTCTTTGCCCGCTGCAAATTCTACGACCTGGCCGACGCCCTCACACACCTGGCCACCGGCGCCGAGACCCGCAGCTTTTGCAGTGCCGTGTGCAAGCAGGGGTATGTGCCGGTCGGCGTCGACGGAGCGTCAAGGCTGGCAAGACGAGTTTTACACAGCCGTCGGCCTCGGCGAGTTGGCCGAGGATAACTTCAAGCGCGTCGGCGGCGTCAACGGGGTGGTTGGCCTTTTGCGAATTTGTTTTGCTCCGAGACCAGCTTGACGTATGCTAACCTTTCTTGCCCTCTTAGAATGGCCATTACCTGAGTGCTGGCGAGCTTGTTGGCCCTCTGTCTGCCAAGGCCGCCGCTGAGCTCGGTCTCCAGGCGGGCATCGCCGTCGGCAGCGGCGTCATGACGCTTATGCCGGCTGGATTGGCACAGTGGGCGCGCCCGTCGATCTCGGAGACAAGCCAACGACGTCAGCCAGGCCTTTACCCGCCTCGCCGCTGTCGCAGGAACGTCGACCTGCCACTTGGCCATGTCGCGCAACGCCGTCTTTGTCGATGCGTCTGGGGCCCGTACCGCGATGTCATGCTGCCGACTTTTGGATGGCCGAGGGCGGGGCAGTCGGCCACGGGCGAGCTGATTCGCCACGTTGTCGAGACACACCCGGCCTTTGCTGAGGTCAGCGCCACCAGTGCCGGGTCCAACACCAACGTCTACGAGTACCTCAACAGCCGCCTGCGTGTGCTCGCGGCTGAGGCGGGCAGTCCCGCCGTCGGCCACCTTGCGCGCCACCTCTTCTTCTACGGCGATTTGTGGGGCAACCGCTCGCCCATAGCCGACCCGCACATGCGCGGCGCCCTCATCGGCATGAGCAGCACCGACAACCTGGCCGACGGTCTCGCTCTGCTGTATTATGCCGCACTCGAGTTCATCGCCTTGCAAACGCGCCAGATTGTCGAAACCATGAACGCCGCCGGCCACGAGCTGCACAGCGTCTTCATGTCCGGGAGCCAGTGCCGCAACGACCTGCTCGTCGGCCTCATCGCCACCGCCTGCGGCATGCCGGTCGTCATCCCGCGCTACGACAACGCTGCCGTGGTGCACGGCGCCGCCATGCTGGGCGCCAAAGCTGCCAGTGCCGGCGCAGGCAAGGGAGCTACGGAGCCCCTGTGGACAATCATGTCGCGCATGACCCAAGCGGGCCGTGTCGTGCAGCCTTCTGGTAACGCTGGCGAGACGAAGCTGTTGCAGGTCAAGTACGAGGTCATGCTGGACCAGCTCAAGACGCAGAGAGAGTACCGCAGCAAGGTGGACGCCGCCGTGGCGGGCTGGACGAAGTGAGGGCCAGGTGTTCCCAGATACGATGTCACGAGCATAAGTGAGCATTTCGGTGCAGAATAAGTTCTAATGGCAAAATGCCAAATGGCGATGGTAGCTGTCAACAAAAGCCCTTCGCCCTTCCTCGTGTAAATCAGGTAACTCGGCGCTTGTCAGTGCCTGTACTTGTTGGCAGCGGGTCGTCGTTTCCTGATTGGCCAGTGAGGCTGTTGCCATCCTGGAACGACCCACATAAGGCAAGCACCACCGAAAAGCCCAAGCAACGTGAAGCGGTGCTCAATAAAATTTAATCGAAAATAAATCCAATAAAAAACGCGAACAAGAGGCAGCAAAGAGAGCTTCACCATTCACCTCGTGCAATCGACACCGGTTTTTGCTTCAAAGGTGCCGCAAGCCAACCACCAAAATCGAACACCCCAACGGCCGGGCATCCCACGACTGCAGTCTCTCCTTTTCTCTCGCCAAAGAGGTGCTCGCATCCTCTTGCACTCGGATTGACGCGCGTTTACCCCGTTACCAACCTCGCGATCGTAGGCAAGAACAGGGCGGCCGTCAACAACAACGAGGACGCCAGCTCGACCTCATCTCCAACGCCCTCCGTCTCCCTCCTCCTCCCAGGCTTTCGGTCTGCCAACTCAAAGATTACCATAAAGACGGCCACAATGTCGCTATTCGGCGCCCCCAAGCCCGCCGCGTCGACCACACCGTTTGGTGGCTCCCTTTTTGGAGGCTCGACGGCCGCCGGAAGCTCAGCAACGCCCTCTGCCTTTGGCGGCTCGGCGACCCCCGCAGCCAGCACGGCAGCTCGGCCGTCTGCCTTTGGCGGCAGCCTCTGGGACAACAAGCCGCTCGGTGCCTCGACAAACCAGACTGCGGGTGGCTTTGGTGCGTCGACAGCCACCGTCACGAACAATAACAACAACCTTGGTGGCAGCATCAACAATGCCGCTCGCCGACGACCGGTGCCTACTTCGACAGTCTGCTCGCCAAGAGCAAGAAGCGCACCGATGGCGAGGCCGGCTCCATTGCCGACGGCTCGAGCTCCGACCTGCCCAGCCTGCACCTTGGCCTCGGCGACCTGCGCCAGAAGCTGCGCAAACTAGGTCCCCGTGGTGCTCCTGGCGCCCCTGGCGCTGCTGGCGGTACGGCACCCCTGCAGGACGGCAAGGCACACTACGTTCTGGCCGCGTCAGGTGTCGACCCTGGCGCTGCCGTCCGCGACCTGGGCAACTTTGGCATCTTCTCGGCCTCGCGGTCTACGGCTGCCGCTGGTGGTGCCGCCTCCATGGCGCCCGGCTCTGGTGGCCAGGCCGGCGTCGGCCTCTCCAGAGGGCCGTCAGAGGTCGACGTGGACACCTACCTAGCCAACCTGCAGACCAAGACCACCCTCAGCATGATTGCCGACGGCCTGGAGCGGTCGGTGCGCGACTTGACAGCTTCCTCGAGGACAATGTCACGTCGGAATGGGAGGCCCAGCGCAAGCGCATCTATGAGCACTTTGGCATCAAGACGCGCGACGATGTCGCCCCCGGCACATCGGCAACGCCGCGCTTCGGCACGCCCGACATTGTCGGTGGGGGCCCGGTGCCAGCACAGGCGGCTTCGGTCGCCGGCGGAGCCGCCAGCAGCAGCAGCCTACACAGCCCTCCAAGGCGGGCGCAACGGGCGGTGCTGGTGGCAGCGTCTTTGGCCGGTCGCGCATGAACAGGTCCGTCATTGGCTCTGCAAGCCGCATCGGCGCTCACGCCTCTGAGTTCACCGACGTCGAGACTGCCAATGCCGGCGACAACGCAACCATTGGCGGCGCGGGTGCGAGCGGCTCTGGCTCTCTGGATGACCGTTACACTCGGGAGAAGCAGGGCCGGCTTGCCGAGACGGTGCACCGTCTCAACGACAGCCGGATCGAATCTGCGCCGTTCCCCATCCTCAGCGAGATGGTCGCTGTCGAGGCGAGCATGGGCGGCGACCGCCAGGCTGCTCTTGTGGTTGAGGCCTTCCGCGCCCTGTCCCAGATTGTCGGCGAGGATCCCGACTCTGTCAACCAGCCGCATCTGACCCGCGGCGCACCCGGGCCCGCCAGCGCAACATTCGCCCGGGCCTACCTAGATCCCAACCCCAACAGCGCGGGGGCGATCTCCATCCGCCAGCGCATCCTCTCCGGAGCGAACCAGTTTCTCGAGTCGAAGTTTTTCCAGGAGCTGGAGGCTCACATCGCCAAGTTTCCCCAGGAGGCCAGCCTAGGCGGCCGTCCTGATGTAGTCAGCAAGATTAAGGCGTACATCCGCGTGCGGGCGGCTCAGAAGATGCTCGTTTCCCGACAACGTGGACCTGCAGCAGGTGCAGGGCGAGTACGTGTGGGCGGTCATCTTCTTCCTCCTGCGGTCGGGCCATGTGACCGAGGCGGCGCAGTACGTCAACGACAACCAGACACAGATCCGCGGCATCGACCGTGTCTTTGCCAGCTACATCAACAGCTACGCATCCAGCGAGGACCGCCGCCTCAAGCGCGCCATGCAGGAGCGCTGCAACAGCGACTACAACCAGCGCGCACGCAATGCCCCCGAGGGCTCCGTCGACCCGTTCCGCATGGCCTGCTACAAGGTCATTGGCCGCTGCGACGTCGGCAACCGCAACCTTGACAACCTGCAGACGGACGTCCACGACTGGATCTGGCTGCAGTTCAACCTGGCGCGCGAGGGCGACCGCACCGCCGAGCTGGCGAGCGAGATGTACGGCCTTGCCGAGCTGCAGGAGACGATCCGCGAGATTGGACAGAAGCACTTTGCCAAGAACGCACCCGGCGTGGCGGGCGGCTCCTACGCCATGTACTTTTACCTGCAGGTGCTTGGTGGCCTATTTGAGCCGGCCGTTGCCTACCTCTACTCCTTCTCGTACATTGACGCCGTGCACTTTGCCGTGGCCCTCGAATACTACGGCCTGCTGCGCACGCCGGACGCCAGCCTTGCCACTGCCAACGAGCTGCTCAGCCACAGCACCCGCGGCCAGCCGCAGATCAACTTTGCGCGCATGATTGGCTACTACACGCGCGACTTCCGTGCCGCAAATGTGGCCGCGGCCGTCGACTATCTGATCTTGATCTGCCTGGGTGACGACGAGATCAACGACCAGGCAGCAGCATCTTCGTCGCAGCAGGCAGCCAAGTCCAAGGCGCAGTCCGCTGCCACCGCGCTCTGCTACGAGGCTCTGCGTGAGCTGGTCCTGGAGACCCGCGAGTTCAGCAAGCTGATTGGCGACATCCGGCCCGACGGCACGCGCATCCGTGGCCTGGTTGAGGAGCGCGGCACACTGATCGCGCTCGACCGCGAGCAGGACTTTGTCAAGGCCATCACGCTGCAGGCGGCACGCGATGCCGACGACGGTGGCCGCACCACCGACGCCGTGCTCCTGTACCACCTGGCCGGCGACTACGACACCGTTGTTGTGATTGTCAGCCGGGCGCTGAGCGAGGCCATTGCCTCGAGATTGGCGAGGAGCCGATGCGTCTGGTGCCTGTCAAGCCGCGTGTCGACAAGGACAGGTCGGGCAGCTCGGCCACGACTGCGAGCACGCCAGCCCAGCAACCCGGCAGCAGCCTGAGCCTGGCGTCCATCGATGACCCCGTCGAGCTCGCCCGGACCATGATGACCATGTACGAGCGCGACAATATGTTCCGTCGCCGCATCCGCGAGGAGACCCGCATTGCTGCGGTGTGCTCCTGCAGATGAGCGAGATCAAGGTCCTGGTCGAAGCCCGCAAATGGCCGCAATGCCTGGATGTATGTTGATCACTCACTTTGCTCCCCCCCGCCCAAATTATCACTCGATACTAACCTCTGTCAGAAAATCCGTGACCTGGTATCCTTCCCTGCAGGCTGGCGGCGATCCGGGCATCATCCGCAGCTTCGCCGCGCGCTTCTCGAGCCTCGCCCAGCCAGTGGCCATCAACGTGCCCAACCTGCTCATGTGGACCATTCTGTGTTGCACGCAGCAGCGCGAGCGCCTGCTTGGCGGCCAGTTCAGTGGCAACGAGTCGGCCTCACGCCGTCTCGCCGACGATCTCAAGCAGATCTGCGTCGACCTTACAGCTTACACCAGTCAGCTGCGGTACCGTTTCCCGCCGTACCTGCACGAGGCCCTGGCGCGGGCGTCTGCAGACTAGCTGTCAAAAAGCCAATCAGAGGGCGGTGTTTTGTTGAGAGCTTCTTCGATGTAGCTGCTAATATTGGACCCAAGCTTTGGATCGTTTGGCTTGACGCTCTTTATCTGTCTCTATCATGTACGCACTTTTGCTTTTCCGTTTACGCAAGCTTGTTTTGTTAGTAGGTAGCAGGAGGTTGCTTGGAACGCACCTGCCTCGCGATGGACTTAGATACAAATACGAACTCCACGGTCGCCGCTTCCTTGAATGAAGCCGACGATGCAAACCAGCCATGGCTCCTTCCCTGAAGTTGGGCAGTGCTTCCTTGCCCTTTCCTACCTCGTCATTCCGCCCTCGGCTTCTCACTCCTTCCGTATCAACTCGGGTCCCCTGAATGAAAATGTCAACATAGTGTGCCTCTCGCATCTTCGGCCAAGCTGCCACTCTTCCTTGTCATCTACATCACCAACCACCATCACTACCCAGACGTCGATCACACCACGGCCATCCGCATGCCATCGACTTTACTCTGTCTTCATCTACCATAGAGCGCATCAATACAATCTTACTTTACACCATTCCCCGTCCTTCTCGCCACAAGTGTCAAGCCGCCATGGTAGCCAGAACCGCCAGAGAAGCCGCGCATTGCGTCGGTCGGCCCGCCTGGGAAGCAGCACTGGCAGTGACGAGACGGGCATCATCAAGGCCTCGGCGCAGACAAGCCCCCGGCGTACCACGGGCAGTTGCGTCTGCCGAGTCCCACGGCCCCGGCGATGAGACGCCGCGCGAAGCGGAGATCTACAACGGGACGGCGCTCTGGGCCCAGGACGCGGGCCAACAATGACAGTGACAGAAACGGCGCCCAGTCTGACAAGATCTCGGTCCAACTTCTCTTGGTATAGGTCGCAGTCCTCCGAGTGCCAAACGCGGCAGACTCTTCCACGGAAGACTGTAATCTACTGCAGCCCCGGCAGAGACCCTGCCAGATGCTTCCACGTACGAGGCCAGAAACTACGCCCAGAGTCCCCCGGTCCTTGTCTTGGCTCAAATGTCGTCTTGCCCTCCGTCGAGACTGACCGCACGAGAGCCGATCTGCCCACGAAGACACACCACTCAGCCTTGGTAGCAGCAAGACACTGATAATTCTGCCAAGAGACGTGGTAAGAAACTTGTTCCGTCAGATTCATCGAATGGCAACGAGCATAACGTATATTCCCTCCAGCTCTGCTTGTCTCTGTTCGTTGTACTAAAACTCACGCAGAGCAAGACCGGGTATCGTGTACTGCTCCGAAGGCCGTTTAGGGACATTCTTCCTAAGCCAACGTCTTCGACCGATTTGCGCAGCGATGCCAGCTTCACGGCGAAGCCTCCTGCTTGCTCTCAGTCATACTTTTACCAGCCGAGCCTACAAGCAACCCAGCCATTGGGTGGCCTCCAGGGCTTCCAGCCAGCCCAGGTTCCTCATGTGCGCTTTGTCAACACATTCTCCGACTCGTACACTTCCGGGTATACTAGCAGTTCTGCCAAGAGAGATACGGAGAAATGGAAGAGAAAGCTGTCGATGTGTGAGCCTCTCAACATACCCCAGTATCGGCCCCTACTCCATACCCCGTGCCCGTGCCGGACTCGCCGACTTCCGCATCGCCACACAGCCCCAGGCCTATTGCTGCATTAGACACATACAAGCGCTTCCACTCGGCTGGCAGCCCATACATGTCGGTTACAGGATTGTTCGCACCCTCACAGCCACAGCGTTCTGCTTCGCCGGGCCTCGCTACGACGCGAACCTACCAGTCCAAGGACTGGCCGGCGTCATTTGACTCAACCAAATGAGCACGATACCCTCTGCTGGAGCCCCTTTGCCTTGGGGAGCCCCTGATATGCACTCTTTGGCCGGGAACTACCCTGGAACAGGGTTTTCAGACAGCCCCTCGTGGGCAGAGAATGGCGGGCAGGGCAAACAACGGGACACATCTGAGCAGTTTCTGCAGCCTCCGACGCCCAGACTGCGCGCAAGAGAGCTGCCAGAATACAGATTCCCCTCCCACATGCTTCATGTAAGATGCTGGCGAGATGGGCTCGGAGCGGCTTGGGTTGGAGACAATGGGGCAGAGAGCGAGGCCCGCGGTTTGCGCAGCATTCATATGCGGTTATTTTTTCAATTTCCACCCGAAGCACATCACGAGCTTCTTTGAAGAGAGAGACATCAGTTCAAGTAGGAATTCCCAGGCTCAATTAAGTGAATTTTTCAGGAAAGCCAACAAGACAGCAGCCAACTCTGTTCTTTTGTATGTCCTTTCGCCAAAGTATGCTATCAAAAAACACAAGTGCAACGGAGATGCAAATGATCAAGAAAAAAAGAAAAAGAACATCCACTTTACAAACGTATGGCCCTCGACCTCTGCGTGGCTATTCCCCTATAGTACATGGCCTCGCTTGCCCTTCGTCCGCCAATGCCCGCTCCTTGGCATTAGTTTGGGTCATTATCTCGTGCCGAAAACAGTATTGTCGTTTCGCTGCGGGTGTCGGATGCACCAGACATGGCTTCATGATCGTGTGTCGTTTGTCAAAAAAGAAAGGCAAGATCAAAGGCAAAAGAACCGGCAGGACCAAGCAAACAAAATATCAGCGTAGTCGCAAGATTCAGCCAGAAGCCCCAAGACGCGAACACAGGAGGCACGTGAAAACGACAGAATAGGAAGAACGTGAAGGAGATCGTCAACATGCCAAAGAGCAACATAGCAAGATGACACGCTCTTCGCACCACCTGGCCATTGCATGATTAGATCAATCCTGCCACATTGGCACCTGGTTCTCAGTATCGTCTTCGCGGAACAAGAGGCTCTTGCCGTTGTTCTGAGCCTTGGTTCTAAGCATTGCCCGATGACGACATGGGAGCTGCAGTATATCTCAACGACCTTTGCTTGCATGGGCCGCCGCACACGGACGCGCTGCGGGTAGTGGAAGCTAATGGGAGGTTGGGGGCGCTCCGCCTGCTGCTGGTGGTGCGGCGGCGGCGGCGGCGGCTGCTGCTTCGTTTGGGAGGACGACGGCGAGAGGGCCGCCATGACGCTGCTGCCACCGCGGTTGGGAGTGGCAGGGCTGAGGGCTTCCGGAGAATGGCGGTAGTGAGCCGTCGGTTCTGGACGGAGGCACTCTTGCTTCCGCTTTTCCTCTTTCGCCCGGCTGCGATCGTCGTCGAGATCCATGACATCGGCGGTGTTGCTGCCCTGCGGTCCTGGTGCACAACAGCAGCCGAGGTCTGAGAGCGTCTATTTCTCCTCGTCTCCTGAGGCGCCTGCTGTTGGCCCTCTGAGCTGGCGGCGGTACGGTTCGTTTCCTTGCGCTTCTTCGACACAATACGCTTGTCGCTACCAGCAGCCGGGGAGACTGCAGAAGCAGACACGGGAAGAGGCGGCAGAGGCTGGTGAATCTGAGCGGGTGCATGTGCAGATTGGCTCCGTGTCGTCCGGGCCGACGAGGTCACCGAGCCATGCGCACTGGAAGCAGTCGAGGGTCGGTTGTTGGTGGCCTCGCTATTCTCAGCTTCTGCGACAGCTGCCGCCGCCGCTGCTGCATTGTGCAGGCTGCGAAGGCTGCGGACACTGCCGTCCTGTCCCGGTGTCGAGCGGATCGAAGGCGACTTACGCAGCTTCTTGCTGATCTTTCGTGGACTGTTGCGGGTAGGAGACGCCATGGCAGCATCGATGGCAGAGCGGGTGGCAGCGCGAGCAGGCTTTGCAATGGCAGCATCATGACGGCCATCGACATCCTCGCCCTCGTCAGCGGGAGCACGGACACGCTTTGGTGCCGCGCGGGGTGATGGTGATCGTTGCAGCTCCAGCGGGAGATGGCGCGACGGGAGACAGCGGGGTGCCGTTGATCCACGGCGCAGCCTTGGGCGGCGGCGGAGGTTGGCGGGTTGGGCAAGCTGTTGGCGCATCGGTGCCGGTAGAAGCACTGTGTCCCGCCCCGTTGGTCGTGCCTCCACGGCTCGTGAGGCCCTGGCGCGTCGCAGGGATAGCTCGACTGCTGAAAAAGCCAGACTGCACGAGCTGCTGGTAGTTGGCCATCACCTCTTCCGGCGAAAGCCGGTCAGTACTCGGCGTAGCACTTGGCAGGGTAGCCGAAAGAGGTGTCGGGCCCATGGCCTGCATGTGGTATTGTTGTTGTTGCTGTTGCTGCTGCTGTTGTTCGTGCTGTTGTTCCTGCTCGCGCTTCTTGGCCATGTCGGCCTCGACCGTGCTGCGCGTGCGCCGATACAGGCGCTTCGTCATGCCGTCCCAGATGGGGCCGAGGAAGCTCCGCGGGCGGCGCGAGCTGCTGGTGTTACTCGTCGACGTCGCGTGGGTGGCCGCCGTGCCCTCTGTGTTTGTCGAGTTTATCGAGGCCGATGTAGCCGCCGAGGCGGCGGTGTTGGATGAGCGGAAGGCCGACAGCGACGGGCGGGCCATTTGCAGAGACCGGCGGGCGCTGTTCTGGATCTCGCGATGGGCAAACGGATCCTCACGGCCGCCCTCGCCCCGACCACGAGACCGAGACCGCGTACGGCTGCCACGGTCATCACTGCTGCCAATGCCTCCCAGGTAGGAGACGGGCGGTGCACGACTCGTGCGGTCGTTCATGGAGCCCTCGACGAATCGAGAAGTGTGTGGCCGCTGCTGCTGGCTCTGGTGTTGTTGCGGTGGCTGCTGCTCATCGAGGTAGCTTGCGCTGCTCGTCCCTGAGAAGGAAAACGGCCGCGGCGCCGCGGTCGCGTCGGTTTCGGCCGGAGAGGTCATTGTGTCGAGTGCGCGAGAGTGTGTTGCGTTCATTGTGTCTGCGGTGGAAAGAGGAGGCTTTTCTCGGTTTGTCTTCCGTGCTGCCTATAGATTTTGGTCTAGCTCTTGGGAGAGCGAAGCTGTGCGTGATAGCTGGGAGTCGAGCGAGAAGCTTGGTAAGAGCGAAAAGTACTTGAGCGAGTTGGTGTGAAGCTGACAGAGATCGGCGGAGCGAAGAGCGAGACGGACAGATGGCCGAGATAAAAGGAGAAGAGAAAGGGACAGACGTGAGAAGAGGAGTCTGGAAAAGGACGGCGATGTTTGTTTGGGGCTCGTTGTTCGCTCCTTCCCTGGGCTACCAATACCAACGGAGGCAGCACTGGATTGTGGGCTGTCTCTGTTGCTCACGGATCGCACCTTCCTGCCTGGCTCGCGCAGCTGCCTGTCGTACGTTGTAATATCGTCCTCTCCGTTCAGAGCGCGAGCTTCCTCCAGCAAAGAATGCAGGCGTATTAGCATACTCCGTATGTACGAGGCTGGTAGGTTGTGGCATTTTTGCTTAGCTGACGCACGCCCGTTTTCTTCTTTGGATCTACTTCGTAGAGGGTCTGGGCGACGATTGTTTACATTTGCCCCGATTAAAACCTGCGGGCCGGGCAACGGCAACCGCTCCACGTTCCTTCCTGGCCTAGACATAAGCCCTAACCGAATTTGGCAGTGGGGCTGGGTGGAGCCGTCCAGCTCCCTTGCAGGTGCAACCGGTGATTGGGCGCTCGTATACGTTTCACGTGATGGCAAAACGTAAATAACTTTTATGTACTTGGGAGACTGCAAGATGGGACAAGGGCGGTGATGTACAATGCAAGCTGCACACCATTGATCTTATTTGCTTGTTTCTCTTGCATCTGCCTGTAGCTCGAGCGTTTGCTGTCGATGTCGGTGTCGGTGTCGATGTCGATGTCGGTGTCGGTTCTCGCCTAATTCTCTTACATGTACGACCATGCGCGTCGGCATGCTATTCCTTGTTTTTCTTTTGTTTCGTTGCCGGAACAATAACCGCCCACAGCATATTTGGCGCATCGCTGCGTCTACGGCGCTGGACACGTACAGGATTTCACGAAGCTGCAGTGCTCTCAAACATGTATGCTCAGCAACTGGACCGCATCTAGCTCCTGTGGTTGCGGCTGTAAGATGAGACGAGAATAACAAAACGTGAATGATAAATGACGAAAGAGCAGGACAAAAGACAGTGACAAGCATGTCTCAGAAGATGAACGGTCACGGAATGATCCTGGCCATCTGGCCAATGTCCACACTCGTTCAAAACGAGAACCACTCATGACTAAGAATGTCCGCAACAGCCGGCCGCCGAGTTTTGTCACACTGCAAGATCCTGAACAACAGAGGACACATGACCAGTTTCTCTTCGTACGATGTCGCCGGCATCGTCGCAGTCCCATGACTTGACGTGAGAGCACTTGCTCCGAGATCAAACCTGTCGACAAGCGACATTGCCACGTCAGGAAGTATGCACTGCCGGTCAGCGTCAAAGAACGCTCCCTGTCTCTCCCAGTCCCTGTTCACGAGAGGGGGCAGCGGGCCAAAGCAGGTCACCATCTTGGCGACCGTTTCATCCTCGTCGACCACGACAAACAGCGGCATCTGTTGCCGTATCTCGAACAGTGTGCAACCAAGCGCCCAGAGCTCACTGGCCACGTCGTACTTTTTGTGCGGCGCGAGGATGAGCTCCGGGGGCAGATAGTTGCAATGTGCTCTCCTGGCGCTGTGTGGGGACTCGATGGGAAACAGGTCTTCGTAATCGATGATGCGGATGTCTCCCGTGAAAAAGGCACACAGCCGACCGAGGTCGGGCTGGCACAGCAAGTACTCTGGTGCATACTCTGGGACGGAGCCGCCCCTCGCCGCCTGCACGGGCACCTTTACTGGCTCGCCAAGGAGGGCTAGCAATTGGCTCTCTGAGAGGCCGTCGATGCCGCTCACGTCGGCCAAGATGTTGCCAGGACGAAAGTCTGTCTTCAGTCAGCACTCCACCCCAATCTGGGAGCCCAGTGCTCGTTTTGTGTTCTGTCTTGCCGGTCAGGCTCACCCCATGGCCATAGCCGCTCTTGTGGAAAAGACGGAGCGCGTTTGCAGCCTGAAAGGCCATCCGCCGCAGAGCTCTGTCGTGATTGTAGGGAAAATGCATCCATATATTGTCGGCAAGACAAGGACCGTAGACTGGGTACACCACACACGGGTGCGTGCCATTCGGGCCGTCCAGTGCGAATGCCATCAACATGACGGCAAGGGTCTGGTAGGCAATGTCGGACGCGTTCAGGTCTAGCACCTTGAAGTCTTTGACGTGTGTCCAATCAAAGGATGCCTTGTACATCTTGATCGCAACGTAGCGGTGGGCGGTGGTTGGACGGTTGTCAACGCACAGCCATACCGTAGCGGACCGGCCGTGGCCGAGCTTGTGCAGAACACGGTACCGGTCGGAATACAAGGTGTCACCAAGGAGAACCGGGTGCTAGCCGCCGACTTTGTAGTCGTCCAAGTCCTCATGGCGTAGGCCGTCCGTTTCGATCAACACCTCTCGCACCTCCTGCTGGGGCACTTGATCGTCTGCGTCCCAGGGATCGGTAAGAGTTAGGGACATTGGATAAAGACAACACGAACCTAGGACGAAAGAAATATGCTAATATGCTGTGTAGACAATGATGCCGGCGATGGGTGGTACGAGGAGCAAAAGACTGGGATTTCGCAGGCCGAGTTCTGTTTTGTTTTGTGGAAAAAGGCGCCTGCCACGAGACACCAGGCATGAGATGGAAGCACCCCTCGACGGCTCCTGCCGTCACGGCGGTATGTTGCCATTGCGACCTCTGGCGAGCATCACGGCCAACACAAAACATGCACATGCAGTCATGCATAACGCGGACAAGGCGTTATACGTTATAGCCAATAAGGGAATCAATATTGAGATTGGATCTTGGAATAGAAAGGACAACGTCTCACAAGGCAACAAGCTCGTGGAAATGATCGTAGCGACAAGAAATAGACAAGAGTGAAAAGGTGGTGAATATCAACCCAGATATCCCAATCCAAAGCGCCAGTTGTGAACAAGAAACATAAGCAACATGCAAGGAGAAGAATAGGCCCGCAAAAGAAGAAAAAACAGCTTCGTTCCCAAATCAAGTTCTCGGGTCATGAATGCCGTTGCGCGTGTAGGGAGAATAAGGTAACAGAGAGAGAAGTGAAGAGAAGAATAAAGGCAAGAGGGCGAGGTGGAGGTGCTGCTCGTGATTGTGTCAAAGGCCAAGAGGCATCCGCAAAAAAGTAAAAGAGTAAAGAGTAAAGAGTCAAAGAGCCAACCCGTTTCCGTTCAATTCGCCCAATACGAATTGTCCAATACCCACCCGACGTTGATCATTTCGTAGATTGGCCTTGTACCAGCCATTCAGAAACACGCCTGTCGTAGGGAACAAGCTTGATCCTAAGAGCATAAGCCGCCCTCGAGCCCCAAGCTGTTGTCCTACTGCGTGACCTCGCCGTGTGCGGACCAGACGGAGCCGTCAGCCCGCTTCCACAAAAGGTGCTCAAATGCGCGCTCAAAGGGAACCTCGGTCTCGCGATCGTGGTTCTTGAGCGCCGCGTTGGCTGCGTACGCCTCGTCCTCGGGTCCATGTTGTTGTATTTGCCGTATGAGCGTTTCTTCTGCAGCAAAGTTGCCGGCGAGGCGGGCTGCAAATCAGGCTGCGGCAGCAGCAGCTGGCTAAGCGAGGGCACACGATCACTGTTCGGAGAAGCAGTGTGATTGTTGCTGCTTGGTGGCGGCGGTGGTGCCTGGCTCGTCTCGTCCTGGAAGGAGATCATCTCGCTGAGAGACGGCAGGGTCAAGGCTTTGGACTCGGCAGGCGAAACGATGCGCGTGTTGTCGTGGTCGGCTGACGGATCGACGGTCAAAGGCGCCGGCGTGTAGATGGTGGAGGCATGGCGGTGGTAGTCCATCGACTCGTGCTTTGGCGATGGTGCAGGCGCGGCTGCTGGCGGGGGAGCAGTTGTGTAGTGTTGAGACGTCGGGCGGTCCTGGTCGTACGAGTGTGAGGCGTTGGAGGGCGGAGAGGCGGCGTTGATGTGCGAAGGCGAGGAAGACGGGGCGGAGAAGGAAGATGCGGAGTGGTGCCGGGCGTGCTGAGGAGGCTGTTGCGGCGGCTGCGAGGGCTGGGCGTGCGCGTGTGCTGGTGTCGGGAATGTAGTTGGCGACGGGGGCGCCGACGAGGGCTGTGCGAAGGAGCCGAGTTGGGGTTGGCTGCCACCGAAGCGCAGGTGAGCACTGCTGGGCAAGAGTGGGCCACTGGAGCTGGCGCCGAAGCCTGGAGGAATAGACGAGCCGGACTGTGGCGATGGGGCAGCGCTGGGGTGGGAGTCGGTCATCGATGGGCGGCGCGGGCGTGGTTGGCGTCGGGCACGTAGGGCGTGTGGTTGACGCTCTCGATGCTCATAGAGCGGGCACGGTACTCGGCGACGGCCTCGGGCGTCCGTGTGCGGTGGCGGCGGGCGTATTCGTCTTCCGCGCGAGCGTCTCCGCTGTTGCTCGCGACAGTTGTCGTAGTCGACTTGCCTTCGCGGCGGCGCATGCGCACGTCGCGGCGGATGCGGACACGGCAGCCCTGCTCAGCGACGGTGCGCGACAGAGCGGTGCTTTCGGTGAGGCCAGGGAACTTCTTGGCGCTAAAGACCATGAAGTCGTTTGACTTGACCTCCATGCGCCAGTCAAAGGACTCGGGAGTGTGGGCAGCGCTGTCCACATCCTCGTCGAGGTCTTCGAGCTCCTTGGTCTGCTCAAACAGGTTGAAGGTGAGGCGGTAGCGGCCCTCGTGGCGAACGGACAGATCGGGAAAGAGGAAATATCCAGCTTCCTTGGGACGATCGAGGTAGGCCATACCCGAGACGGCATGCCGGTCAGGACGGGCGGGGTGGCCGCCGACGGCGGTTGCAGGCGGCCGTGGGCCAGGACGCGGGCGTGCTCGAGTGTGGCAAAGAGGAAGAAATTGGCGTTGTAGGTGAAGGTGATGTCCTTGGCGTGCTCCATGGACGGGCCCTCGAAGATGCGGAGCTCGGCAACCGGGGGCGGGTCAACCGGGCGACGGTCGGCAGAGGCTGCATCCTGTTAGCGCCCGTGTTCGGCCTGTTTGTCTCGCTTGTGTCGTATAAACACAGATTCCCGCTGCCGCGCATCTATCTACAAACATTTGGGACCGGCACCGCATGCGCGGGCGCGCTCGGGCTGCTGGACAACCTCCAGATGGTACCAGAGGCGACGGCCACCACGGGTGGTGCGGTCGACAATGACCGGCTCCGAGTGGCTGACAGACATGGTCGGTGCGACCATTTTGGCGAAGAGGTTGAGTTGAAGGGGACGTGCGTGTCCAATGCGCGTGTCATATGCGAATAGCTCATTCGTCTCAAGACTGTCGTCGGACTTGTTCGCCTGATCCCGTCTCGGCTCTCACAATGTCGACGGAAGGCGCTGTAGCAGTCCACCGGTTCTCCGTCGTGAGCTTTTCGTCGAGGCGTGAACCATGGGACGGCTGCGGGTTTGACGATGCTTCGGTCGTTGACGTGGAGGAGAAGAAGCAGACGAACAGAAAAAGGAAAAGAACAAGAGGGACATGGAATGGAGAAGAGGAGATACGAAGTACAGAAAAGAGTGAGAGGCGATGGGGGTAAGTGAGATGAAGAAGGGGGGGTGCGGGTTAGGAAGCGGGAGGAGACGATATGTACTTTGTACTTTGTAGCAGAGCAAAGAGCGACGGAAAGGAGCAGCGCTTGCCTTTTCCTGGGAACGAACCGTGGAGGGGAGGCACACGGCGCAAGGTCACTGGGACCTAGCCCAAGTGCTCTCTCTATTTGGTACGCTAGCGTCTCTGCGAGTACGAAGCACAAAGTCTGAATGGAGTCTCGCAGTGTCGTTCATCGGTTCGTTTCTTCTTCGTACTTGTGTGGTAAGGTGGGTGTGGATACTCGTGGCAGGGGCGTGGTAGGGCTTTTGGGGGCGAAAAGGGGGCGTGGATGGAGGGTCCCTGTCCTGAATGGCAGCGCATACTACATTGGTGTGGGCATAGACGAGCGAGGCCCTACGAGTATTTACAAACGGCAAAAGTACAGTGAGAGACCGCCAAAGACTGCCGAGATTGCAGTCAAGTCCTAAGCTGCGACGCGTGGGCGGGAGGCGCCTACGAAGTAGCCATGCCCGAAGATCGAGGACCGAAGATTGAGGACACAACGATGGCGAGGAGGGCCATCAGCGCGATAAAGTCGAGAGAGGAACAGACAGGCGAACTGGGGCCCGCGACCCAGGCCCCGGCCCAGACCCAGACCAGACCCAACCAGACCCAGACCAGACAGACCCAGACCCAGACCCAGACCGTGGACTGGACTGCTCGAAGCACTGGACACAGCCGGCTGTTATTGGAGGAGAACCGCCGACGGGAGAGTGGCACAGTGCAGTGGTCGGGAAGAGGAGCGGGAACAGGAGCGGGAGCAGGAGCAGGAGCAGGAACCCATGCCCCAAACCCATGTTCGAGAAAGGACAACGACAGGGAGGGTGCAGAAAGCCACCGCGCAGAGTGCAGAGTGCAGAGTGGTGAGAAGGGGAGCACAGGAGAGAAGAGAGAGAAGAGTGACGAGGCAAAGCGCGGGGGTGGGTTTTGCAGATGCAGGGGTGGACAATTGGCAGGTGTGATGCTGGGCGCCCATGGTGCAATACGACATAAGTCGTGCACGGATGTCGACTGGGCACGGCGCGAGACCCTTCAGAGTACTTTGTACTCGTAGATGAGCGCAGGAGCAGCAGACTGAAGAGACTGAAGAGACTGAAGAGACTGAAGAGACTGAAGAAAAGAACAAGGAAGAGCGCGGCGCTCGATCCTCGGGATGGAAGAAACTAGGGGCATCGCGGCCTTCAAGAATGGTGCAAAACGAAAGAAGGGAGAAAGCCAGAGTTTTGGCGGCGCTAGCATCGTCCACAGGAACAGAGGCACCAGGGGACGGCGGCAAAGAATACAGTAGCTCGAGCCCAACAGACGACGGTGGCGACGGCGAGGGCGAAGCCGAGAGGAACGCGTTGTTGCAACGTTGAAATTGTTGACAGATGACAAGAGGACAAGAGAGAGGACAAGAGGACAGCTGCGACGTGCCGGATGCGACCCCGAACGGCTCTGGCTGTGTGCATCACAGCGCACAAATACCTAGCGACGTCTCCTCGAGATAAGGAGGGCCGAAATGACGATGGAGAGTGCCACACAGCCGGAAGACAAGCGAGGCCATCTCAGCAGGGTGCAGCTTACGAGGAAACACGGTTGAGTGCATTGCGTTGGCGAAGACGGCGAGAGATGCAAAGCGACACGAGGAACGACGAGGAACGACGAGGAACGACGAGGAACGACGAGGAACGACGAGGAACGACGAGGAACGACGAGGAACGACGAGGAACGACGAGGAACGACGAGGAACGACGAGGAACGACGAGGAACGACGAGGAACGACGAGGAACGCTCCATCCTCTCCGCCCGAAGCCACCCCGACTGAAGAACAAAGTGGGCGAGAGGGGCGGAGATGGATGTGTCCGTTGAGACGGCGCCGGAGCAGCGAGGCAAAGTCATGATACGGAGGACGAAGGACGAAGGACAAAGGACGAAGGACGAAGGACGAAGAACTCGTACTTTGCATCTCAACGCCCTAACAAACCAGACGCCGTAGCCAGTGCGAGAGGCGGCAGGTCGGTGTCCAGTACTGTGTGTCTGTAGCAATAGCAGTTTACACTAGCACTAGCGGTTGCTGGTTCGCAGACTACAAAGTACTCGTACGAGTAGCGTATGCTCTGCTCGCTGGTAGGCTGCCGACCTCCCGTGAACTTTGTACTTTGTAGCAGCGAGAGGAGCAGCGCAGAACGAGTGGATCGCTCTGGGTGCTTCTCAACAGTCGAACAGTGCGACATTGCAGCTGTAGGAGGTTAATGAGATGTCCGCTCTGTGCCGTGAAATCTGTGCTGGATGCTGGATGCTGGATGCTGGATGCTGGATGCTGGATGCTGGATGCAAACTGAAACGGGCGCCGGCTGCTTGCAAAATAAAGCGTACTTTGTAGGTATCGTATGTTGCGAGCTCTCTGTAGGACGAAACTATCGAGCTGGAAAGGCGAGAGGCGGCGTGGCAAGACGATGATTGCAGGCAAAAGACATACAGAGCAACCGCCTTGCAGCAGCCGCCTTGCCAGCCAGTGAAGAGGACAACGTCTAGCGAGACAACAGCGTTGGTGCATCCTTGCTCGTACTGCATAACAGGCGCTGTTATGACCAGGCTTTGTCCATAAGAAGATACGACCAGGCTTTGTCCATAAGAAGATACGAGCAAGGCACATTGCTGCCTCCCTTGGGCCCGCCCACCCATTCTCTCCTGTTTTCTTTCTTTACAAACGTAGGACGGTCCCTTGCCTTTGACCTGGAGCTTTCCATTCCCAGAGCGATGGAGGCCACCCACTGCGCCCGAGGGCGGACGTGCTTTGTGTGCTCGTGTCTGCGAAGAATGTCCGGCGCTGTGGACAAAAGGATTGCCCACTTGGCGTTTGTGCATCTGCGCTCGAGGATTGGCATGAACAGGGCGCCTGCGAACCCGAGGCCGTGGCAAGGCGGCAGCCATTCAGTACTCGTAGTCATGAAAGGACATGGAGGTGACAGGCGCGATGCAAGACGTCCGGAAAGAGAGGCGCGCATCAACGAGATGATAAAGACGCAGAAATCTCTCGTTGGCTCGTTGGCCTTGTGCAACGGTCAGAGCCGGCGAAGCGAGCGCCGAAATGGCGAGAGAATTAGAGGGCGAAGAAAGAAACCATGTGTGGGAGGGCCAAGACAAGTGAGAACTGACGAAAGGACACCAAAGACAAAGACGCCAGACACCAAAGACGCCAGACACCAACACCAAACACCAAAATGTCCGGAAACAGAACGGCAAACGACTTCATACTCGCAAGGGTCGGGATGCCAAGCCGTGGGAAAGAGACAGAAGAGGCTTGACTTTGGCTCGCCCAGGAACAAAGCCTTCCTGTGCGGGTGCCACCACAGCTCCGAGACCGACCTCCCTCGTTCGTCCCCTTCCCTGGCACCCCTCCACCGGAGAATGTACAAATCGGGGCAAGAGTGGCCGTCAAGTAGACGGGTACATACATGCAAGACGTACATATGGCAGCGACAGGGGCCTGGCGCATGGGGGGCCGTCCCCGGCGCCCAGGTACTTTGTAGGAGTCCTCTGCAAGCCGACCCAACCCCTTTCCCGTTAGGCACTGGCCGTACCATGGCTCGTCTGAAGAGGAGCAGGGGGCGCGAGACACGGCAAGACTGAGCAAAACGTGCAAGCGTGCCGAAGCAAAGAGCCAAAGCGCACGCACGGAGCATTGCATATTCTACAGAGTGCGACGTGCGGCGCCGACAAAGGGAAAGGGGCGAAGCGAGCGCCCTGGGCAGGGCAACAGGGAATAGGACATGGAAATCAACTCGGGCTGAGGGGTCTGCACCTGTTTGGCTTGCGTATCTGTCGGATGCTTGTCGGCCAAGAGCAAGGAGCGAAGAGGGAAGCTCCGCGACGCTCAACGGCCGTTGGGTCGTGATGACGGGGTACGGAGTCAATGCAACTTGGGCTCTACTCGCAGAACAGGGCCTTGTGGTCGTGAAGACGCGGAGGGATTGGCCAGTAGCAGGTATCTGGCGAGATCGATATGGAGATACTCGTCGTGCCATGGAACTGAGAGAATCTCTGATGCGCGAAGCACCGAGATACAAAGTCATAATAAAGGCACCAGACGTCTCGTCCAATAAGACGTCCACTCAGCTCATAGGCTGTGCGGCTGTGCGGCAATCAGACCGGTGTTGGGGCAGAACGTTGTGCGGGCGCCGTGTCTTGTTCTCCCTTGCGGACTCGGCAAGACGCATGCAGACAACAGGCCACGCGACCGTTGCACACATTGGCTTCCTGGGATGCAAGTGCAGCCAGAGACCCGATGCTCCGTGCTCCGTGTTTCGATGCCGCTTACGTGAACCATGCCCATGTGTCTCTCGGCCGTCATGCCTGTAGGGGCTTGTCCTCCCGACGGAGCTCTCACGACTTTGTACACGGCACAAGCTCGATCGAGACATTTGTGGCGTTTCAAAGTGGTTCATGGTTCTTCTGTGGCGTTCTCTGTTGGTGCTTGGCGGTGTGCAATGTATCCGTAAACGGCCACCTGGGAAGCTGGGCCTGCCTTGGCGCCGTCTTTTGCGAGTCGTTGTTTTCGTCGTAGCTGAGGTCGTGCTGTGGTCGTAGCTGTGGTCGTAGCTGTGGTCGTAGCCCGTGTTTTGGCCGTGTCCGGTGTGCAGTGTCAAGATGTCTCTGCCACTCTCAACGCGGCCTGTTGGCTCGTCGTCTTTTGTTGCTGTTTTCAGATGCCATCTCTTACCACCAACAGGCCGTCTCGTTCGCGAAAGCCGGGGAAGACGACAGGCTATCGCATGTGTCGATCAAAGGCCGCCATTCTTCATGGCCCTTTGTGTAGTGTCCGTTCTGTGCTTCGAAATGTGCCACAGGTCGACTTGTGGAGTAACCGGGCCCCCATTGTCACAATCTACTTCGTACAAAGTACACCGTCCGACGGCCATCCTCCTCCCGTCAATGCGCCGCACGCATCATCCTTCTCCTTTCTTGCATCTTACCTCAAGCCGTCCTTTTCGGACTCTCAGCATTCACGCACCAGAGATGCGCGTGCGCGGCTTGGATGGATGCGAGAGTCAAGGGCTCAACCGATCCGCGTACGTATTCAAAAGCCCAGGCTCGGTCTCTCTGGAGCTTCAATCAAACGGCAACTCGAAAGGATGCAGCCCTCCCACCCAACCACAGAGAGAAAAGAGAAAAGAGAAAAAGAGAAAAGAGAAAAGAGAAAAGAGAAAAGAGGGGGCAAGCTTGGAGGCAGCCACAGTTGAGAGGCGTACTTCGTACGGATGCCACCATCTGCAAAAAAGAGGAGGCAACGACTGCAATGGCCAGCCTCTACTCCAGTCAGGTCTAGCCTCACCAAACCCTGGTCGAGAGATGGAGTCGCTGCATCGTATCGTATGTTGCGTGTACATGTACAGAGTAGAAAAAGGGCACGTATCGTTCGTTTCGCCCTCCTGTCCACCACCAATACAACCCAAGGCGCTGTGTCGTATCTTATGTCGTAGGTCTAGCCCAACAGCACCGTACGACGACGACTACGTCGTATGTCCATGTACGATCTTTACTCAGTACTTTGTCGCTTAAGAATGCCAGCCTGTCTGCACTGTATCATCGTCTTCTTCCCAGGCGGCTTCGGCTATGCTCCTTTTGGCATGTCACCGGCTTGCTGCTTCTCATTGGTCCGTCTGTGGCAACCCTGATGTCGAGTTGCAACCGAGATTCTCTCAACGCTCACCTCTGTTTCCCACCCGTCCGTCTCCCTTTGCTGCCAACCCGATGTCTGTCCACTGTCTCTTCAACGCTTTTTAGCCTTGTCAACGGCCATGCCAGTCCCAGTGTCGCAGCGCCCCTTGCATGTGTTGCCGCCACACGCTACTGAGTACAAACACAGCGGCGTCCTTTGTACTTTGTAGATGTATCTGGCCACACAGGACAGCCAAAGGGTTCGCGATAGCTTGCCTTGTCCGGCGCCACGGATTCATCCGCCCTTTCACTTCCGAGACTGTCGGTCTCGGCTTTGCAACTTTTAGAGGGCAGGATGCGAGAACAAGGGCGAGAAACGCGAAACGGGCAAATAACGAGATAACGGGCAAAGCTACGGAGGACCAAGTATGCAGCTTGCCAGGATTCTCTTTTCCAGCGCTCTGGGACGCTATCTCTCGTGACGGTTTTTATTCTTTCTTTTTTTTTTTCTTTCTTTTTTTTATTCTTTCCTTTAGTCTTTCTTTGCTGTTTTATCTTGGATTTCACTCTGGATTTAGTGCAGACAGAGCATAGGCGCGCAGAATCCCTCCGTAAACAGAAAGGCTCGGCTGCTTCTAGAGCCATGCTTAGCGTCTTCGTTCGCTCCAGCACTCGCTAGCAGCGACACGGCCAGGTGGCAGAGCCCAACAGCCTACGATACGTACTACGAGTAGTGAGTCGCGGGAAAAGAGGGACTGTAACCGCTGGAGCGGGTGCTGCTCCCGTACAAAGTACCTCATACGTAGCCTGCCACAGAGCCCAGGACTTTCTTCTAGGGGCGAGTGACGACCACACGGCACGCTCGTCAATCAAGGCATAATGGGGCCTCAGATGTGGGGCGCCGCTTTAGTGTCTGACGGCGCCAAAACAGCACCAAGACGACAGAACGAGCTGCTGGAACACGCCAAAGCCAGGGTACGAAGTACCTCGTACCTTGTACCACGTACTTCCATACAGCACTGCGATCTCGACCCCTACAAAGTACACCAGCGCTAGCAGCATCCCAGCAGAGCATTGGAGTGGGATGGAAAAAGAGGGCCGCGTCTCCCAGCTCACTGGACCGACAATGCCTTTGTTTGCCTTTGTTCCGGCAAAAGACCCTCGCCACCAAGACGCACGCGGGAAAAGCACACCAGCGCACGAGGAATGAGACACGGCGAATGTGTACAAAAGTACCCGTACTGTAAAATAACCCGTGGATTCTCCGTCCAGTGACGCTAGAATGAAATAAGAACGGTGGCCCGAAATCAGGAGAGCCCCATCGTGCTTTCCTTACCCACCAGCACACCGCGCGCCGTGTCCCAGCAGCCGGGACAGGGAAGGAGCACGCAAGCAGCCCAATCAGCGTGCGCCGGACGGCAGACCGCCAGGAACGGGGGAAGGAGCCCCGGATGCTGGGGCTCACTGCCCATGCTCGTCTCGTCTCTCCTTCCTCCGCGACGACGGGCACTGAGCTTCGTAGCGACCCCATGCGGAAGGAAACGTGACAGACAGATTTGGGGGCCAAGTCCCACGAGTCGGGAGGAGCCCAGCGACACGAGCAGAAACAGTAGCACGCCAGCGGGCCCGCTGTATGGAGCTGGTAAATACGAGTACAAACTACAAGGCGACTTTCGACGGTGTGCGAATGCAACCGTGCAGGACGAGGATGGTCAGAGTACGAGTATGTACTCGTACAAAGTACATACAGGGGAGGGGGCGTGTGCCTGCCTCGCTACGAAGTACTGTGTTCAGTAATAGTGGGGCGCAAAGGGAAACCACGCTAGGCGACAGTGCGCACAGTGGGAAAGAGCGACTGCGTAGAGCACGGCCAGATCCACCCTCTCCTCTCTCCACACCCGAAACCCAATAAGAAGGAACGATCCATCGCTATGCCTAGACGGGAAATGAGCCGTCCGACCCTGGAAGAGTGCAAAGGCTGCAGAAGACAGAAACGCAAACAACAAGCAAATGACCAGACGGATCGTGGCCCGACGAAGAGCGAAGATGGTAAGGGGCTCGTGCGAATGGCAGAAACAGCGCGAGTGGTTTCTGGTGTAGCAGCTACAAAGGCAATGCGCAGAGCAAGAGACAGGAAGACAGAAGACAGGAAGACGGAAGACGGAAGACGGAAGACGGAAGACAGAAGACAGGATGTGGAAATACTGGCCCAGTCCATCCTGGCCAGATCCCGAGAGCGCGACCCGGCCCCAGTCTATCAAGATGTGCTTGGCCCCCAAAGGCAGATGTGCTTGGCCCCCAAAGGCAGATGTGCAGGCCAGAGCACGGGTGGGGCGAGGCGAAGGATCAAGAAACATCGGGCACGATTCACCATCGTTCGCATACTGGAAAGGGAAAGCCACTGCAGAATGGATCGGCGCTGATGGGCGTTCTCCCGTTTCGATGCCGTTCAGGCCGGTGCTTGATATGCGAGGCTGAGCAAAGGCCAAGGGAGAGTACGAGAAGGGGAGGGAATGGGAGAGAGAGAAGAAGAGAAAAAGGGAGAGAAAAAAGAGAAAGGGGCGCAGCGCCTCTTCGTGAAGCACTCGTTTTGCCGACTTTGTACTTCGTGTGTGTCCAGTCACAAATACAAGAGCTCGAAAAGCTCAGAAACGGGCATGGACGCCGCCGCCCACGGATGTCTCGAAAGGCCATGCTTTACCACGGCCGCGGGCGTCTCGACAAGCACAAAACACGCACCAAAGGGAGAGGGCAACGACGCGGTCCTGCAAGGGGACAGAGATCTGCTTCATCTCCCGCCAAGGCAGGGTCTTTTCAACGGCCCCCAGAGCTCTGCCTCCGTCTGCATCTCCCTCCTTGCGGCTCATTCCATCCTCTGAGCCGGCCGGGGTGCATAAACGCTCCGAGCTGCCCGGCTGTCTCTCCCTCTACTCTTAGCGGCCTCTCGGCTGGGACAGACAGACCCAAGACATCCCATGTCAGGAGACATGGCAAGACACGGGTCTGGAAAAAGTGGCGGACTGCGAAAAAGAGGCAGGCCGATACAGCAGGCGGCGCGCGTGTGTTGGGCCGATCCTGCCTCCTCCCGTTTTGCCTTTCTCCCTTTTTCCCGTGTCTGTTCTTGTCCCTTTTCTTTTTTTTCTCCCATATTTTCTCCCCGTCTGGGCCCCATTGTCTTCTTCTGGCATGCCGCCGCCGGCTCCCTTGCGTCTCCTCGACAGTTGAGACATTAAACAGCCCATCAGTGGGGCCTCTTGGGAACACGACCCACGATGCTACCTACCTACATGCACCGACAGTACTGAGTAGCCGAGGAGTCGGGACATGTGCAAGCCCAACAGTGCAACAAGTGCATGTCGGCGTGCATTGTGCATGCCGGTTTTCCTGCTCCCTGCTTGCTTCTTCTTCTTACCCGGTACCGGTACGGAGTATTCTTCACCTGCTTGCCCCTCTGAACGTCTGCACGAACTTTGCACAAGTAGTGGTCCCATTTTGCATTGTTCTTGTTTTTTTGTTTTGTTTTTTCAAACTAATCACATGCAACAAACAAGTCAGGAAACGGCCGCTTCTCTTGGCTCGTACGTCGTACGATGGTCCTTTGTGCTTGTATGCTACCCAGGAAAGCTGCGTACTTTGTATGTTTCGAGATGCCCGAATGCCAATACAAAGCAGAGGTCTGGAGGTACGGCTTGCACGTGTTTACTGGGGGCGGCCTCGTGAACATGTCAACTATGCCGATTTGCTTCACGCATCGCGCCTCAACAGAAACACCTTCACCATAAACCGCACCGCTCCTGTTCTTGTGGCCGCACCTGGAAGAAGACCGTGGGCGTGTGTCCGACCTTGCACGCCGTGTGTGCCATTTTGGCCCCCGTTACCTTTGCACAACGACATTGCTTCGTATGTTCAGTACTCGCTTGCCCACCCTTTTATGTACCTCTACATCCTATGTCGTGCGTCGTACGTCGTCTCCGCTTGGCAGGAAAGTGTCCCACCCATTTTCAGTGCAGTAGATTGAACAGAGAATGAGAAACAGAGGACGTAAATAGGGTGGGGGGGGAATCTCCCAGCGATCAAGCCGAGACCTTGGTCAAGGAAGCAGCCATCTATGCAACAAGTGCCGTCCCGTCGGCCTCTCTGGCTGCTTCCTTGATCAGGATCCGAATGCTGTGTCCTGTTCCCTACTCATGCGTCGATGCTCGATACTGACGCGGTCACGATACGAGTAATGTCTCCCATCGTCGAGCTCGGCCTGGTTCTGAGCGGACAGAGTGGAGCGCACCGGCCCCGACACAGCGTCATGGTACGTCGTACAAGCCGGTGCATCATGCTGGTCTTGGTCGGTGCCGGTGCTGTTCTCGCGTGATGTGTGCACTCGGATGCATTGCGGCCCATCATAACGGCCCATCATAACGGCCCATTGAATGTCGGCATGGGCATATGGAGCACGCACTCTATATCATGAGGGACCATCACCAAATCACGCAAGTCAGATGCAGTGAGGCACACGGCGTCGAAGGAGGAGATATGACAAACTGCGTCTCCTTTTAATGTCTAGAGGGCGTACTGGAAGTACTCTTCGAAATAGTGACAATGATCAAGGATTATCATAGCCATATAAGACATTGTGGTTTGAATTATATATTATTACTATTCGCTATTTGGGCCAATCCTGACCATCAGCGACATAAAATGCTATATCTACCGAGTACCGTGCTTAAAGGGGGCTTTCTATCTTTGAACTCGCTCACAAGCCAATCTATCGATTTGCACCCTTTGACGTGATCTTGCTGTCACCGATGTAAAAGCACACTCCTCTTGTCATCCCGCGTCTCGACGTCGCCATGTCATCTTGCAGCCTTTTGGAACACGCCTGGACCATCTCCAGCCGTCCACTCCTTCTCAATTTCTCATCTTCTCATTCTCTCATCTTCTCATCTTCTCGGCTGACCTCGTCGTACTTTATCTTCTAGACCAGGCGGCCAACGGCCATCTTGCGTCTGCACTGTCACATACCAAGGCTGTAATGTACGGCGTCTGTGGATGTTGACGTTGCAGGACGTCCATACACCCCTCGCCGTCCTTGTGTCAGACTTGATCTTCCAACGTTCAGGGATGTCTTCAAAGTACATCCTCGGTGCCATGCCGAGATGCTGTCTCTGCCCACTTTAAAAGTCTACAGACATGCCTCCCGCTCACCGTATCAAGTCGGCCCATGCTCTGCAGACGTCACGTATATTCTCGGTGAGAGGCCACATTTACTCGCTCTAGCCCTTTTACAGGAAACGCTTCATTTTCGGCACCGGCCTGCCGAGAGCGTTCCGTGGAAAGTAGAGAACACTGTGCCTCCAAGAAAGCACGTCCTGGTCTATCCCGTAGGCAGCAAGAGTTCTGTCGGGCATTATGGGACGGGGCCGGGGTGACAAAACATCACCAGTCTGGCTGTGGACCGAAATGTCTCTTGAACGATTACTGCTGGGAACCTGTATGCATCGTTTGGTGTGTGGTTAGGACAATTGCTGGTTTGCTATTGCTATAAAAGGTCCCGGGCCCCAGTGCCAGCACGGTATATACGCAAAGGCATGATGATCGATATATAGAAGCACAAAGAAGGATGCGCCTATGCTATGTTTGATATCGGTCAACTATGTGGCTTCAGGCGGTCTTGAGAGCCCTGACTGGGAATATTCTCGTCATGTTCCTTTTTGTATAGAAATCTCTCCACACTGTAATTCATGTCGATGTACTTTAATCTGAATCAATTCAACTCAGTTCCTACTTTGTCTACTCTACTCTAGATCTTATTTTACATCTACTCATCCAAGAAGCCAAGTGAGGCAACAAACACCAGAAGGCGAATAAAGAGACAAGCTCACAACTCCTTGCAGATGTTCTGCTACTGAACTGCACGATCCCGATTGCAACGCTTCAGCCCGCCCTTCGCACGCCCTCTTACTTGCTCATGTACCTTGCCAGTTCTGCCGTGTCCCTGTCCCCTGCCCCTAATTTCTCTTGTTTCTGGCCGTCAAGCGGGATGTCCTGCCCCCCCCAAAGCCGAGGCCCATCGTCGTATACAAATACACAGAAACAAGAACGGAAGGGTACGTACTGGCGAGCTCTCTACCCCGTCCTCTGGGGCGCCTCAGAACCATGGGCGGGCAGCAGCCGGGGGAGACGCACATGTGGCGTTTTGGAACCTCTCGGCAATGGTTTCGGCCCCGAGAAAGAAGTGGCCTGCGAGCCCTGTTCCGTCGACTGCACGCTCCAATGTGGACGGAACACTTGCGCTTGTTTTGGATTTTGGATTTGCTGTGACTGGGCACCACTCTTCTGCCTCGAGGGAGCGGCCGCCAATTCGCATGCCATCAGTATGTACGGCGTATCGGGTGTGGTGACGCACATTTGTCACATTCATCACTCTCATCACTCTCATCACGGCTTGCGCCTCTTCTCCTTCACCTCCCACACAACCGCAACCTGCATGTCGCGTCCCACCACCTTAGTCACCCTCTCAATGTTTTGACCAATGCAGAGTCTCTCTGCCGCTGTCGTATTTGCAAGTGTTCACTTTACTTTGCCCAAGGCGTCTGACAAGGTACGACGGGCAGACCTCGTAGCTGCCCAGCCCAGGTCTCGGTCCCATCACACCATCTCTTCCCACTCTGTCCTGTTCCGAGTACAAAGTCAGCTCCTATGCGCGCTGTACCCAGCTGCCAGCGCTCTTCGGCAGATGGTGTATCGTCTCATCCGCCCCTTTTCCCTCTCTGAGAGTACGGCACGTCCGACGACCGGTAGCGGATGTGGCCTCGCTGTAGAAGCTCTAGCACCGAGTCGCCGAGTCGCACGTTCTCAGGACATGGCAGTCAGTACCGGCGTACAGAGCTGGGAGATGAGGAGAAAAGGCGATGGGTCAGGCCTAATGATACGGATGCGTACTGTGAGCAAAATGTGCCCAGCCACCGCCGTTCCCGTTGCATCTGTCTGTTTCCCGGGTCGTCGCTGTCTGTTTAGCCGGGTATCAAAGCCGAATCCGTGGAACAGGACGCGTGCAGGGCAACCGTCTGCAAAATAGAGGGGACCACCATGGACGTGAACAGGGGTGGATGGGCAAGTCTTTGGGATGGCAGCTGACCTCGTGGCGACCTGCCATGTGTAGAGTGAGGGTGCCTGTTCTGGGGCAGGGATGGGACACATCTACGCGAGTTTGATGACCCGGAGGCGCGGACGACCGGCACAGAAGCCGGTCTCGGGCACAAATCCGATAGCCGAGACAGGACGCATGCTGCACAACCAGGACATTTCGAGCCAGTGTATGAGTTCTTTTTGATTCTCTAGTAGTAAGTTGTGAATTAACTCGGGATTACATGTCTGTCCACCATCCACCGGCCACCGTCCACCGTCCACCGTCCACCGTCCACCATCCATTATACATTAATCGCATTGGCGTTTTGTAAGCCAAGGCCGTGCTGCTCAAGCTGTGAGTTGTAGAGGTGGAAGCTGAGGCGAGAAGAGGCAATGTCTTCAGGCTTCAGTCTTCGATCCCTCATAATAGTGACTGTGTTAAACGAGTGAAACCGACAAGGGGTATTTCCAAATAAAGAACAAGTCATGAAAGTCTTTAGATCGTCAAGAATCAGAAATCAAAATAAGGAGTGGCTGCCACGAGAGGAGCGAGGAGGCTGTGCCGTTGCCATCCAGCTGGCCTGGCGTCGTCTTAGTATGATCAGGTCCGGCATCGGGTACGCTGACTCCGTCGAGACGGGCAGTGGACGGACAGGCCGATGAGATCGGTTTTCAGGGTGCAAGGCAATGCACGGATGGTGCTTAGCGCGGTCACGACGGGCTCCGGAGCCACGGGAGCACCGGCCGGGGCAGCAGCGGCGGGCACAGCGTGAGCGCGCTCCTTCTCCGGGTAGTGGCCGCCGGAAACGGGGACGCGGCCGTACTGCGTAAAGGCAATGTTGAGGCTGTTGTAGTCCCATCCGCGGGCGAGGACGAGGGTGCCGCAGGCCAGGACGGGGAGCAGCAGCACGTCGAGGATGCCGAACCAGATGAAGCCGGGGTCACGCCGATGCGGTTGCCGCCGTCGGTCAGACCGTAGGCAATGGGGTAGAGCAGCCACAGCAGGTTGAGCCAGCCCGACAGCAGGTCAAAGTCGCGGGCGACGCCGACGCGCTGGCCGAGCGGCGGCCGTCGAGCAGCCACTGGCTGGCGGCCAAGGCGACCCAGGTGGCGGTGCCAAAGGCAAAGAAGCCCACTTGTAGGAGGTGGTGGTGTAGGCGCCGACCAGGTAGGCGATGATCCAGAACCAGCTGAGGAAGATTTGGTAGACAATGGTGGCCCACGGCAGGCCGGACACAAGACCGAGCGACAGGATGGCGGCGGGGAAGGTCACGACCCAGTTGATGTAGTGGGCAAAGAAGATCTGGCGCGTCAGGCCGCGGCTCTCCTGGTCGGCGGCCTCGACGACGCTGAAGCCCAGGTCGGAGGCCATGGCGTAGTAGGTGATGGCGCCGACAAGCAGGCCGAAGCCGTAGACGTAGTGGAAGATGCGTTCGCCGGCGCGGGCCACAAAGGACAGGCCAAAGACTGCAAGGAACGAGGCGAGGTAGATGGCAAAGACGGCCCACAGCCAGTCCGAGCCGTTTTCGGAGAGGTACTGGTCGCCGGCGGGCGGGTTGATGTTGAGCGCATCGTTATCGCGGAACTGAAGGACGGCCATTGTGTGTGTTGTGGAGTGTCGTAGCGGACGATGGGTTGGGGCGTTGCTGTTGTGAGGAGGCGTGATGCGATGAGTCTCCGAAAGGGTTCGACCCAGGGGGTATTATATTATGCTGCGAGGCAGGATGGCAGATGCAAGTGAGGATGCTGATGATAGGGGAGGGCGAGCAAACATCATGGCATCACCGGGTGGCAGCGAGGTTCTTATATGTAGAGATGACCGCACAGAGGCAGCAAAAGAAAACAAAAAGGGGCGCACAGAGCTGCCGACTGTTTTCTACGTCATTGTACAGGTGTGGGGCATCCGTCACCGCGAGGGTAGGCGCGATGAGGGACTGAGCGAGAACGCAGGGAAGGCGTCGGCCGGGGCAGGTGCCAGGAAAGGGAAAGAGCAGACGACAGAACAAACTCCGAGGCAGGCCGAGGGCCGAGAGCGAGGACTGGCCCTTGTTTCGATCTTCTGCTTTGCTCGTCCGTGTTCTGCCTTTGCTGACACAACTGCACATCCCGTCGCCTCCGACACGTCCGGCCATCGACGATCGAGACGACGATCGAGACGACGATCGAGACGACGATCGAGACGACGACAGCACGTCAGACGGGCCTCTCCCCAACGTCCATCCAGTTCAGAGTCGCTGCCATGGATCTTTGCGTGGTCAGAGCAGCAAACATGCTCGGCGCTTGCAAATCAGACGATACCAGGACGCGGCCCTCTTGTCGCCCTCACCAGACAGACGACAGGGCTGACTGCTTCAGGTCAGCCCGGAGGCGACAACGGCACTGACCGTCAGACTGGGAAGCGAGACGAGCGTGAAAAAAGGTTGACAGCGGCCCCCAAAAATTAGAAACGAAACTAGCCCGGGATCCAATACGGAGACCCGCACAAGGCTATGGGTGGGGATCGCTTGTCGTCTGTCGTCGTTCGCCGTTGGACTTTGGAGCATGGAACGCGAGGCCGAGCCTTGGGCGGGACCCACAGTAGCTCTTTTCTCACCCTTGTCCTGTCTTTCTTCTCTTTTCCTTTGTCTGACTCTTCGCCTTTCCCTTCTCGCAGTTTCTGGCACCCGCTTTTCCCCTTCTCTCCGGCTCTTGTCACACCACCCGCCCTTCACCATGGCATCACGAGACGTGACATCACAACGGACTCGATGCATGCAAGCGCCTTGTCGTCCAGCAGCCCCCTCCTGTCGTCCGCTTTTGCGTGTCGGACGCAGGAAATCTCGGCACCATCGACCGTATCACCAGCGTCGCCAACATCGATGCAATGGGATGACTAACGCACTGCACGACGGATGACGAGTCCACCGGCTTAGAGGCTGTCGCATGTCTCGCCCTTCGTTTGCCCAGAGCACTTGCAGCTCCACTGCCGTGCGGACACGTGGTTGTCATACAATACGCAAGAACGCAGACCGCGATTCACCGTACGGTGCTCCGTTTCCTGCTTGTCGTTTTGGCTTGTGATGCGTGATGTGAAGTGTGATGTGAACTGTGAACTGAAGCGTGATGTGAACTGTGAACTGAAGCGTGATGTGGTGCTTGGCCTACTGAGTAGATGGTCTGGACGGCCTAGATGGACCCAATGTGGACCCGTTGTACGCCAAGTGCCGCCTGTCGCCTCATTGTGATCTGTGTCTGCGATCGACAGCCCTGGATGGACAGTCAATGGGCGATGGGTGGTGCACAATGCGATCGTCATCGGCGACGAAGAGTACTCGTGAAAGAGGAGAAGAGACAGGGTCGCGGGTCCTCCGGCACTTGTCGTGTGAGCGCATTGAACTCTGGAGGATCCCACTCAGCGATTGGCCTTTCCACGTCGAGCAACAAGGGGGGTGGAGGACGGTGCTCGTGACTATTTGGATTTTCGTTGCTCTGATGCTGATACTCTGTAGTCTCTTCTTCTTTTCCTTGGCCTTCTCTCCACCGATTTTCGTCCTCGTACTTTGTACGTCCCTCTCTCCCTCTTCACTCTGCTGTCCCGTGAATGGGTGGCACAGGTGTGCAGGGGAAGAAGCAAACGAGCTTCCGGAACATCCGGAACATCCGGAGTGCCGATGCCGCCACACCGCAAAACAGGGCATCTGGACCTTGACATCGTCAGGTGATGCTCGAAAAGCCTCATCATCCGTAAAGAAGTTGGCGACGGCAACGTTCTCGGAGATGGATGTTCGGGCGACATGCAAATGGTTTTCTCTTCCATGTTCCATGTGTCTTTTCTCTGTCCGTCTCGTCGTTTGGTTTCCACTTCTTCGCTGCCCATCGTTTCTCGGTTCCTTTCCTCTATTCAGCGCGAAAAATCCCCTAGAAGCCTTCCCGTGCCCACACCACCACCAGCAGACCCGGGAAAGCGACAGCAGCAGCGCTGTAAGAGATCCTCGGGTGGATCCTCGCAAAAAGCTGCCGTCGCCAACTTTTACAAGTACTCGTATCCCTCAAGGATGATCTGGCGGCAGCGGGATGCCAGCTTTCGGAATCAACCGCGTTCTCGAGAATACAAGGCTGGCTGAAGAATCCGTTACGCAACGATAGCTGCATGGTCGAAAAGGCTGGGATCTGCTTCTCTCAAAGACAGGGGGAACGATGGAGAATACAAGCCAATGGATCCATTGCGAGTCGGCCATTTCACCCAGTACAAAATCAACATCGCCAAAGTACAAAGTACTCTGGACGTGCGTAAGAAAGACGAAACGCTTCGAAAAGAGGGGAGGGGGTCAAGGAGAGGAAGAATGGCAGCGGAAAGACGAGAAGAGAGTACATTAAGCTTGCTGTCAGAATCCCTCTTGTTTGACTTCTTTCATGTATCTCACTGTACTGATGAGAGAACCATGCCAGCCTGTCGTGTCAGCGACAATGCTGTGTAAGGCGCTCTTCGGAAGAGCGCCTGTGCGTCTTTCAAGTCTTTCGTGGCGTGATGCACCCGACCGACAGTGATTCACAGTAAGACGGAAAATGGCCTGATCGCCATGCTGGTTTCTTTTACTGCTTCTCTTCTTTCCGTCTCATGAACCGTGCCGTTTCGCCGTGCACTTTGTGGCTTGACGTGTGTGTCCTGAGTTCTGGCATCTTCCGTCGCTTCCGAACAGCACAACGCATCACTCGATCGACCAGGGCGATCGGCCCAGACTGGTGTGCTACATGCCTCCTGACTGTTCCCTCAGCTTGCACTGCACCGGGCGCACCCTATCGGGCAGCAAATGGCTTGAACCGTCGGAAAAACGCATGCTTTTATTGAGTCGTTTCTGTCACGCCCCGAGCGCCTTTGACCCTGTTGCCAGTACAGTACGCAATGAGATACACAAAGAATACACGCCAGTACGAGTATGCAAAAAACAAGGGAGCAAGGAAACAAAGCAGGAGGCCGCGCTTTGGGCTTGCCTCCATTCCCAGTCCCCGAAGCCGGGCTGTCTCCTCGCTTGGCTTTTGGCTCAAATGACTCGCTCTTGGTCGAGCAGCCAGCTGGCCAGTGCGCTTTCCACCACGCCCAAAGGTGCTCCGCCATCGCTCGGCCGATGCAGTGTGGTTGCAGGAGCCGGACGGCCAGTGGATGGATAGCATCCTCATCCTATTCTAGACAGTCATGGGAGCCATCTGGTGCACGGCCATCTTGGCCTGCTCCCGCACATCGAGCTCTGGGTCCGCAAACTGCATCGCCTCCAGCTGCGCCAGGAGGCCGAGTCGCTTAATCTCGAGCGTCCGCACGTTGGCCAGGTGCGTGTCGGCCTGGTCGTCGCGCCAGGTCAGGTTCGTGACGAGGTGGCACAGCGCCACGCGCACGCCCTTGTCGCGATTCATAAAGTGGCCGACCAGCGCCTTGAGCAGCTCCGTCTGCGCAATCACCACCTGCCGGTGCCGTGGCACGCTGGCGGAGATGTGCACGAGAATAAACACGACTGCCTCGATAATCTTGGCCCGTGGCGGTTGCACGCGGGGTCCCGTGCCGGAACCGGAGCCGGAAGCGGAAGCGGAGGCGGACGAGGCTGCCGGGCGCACCCTCGGCCGAACCTTGGATAGCAGAACCTGAAAGAGCCGGTCCTGGCCAATTTCGCTAAACAGATAGTCAATCATCTCCGACGCCTCGCCGATGGCGTCGCGCGGCACGGCGGAAGCTGGCTGGCCCAGCCCGAGCGACGAGCTCGAGCCGTCACCGGCCCCGCTCGAATAGGAGCCAGGACCGATTAGGTTGCGGATAAAGTTGAGGCCCTGCTCCTGGATGACCACATCGTCGTTTTGGCTCTTGCGCAAAGCAACGGCCTCCATCTCCTGCAGCGCCGCCAGCTTGGCCTCGGCCTGCCGCAGGCGGCCGGTGCTGCTGCGCTCGTGGCTCGTTGCCGGGAACCGGGCCCGCATAAACGAGGGGAGCCCAGACTTGTGCTCGTCAATGGCTGGCTGGCTGTCGTCGTCGCAGTCCAGCATGGCCCGGCGTTGGCATCGGCGTCACCGCCTGCGGCATGGTTGTCGTCGCCAGTGTGGCCCATCTCCACATCCTCGTCGTTGGCCACTGTAGTAAACGACCACGACGGCGTGGCCACGGCGGCGGCCAGGCCGCCGCTGGCCCGGGTTTGGTTATGGCCGTCGGCCCGGCCTGCGAAGAACGCAGACGAAGGCGACGCGTCCATCCCGAGTCTGGGTCGACAAGTTGCATGAGCCACCCTGACCCCAGCTGCTCCAGACACGCCTTCTTTATGCTGGGCTCCAGGCCGTCCACAAAGTGCTTGAGCGCCCAGAGAGCGTTGAGCCGCAGCGGCGAGTTGAGCGAGTGGGCGTGTGTGCAGAGGATGTTCATGACACCAGCTTCAGCATAGCGCTACCTTTTGTTAGTCCGGCAACTTGTAACCCTGTACGTCGTGAGCTCAGAGATATACGTACCTCCCGCATGGGGCTGGTTTCTGTCAGCAGATTGCACATGACGCCTGTTGCGGCAATCTGCACCTCAATGTCCGGGTGCCGCAGCAGCCGGAAGATGGGTGCAGCCACGCCCGCATCCTCGAGCGTTGTCCGGAGAATCGCAATCGACCGTGAAAGCATGCGCACGAGGTTGCAGGCCGCAACCACCACGCCGACAGGGTTGCGTCCGTACTCTGGATCCAGGTCGTCGTCGGTGCTTCCGTTGCCGTTCAGCTCAACGTCCTTGATTGTACGAGTCCGGTCCTTGTGCGCGCGCGGCTTAGACGGCGTCGCATCCAGAGAGGCTACAACGTAGACCATGGCGTCCTGGTCGACAAAGGCATTTTGGTAGTCGGCTTTGACGGCCACCAGAGCTGCCAGAGCCTTGAGGGTTGCCTCGCGCAGTCGTATCCGGTAGGCGAGCTGGCTGCTCTGGCCGGCCGGGCCAAGCTTGCTGGATGCAATCTGCACAGCCAGCCGTCTGGGTCGCCGCCCGCAGAAGCTTCGCTTTCCTGGACAAAGTGTTCACTTCCGCTGCCACCAAGTGCGCTGCCACCAAGTGCGCTTTGGCTATGCGTGCCTGCTACCGGCGTCCCTGTCCTGCTGGGATTGGCTGAGGCGGTTGGTGTCGGATTCCATGGCCGCAGGTTGGTCCTCGTGGAGACCGGCTCGTAGGATTCCTTGAGGAGCTTTGCTAGGATCTTGATGGCATTGCCATCGATGGCGGCCTTTTGCAGCACATCGCTGTGAGCGACGAGCCGCGCCAAGACTGTCAGGGTGGCTTCGGTGATGGCCTGGTGCTCGGTCTTGTTGCTGTCGTCGTCGCCTTGCCAGCCGCCGCTGTCGTCGCCGGGCGCGCTGGCCGAGTTGACTGCCTCATCGAGCATCCGCAGAAGCAGCGGGACGACGAGCACAGCCATGGCTGACTCGCGCATCTTGCTGGCGAATCCGGCCTTGTATAGGGACGTCAGGACGGACGCTGCCATCAGCCGCTCCAGGCCAGACGTGGAGCGCACCAGGCTGATCAGCCAAGGCACCATGGGGCTCTCTTGTTCCTCGCCGTCGCCCTCGAGAGCAAGGCCCTCTGGGCCCGAGCCGGATGGGTGCCTGGGCTAGAGCTGCGTTTTGTGCCGCCATTGTGAGTGGACGACGCCTGGCGGGGCAAGGTGGAGCCGAGAGGCGGGAAGGGCGAGCTGTGCGAGGCGAGGTGGTGGCCGCGGGGCAGCTGGGACGGAATGGCGGGGAGGAGAAGGTCAAGCGCGCCCAGTGCCTGCGGGCCCGAGTTGCTCAGGCCACCCATGCTAAGGGCTCTCCATGCAGCTTGGACGTCGTTGACGGGGCTGTCAAACTCGAGCTGGGGGAAGATGGCCAGGATGGACGGCGCACAGAGCAGCGTGTAGGCGCGCAGGCGCGAGTCGCCAATGATGGCAGTAACGGCATCGAGGACGGCGCTAATGTCGAGACGGGACGTCGCCGGTTCCGGAATGGCATCGCGCAGGCCTTCCTTCTCGGCCGCAATCTCGGCGCCCGGGACGACCTGGCCCTTTGCCACGACGTAGCTGGCCACCTTCACAGCGAGCGCATCCAGGACCCCGGCCTGGCCAGCGCAACCTGGTGGCGTGTCTCGTGGCAAAGCGGGCTGATGAGAGACACGGCAGCGTTGGTGATGGACTCGGCCCACCATGCACGAGGCGTGGCAACAATGATGTTGTAAAAGGCCTGTAGATGCGGCGCAGCCAAGACAGTGTCCGCGAGGGAGCCGATGGTGACGGGAGACGGCGCCGAGGCCGGCGTGCTGATGAGTCGGGCTGCCTTGGTTATCGTGACCATGGATCGCAGGGCGGCGTAGACGAGTCGTGGGTGGTTGGTGTTGGGGTCGATGCAGGAGAGGATGGCCGGCCATGCGCCGGCGGCATGGAGAGGTTCGAGAAAAGCGGCGCCGCCTAGTGTTGTTAGTACAGAGGAACCTCTGGCGCAGACGCTCGCATGACGACCAAAGACGTACCGCTTGCAAAGATGCCCAGCAGCTCGAGAGCCTGCAAACGCGCGAGGTCTTCTGCTGGCAGATTGTCGGGCGGCGTCACAGAAGACAGTCGCCGGCTGTGAGAGCCCCCGAGCGGGAGGCGTCTTGGCCCCCGCCCGTCGCCCAGTTCGACGGCCGCTCCGGCAGAATTACCTTGACAATGGGCCGCAGCACGCCGAGCTCCACCCACTTCTCCTTTTTCATGACATGGCCGACGGTCTCGTTCTTCAGCGCCTGAAGTGCGTGTGTCTGTGCCGCGTAGGACTGTGCCGTCCGCAGGCTCTCGAGAACGGCAACATTCTGCGAGAGGAGCACCATCTCGGCGGCGGTGTCTTTGTGGGCGGTCGACTGGAGGCGGGTGCTTTGCGCCAAGTGGTCGTGCCGGGATGCGTTTGAGCTGTCGTCGTATCTCTGGGCGGTTTCTCTGGGAGCGTCTGGTCTGAGCCCCTGAGCGCCGCCGTGGCCAGTTCGACCTGCGCCGGGTGAAATCTGCTGATAAGCAAGGTAGCTGTGCCTGTCGTATCGATAATGTTGGAGATGACGGTGCTGGTGCAGCGGCTTGCAGTGATATCAGTGTTATTGATGGATGTCGTCAGAGGCAGAGGGCAGGTGATGGTGGAGGAGCCAGTGGTGGGCTTTCGCGGATGAATACGCTCTCCGTACAGCAACAAAAAGGCTCCTTATCCAAGTGTCGTAGGTGTGCGCTCAATCAGGATTTCTTGCGATGCAAGAGCCGCTGGTGCGAAAGACGTTGATGGAAGTTTGCAGCCTCGACGATCGCGTGCTGTTTGGCTGGTACTACAGGGGGCTAGGCTTGCTGGAGAAGGGACGACGACACTACGAAGTACGTCGTACGTACCCACAAGATGCACAGCCACATGCGCTGTGGCGGACCCTTCGGATGACATAATCGGCCATGTACGAAGTACAAAGTAAGTGCCGTCACGATGCCATCTTCCGTCTCGTCGTTGCCATCTGATTTCTTGTCAAGTTGCAGTCAGTTTGGTCGTCTTACTCCACAGTCTAAAATATGGAGCATGGGCTTGGTACTGGATGCACACTTTGACCGCTGTCGTGGTCGCGTCCATCAAACGGCGAAGAGACACTCGAAGACTCCAAAGGAGGCCACGCCCCCGATTCGCGAACGCTCATTTGTCTGTTCCCAAGACACCCCATGCAGCCGCGGACGCTCGTACAAGGCGCCCCGCAATTTTCGAACCCCATCGCGGCCCTCTCATTTAGCGGAATCTTTGCACAGACCACTGTTTTGTCTGTCCTTCGTACTTCGTACATACATGTACGGATGGTTGGCGGAGTAGTCTTGTTGGGTCTCGTAGCACGATCGTCATGGCCGTTCTTTGATCGACGCCGCTCCAGACCCTTCTGCTCAAAGCCGATGCTGAGGTGTCCATGTGTCACTGAGCATCGCAGTGTGGACCACATGCAGTTGACAGTGGGCGAACTTCTGCTGGCAGCTGGCCCTTGTGCTGGACCTCTCCGTCGTCGGACGCCCAGGTCCAGAGATTTGTATGGTCGTATGTGCGTTTGCTTATCGTACCCAACCCAGTGCTCGCTGCGGCCTTCCTGTGGTTGACTGCCGGAATGCCTAGTCCGTCTTATTAGCGATTGATTTGTCGCCGTGCACGTCTTTAAAATGAGATAAGATGCGGAGGTTTTACTTGTGCTCCTGGCAACTGGGTCCCGTCGCTCCATCCCCGGCTACCGGACGGCTCTTACCAACGTGTCCGAAGCGGGCCACTAACACAAGAAAGGAGCTGACGCAGGAGATGTTGGGCTCGGTGAGGAAATCGAGCTAGGCGAGAGCCTCAGCAATGCGGGCGAGCAGGTAGATAGGGCCGTCGGGACCATTGTACTTCGTACGAAGTAGACGTGAGGGTGACACGGCCTTCGACACGGCCTTGTGCTTAAGAGGCGGTGGCACCGACTCGGATCCACGATGCTACATGGCCTCACAGCATCCTGCCGTCTGGGGTCGTGCCTGAGCCTTTCCGTTTCCTTTGCTTTCATTCCTTCGCTCCGTCGTTCCTTGCGCCTACGCGGTGCTGCGTGGCAACGAACTGGCGGTCGGACAGGTGTGGCTTGGGCCCGGCAGTTTGCGGTGCAATGACAGCAACGTCGGTCGACATCTTGTCTCGACAAGGCAACTGACAAGCACTGCCCGTGGCAGCCCACTTTTCTGCCAATGTGATGAAGCCTTGCAGGGCGACTGACTGACGGCCATCCTTGCAAGCTGCACCAGGCTCTGCTGTGTGTTGCGGCCTGCACCTGCCGATGTCCACTACTGCAATCGACTCTTGAAATCTGGCACGGCCAGCCGCCAGGGACGCCAGGGACAGCTCCCAGGAAGAGCTCCCGGTGAGAACGTTGGAAGAGTGCACCCGACGCTGCTTGACCGATAAAGGAGAACAATGAACAAAGACAGGGAGGGCAGAGATTTTCCTTGGGCACGCGTTCCCCGCCGTAACACCACGTATCGTATAAGATGCCGTCTTAATGTGCTCCGTATTGCGCAACATTGCTTGCAAGCAAGACTCTAAACGATCGTTCAGACACATCTCCATCACGTGGCGCTGCCTTTCCTGCTTTCAGAGGCAGAAAGGGCGTTCTCGCGCCTGTCTGCGTCCCGCCGCTCTTTCCTCTCCGGATAGCAGTAGCGTTCGGCCAGGCCCATTTCTCCTCCGACTAACCGCAATTCCACCCTACAGAGCGTTATTTCGTTGCCTTCGTCGGCGCTCTGTCGCCAACTCCTTCCCCCACCTGTGCCTTCCCCCAAATCCGCGTACAAAGGCCGCATAGCCTGGGAAGGCGCCAGCGCAAGATAGGGAAAGGGCGACATACCTGCACAATCTGCGACTGCAAACTCCAAAAGGGCAGCAAGGCAAGAACGCCGGGCCGGTCGCTAGACTACGAGTACGGGTAAAAAACAAAAGCTCACGAAAATAAGCAGTCCGTTAGGAGAGGCACCAAAATACCCACCTCGTCGCCCATCTCTCTCTCCTACACTACTTTCACTCTCCTCAAAAGGCGAGGCCATGCCCTCCCGCACGTCATGTTGACTCGATCGGCCGATGCGTCTCCCATTCTCCACGGCTTCCACTATGCGCCCTCCCACCCGTCGCCCCGCCACTCACCTTCCTGGAACTCGGCCGCTGCAGCACCATCTGCCGCCGCCGCCGTCTCTGCAGCGCGGCGGCCATCCTCTTCTTCGTCGCCGCTCGTAAGCGGTGCATCCACGCTCTCGCTCGCACACGCTGCCGCCTCGATCGCCAGCAACAGCGCTCCGTCGTCACCTGCGCTCTCCTACGCACCTTCTCACACACACACATTCTCCCAACCGCCGACTCCCCTGGCCGCTCCGCTCGCCAGACCTTACCCGCAGGCTCTCTCATCGTCTGGCTCGCCGCCGCGATATGTGGCCGTAGACGCCGCTACCCAGTACTCGCCCATGGAGCCCTTTGATTACACCGCAGCGCCTCGCCACCACCAGCAACCTCTGTCCTCCGTCCCACATTCCTCAGCCGCTCATCCTACTCCTTCATATGCTCCTGACCCTCCTCCTCTTCCTCCTCGCAGCTCTCTCGAAACAGTCTACACCGCGCGAGATACCGCCCATCCCCGGACCGATACCCATGGAGCCAGGCATCGAGCAGGGCGTCGACCACGCCACCGCCAGCGCGGCGGAGGCGGCCAATGGCGCGCGCTTGACTCAGAATGGCCGACCTGTCCCTGGCGCACCGGCAGCGGCGCCATCAGCAACTGCATCGACCACTGTGTCTGCGCCCATGTCGGGGACGGCATCTGCTGCGTCGTCTACGTCGACATCCGCGCCATCATCCTTGGCAAGTGACAATGCAGCCCCTGCGTCGGCTGCTGCGCAACCTCAAAGCGCCTCCTCTTCTGCCCGCCACAGCAGCCCTACAGAACCTCGTCTCAGAAACGGCGGAGCTCGCCTAGCCACCCGACCCGCACTACACGTCTCCGTCACCGTCTGTCGCCGACAGCCCCCCAGCTGCCGCCAAGCGGGCACGACCCGAAGCCGCGCCCGTCAAGATGCTGCCTGAGCAGTACGAGCTGTGCTCCGTCGAGGACATGGTGGTGCTGATTGCCAACATGCTTGGCGAGCTGATTGAGACGAACGATGCGCTGGCGCTGAAGTCGGGCCACCTGACACGATTCCACTCCAGGTAAGAGGTCTTGCGCATATCGATCCCATGCGTGCCGTCTAACACCCCATTCAGAACACCCCTGGTATCTCCGTGCTGGACTACCTGCACCGCCTGGCAAAACATGCCACGCTGATTCCGCCACTCCTCTTGTCCATGGTGTACTATATCGATCGCCTCTGTGCCATGTACCCAGACTTTACCATCAACACCCTGACCGTCCACCGTTTCCTGATAACGGCGGCAACAGTAGCCGCCAAGGGCCTGTCCGACTCCTTCTGGAACAACTCGACCTATGCGCGCGTGGGCGGTGTGCGGGTGGCCGAGCTGAAGATGCTGGAGCTCGAGTTCTTGTACCGCCTCGAGTGGAAGATTGTGCCCAACCCAGAAGTGCTCGCGGCCTACTACCGCCCGCTTGTCGAGCGCTGCCCCGGCTATGCGCTACCGCCCGACCACAGCCCCTTGCGAGGCGAGGACGATATGCTCGACGAGGACGCTGTTGATGCTGCAAACGAGGGCAGCGACGACCCGGCAGCCGGAAGCGCTGCCGCACAATACCGCAACGGCCACAATCGACAGAGCAGCACCAGCCTGATTGGCGAAGATCTGGTTGTCTCTGGTCTGACCAGGCAAACGAGTCGGTAGACGCAGAGAACGAGCAAAGGCAGCAAGATGGCTGAGCCTGTTCCTTTGCTCCGCGGGCCGTGAGCAATATGGCCCTATGCAACCTCCATCCCCTACACCGGTACACCACCATTCGCCCAGCGCATGGAGTGCTGCCAGAAGAGCAGATGAATCCACTGGATCATCAATATAATGAGCTGGGCATCCAGAAGAGATGCAACACGCCGTTTCACACGGAGACGGTGTTGGGCCACAAGACCCACGAGACTCACAAAAACATCCGTGTACATGCCCACTGAACAGATCATTAACACTGCCAGACGAGCGGTGGAGATGTAGCCTTGGAGAACAGGCGACTGAAGTTGAAATTGTCGTTTTTTGACGGACCGCATTTGACTTTATATTTTATTACGGGTGTTTCACTGCGCGTGGTTTGCTTTGCTTGCTTTATTCTACTTTCGGGCATAGAGGCATGGATTTTCAAAATACTAGTATCTTAATTTCACTCTGTCAGGTTACGCAAAGAGCAGTTGGTTTGATATGGAGGGACTCGACTCGTTTTCGGACGACGTAAGATACGCCGCAAGTGAAGTATCCTCTGCAGATGCTGCAAGTTGTCGCTGGAAGGGTTCACAAGTCCAGTCATTTAGCGCACAGTGCCTACTTCGTACAGTTGTTTGTAGAGCAGCCAGACGCTGCCTAGAGAATTACTGCCCTTTCGGTGCCACTCGTACCACTGGACTGGAGGCCGACTACCTGCACCTCACTGGTTCTCTTGTGGTACTTTAGCGCCCAACTGGAGCTTCACCCTTTGCGCAATTGGCACTCTGGTCAAGTCTCGATTGACCTCCTATCTTGAATCTGCGCAACCATCTCCTGCGACACGGCCCGCTGCATCGAAGCCCGACAGACATCGCAAAAGCAGATTGTCGAGCACCGACTCTTTTCTGTCTTCGGGTTCTGCCGCACACTACTGCCGCCTTCCGAACCCCCTTCCGACGATGAAGCTCCTCCCTCTCCTTTCCTACGTCCTCGCGGGCAGCGCCCTCTCGGGGTCTGCCTTTGCGGCCGCCGACCTTCAGGACAGCGACCCCAACGACGTTCGCGCCGCCTCCATCTACATCCAGCCCGTCGCCGCTGCGGCAGCCGCATCAAAACCGCAAGCACCCGCGCTGCTTGCCGAGATCCGCTACGACGTCCTGGATCCGTCCACGGCGCAGGTTGTGGCCTACGAGCCGCCCGAGGACGGTGCTCAGGCACAGGACGATGCCGGCCTCCTCTACCGCGTGGGCCTCTATGACCCAAAGACCAAGCAGTGGCTCGCCGGCACCTCTGTCGCGTCCGCCAGCAACTTTGCCAAGGGCTACAGCCCCCACTTTGTCCTGACGGTGGCGGCTCCCGCCGGCTCTTCTTCGTCTGCAGCCGCGTCCTGGTCCTACCTCGGAGTCAGCGTGCGGGGCCTGGCCATTGATGCCGGTGCAACGCGCGACTTCGGCCCGCAGGCGACCGTGGTGGTTGCCAGCAAGGGCGCGACGCCGGTGCTGAACCGGCCGGTGGTGCTGAGCCCCGAGGGCAAGAAGGCGGAGCCCGCCGAAGAGAAGACGTTTTTGCAAAAGTACGTTTGACCCTGTTCTTTCTCAAACAAGGAGCTTTGCAACCACCCTTGTTCTCAGAGAAAACTAACGATGATAGATACTGGTGGGTCATTGGCTCGGTTGTCCTGCTGGCCATGTCGTCCGGCGGCGGCGGTGAGGAGGAAAGTAAGCGAGCCTTATCTCAGACTCATCTCAGATGGGGGAGACAAGGAATGGTGCAGGCCATATTCTTATGGTGTGGAAATCACTCTACCATGTGTAGGAATAGGCGTCAAGGGACGGCCGAGAGAATGGTCATCGCTGCCTTTGTCCAGCCTCGCTTGAGGCCAGTGTGCTTCGGTGGCAGCTTGACGGAACTGTCAGATCAGAGTCGCGTCTTGAAAACTAACGAGCCACCGGTTCCATTGTGACAAGGGCGTGACTGCACGGAATCTTTGGAGAAGGAGCATGCACTGTCTGGAAGGGCTCGCACGACTATTGTACAATGGACCAGCGTTTTCTTCTTATACTCTGTGCATCATACGCTTCGCGGTGTTCAACGGTCTCCAAGCCACTGTTCACCAGCTCTGTCTGACGGGACAGGTAAACATGGTGGCGCGAGAGTGAAGACAGAGTGAGAAGCGATGGTCCTATGCAGATACCCAGTATTGCTATTCTTGAAAGCGCGCGAGGTACCTAATACGAACTAGTGGCATGTATCCTGGACAGGCATCCTGGCCAGCCCACAAACAAAATTTACAGCTCCCTTCGCTCGCCTATGTCGCCTTGCTGTAAGATAGTTTCCCGCCCTGGAATAAATAGATGCGACGAGGCTTCCTTCCCAAACAACACCACTTGCACCCGCACTTTCTCTCCTACATCTCCCCACACCTCCTCCTTTTGCCAATCACACCACCTGCGCCTTCCTCCTACTCCGCTCCATTTTCCTACAGGCAGCTTGAACCACTCAGGCCTCCATCCCACTTTACAATGGCGAGCAACGACAGCGGCATTCAGGAACCCACCAGCGGCGCAGGCGCCCAGGCGGCGACGGCTCCCACCGACTTCAAGGGCAAGGGCAAGGCCCTGCGGCCGAGGATGACGCCATGAAGGACACCCACGACGACGAGGACGAGGACGACGATGACGACGACGACGAGGAGGCTGCTGACGTATGTGTTGTCTCTACTCTACCTCTTTTGCCTTTGCAGTCTCTTGGCTAACCACTTTCTGCTACTATAGGCCGACGATGATGGTGAGAACATGCTGTTGCTCCCTTGACGTTGTGTTTGTTGTGCGGTTGTCTTGTCGGAAAGAGGCTAACAGGTTTTTACGAGCAGACGAGGAGGACGCAAACCAGGTCATCAACCTGGACAACGTGATCGGCCGCCGCACGCGCGGTGTGGTCATTGACTACGCCAAGGCCGCCGCAGAGAACCCGGTCGACGAGGACGAAGACGAGGAGGACGACGGCGACTTTGAGGAGCCGGATGACATGGACGAGGACTAAGCGGGCTTCGAAGAGGCGGAGCTTGGCCAAGCCGCATTCACGACAGCAATAAGGATCACGAGGCATGACACAATACGTCAAAGGAACGTCAAACGGATGTCAACAAAACAAATGGGCAAGAAGCGGTCGGATCGCATGCTGGCCCTCGGGCGGGACTGCCAGCTTTTGCACTTTCATATTCAGAATACAATTTCACCACAAAACCGACAGCCATATACATTCGTACATACAGGAACGCATGGCGGTGAAGGTGTACTGGTACGTGGACAGGTAGCCCAACGGCCAATACATTGATGAGCTCTACGGTGCCAAAATCTTATCTTCTCTCTTCAGACTGCTGTGACTTGTTGATTTGACTCATTTTCAATATCGCCTTGACTGGTTTGTTGTCTTTGTTGTCTTTTTGTCCTTCTTTGATCTTTGTTCTGCGCCAAGGGCTCGTGCGACGACAGACAACGCCATTCTGCCTGCCACGACGAAACTGCCTTTTCATCAACAATGGTAGGCAATGTGTGGCTGGCTTGTATTGCCCTCCTCTGTACAAAAGCCGTACGCTATGATCCGTGGTTCGTAATGAGCTGTCCATCTTCATTCACTTGGTTCGCATGAGAGCTACTTGGCGATGGCAATAGCAGCAGGTCCTAGTTGCTCGAGCCTTGAATGAGCAACTAAAACGCGGTCCCGCCGACCTGAATGGTTGCTTCATCTGAACATTTACAGGGGGTAGGGCGCGATCCAGCAGACAAGCCTCCTGTAATACCGAAACACAATGCTGTTTTACCGACCCCACGCTGGTGGACGGGCCATAACAAACGAAGCCACAGGCTGGTAGCACCACTATCGGCGCGTTGGCTCCGGCGCAGATCCTCTCCACTACAGTGGCCAGACTCTTGGTGCCGCTTTCTTGTTCTCCAAGATGCGCGCCTTCCCAGTACGAGTCGACTTTTCACGGCAACTAAGGTAGCTAATACCAGAGCTCAGCAGTGATTGGACCCTCCTTCCATTTGACGACACCTGTCACCCCCCTTTACAATAGATCCCTTTTGCCTCTTCTTCCTCTCCTTCTGCCTCCCTCTTCCATCCGCCTGTTTTCCCCCCGGCAATTCCAACAGCGACTCAATCACAGCGGCCAAGATGGCATCATCAAGGTAGGGATTCTCTTGCGCTTGCTTCCCAGAGGTACCAGGACAGAGGCGAAGTGACGAAGCAGCGGACGGAAGCACCAAGCTTGGCAAAACAGTCGCAGCAAGAACGTCATCTACGGAGCATCACCATCAATAAACAAAACGCCACTGTGGCCGCATTCGGCTCAACGACACCCGGGCACAATGCGACACGACGCAAAGAACCGCCTCGACAACGTGCAAACGGGCGACGATACGACGGCGTGGGCTGCCCTGCTGCTGGAGCTGCGGCGGATTGCCGAGCTAATCTCGCGATGCACGATTATGCGACACACGACACTCTCAACGACGTCGCCGCCATCGCAACCTCTCGACCTTTGCGCTATACGGCCATCCGAAACGTTACTTGCGACCTGGCCATATATGGCGTGCCCCTGTCTTCATTGCTCTACGCCTACACAGCACCGGGCCCTCTACAGCCATTTCCGCCGCGGCCGCTTCTGCTTCCGCCTATGCTTGCTTCTTGGCCTCCCAGGTGCCCTGCTAACTCCTCTCCAGGTTTGGCAACTCAAATCTACACCAGCGCGACCCGCGCAGTGCCCTCTTTGAGGGTTACACTGGCCCCGGCGCCGACACCAGCAACCGACGCAATATGAATGCGAGCCCCAGTCGCTATGGCGCACCAGGAGGAAGCCAGGCCGGCTACGGCTACGGCTACCCAGGCGGCAACGGTAACGGCAACAGCAACGGCCTGGCACCACAAAACGGCGGCTATCGGACGGCAACACCAAACAAGCGCGGGCAGTACAGCGATGCCGTGCTCAATGAGCTTGAGAGCCAAAACGACTCGCAGATTGAGGTATCCTCGGCAAGGTCCGCGTATTAAAAAACGTACGTTGCATTGCCCGTTTCCCCATCTACGAAGAAGATGGACTCGCTAACAGTACTAGATGACCGTCGCCATCGGTGACGAGATCCGCGAATCGTCTGCACTCGCCGAGAAGATGAACGACACATTCGACGCAACACGTGTGCGCCTTCGCGGAACGATGAACCGCATGCTGGTCATGGCCGAGCGCACAGGCATCAGCTGGCGTGTGTGGCTTGGCTTCTTCTTCTTTGTCGGACTGCTGTTCACCTACGTGTGGCTGTTCTAGAGCAGCTCCTTGCCTCAACAAACTCGATACCGCCACATTCAATACCGCCACACCGTCCGTCAACCTCACAACGGATTTCGAAAAGAACGACAAAAAGGGACGGATAGCGGCAAGTCTGGGAGAGGAGACGAAAAGAATCTTTGCTTTCTGTTGGGATCTTTGCTGCATTAGAAACGGCGTTGGCTTCTGCGTATTTATGTTATCTGGAACGGTAAAGGAAATAGGATCTACAGGCCCCTTTGGCCCCTTTACTTTTTTTAAGGGGCTTTTTGCTTTTGAATTTCAGGCCTGTTCTCTCAAAGTACTTTCTCCTCTTTGTGGCCGCCTGGGATATACAATTTTAATAAGCAACTTTATCATTTATCGTAGCACAGGTTCCAACTTTTCTTTGCGCGGTCCAGGACGCATATTTATCTGAAATGCTGTAAATTCCTCGCTAGTGTTATTTTGTAACCATGCCAGTTTAGAATGAAGAAACCCCGGGTATCCCGTAATGCCTATAACAATGCTCGAATGGACTAGAAAAACACGTACGCACGTCCTGCCACCACCAGACGAGAACCAGCTACAGACGCCGCATCTGTGGACTGCTGCCAAAGGCACTGCTGCCATCCTGCGATAAAAGACTGCTAATGTCCATGCTGTTGCGATCACTCCGGGCTAGGCTGCCGCGGTACTGCTGGCGGTGGTGGTTGCCGCTAGCAGTGACGCCAGGAGGCTGGTTGTGGCTCTGACCATGGCCAAGGCCGTGTCCGTGCCCCATGCCGCCCATGCCGCCCATGCCGCCCATGCCGCCCATGCCGCCCATGCCAACGCCGCTCGACCTAGGAGCGGCCATGCTGCTGCTGCCGGCGGCGCCGGCGAGCGCCAGGAAGCTTGAGTGTGGCAAATGGCCGTCGTCGTCATCGTCGCCGCCGCCCATCACGCTGCTACTGAGCTCGGCCTCGGTGTCGGTGTGCTCATAGGCGCCGTCGCCAAAAGCACTCAAGTCCATGCCGGTGTTGTCGTCGCCATCGAGGTCTGCATCCATGTCCATCTCGAGGCCGCTGATCGCCTCTTCGTCGCCCTCATTCTCAAAGCCGGCGTCGTTGTCCTGGTGGATGTGGTCGTCGATGAAACTGCTGCTGTTGGCATGGCCGCGCGCAATGTTGGCGTCGTTGTCATCTGTGTGCCGGAGACGGTGCTGGCGGTGCTGTCGCTGGTGCTGTTGCTGCTGTTGCTGCTGCTGCTGCTGCTGCTGCGCGGCACCCACAGCAGGGCTGCTAGTGTCCCGCACCAAGTCGTCCTCCTGCAGCATCTGTTCCTGGTCTTCGTCGTCCAAGTCTTCCCCATCGCCATACAGGCCCATGCCCATGCCCATGCTCAAGCCAGCCCCGAGAGTCGGGGTGGGCGCGCATCGCACGCATGCGGTCTTCGGCCGCGCGCATCTGGCGCATCTCGCGGCGCTCCGCCGCACGGGCCTGAGCCTGCGCACGTTGCTCTTCGAGGGAACGCACGGGCGTTTCCGTTGGCATGGCAGCCGTGGCTGGTGAAGACATGTAGATGTCTTGTCGCGGCTGCTGCTGGCTGCTGCCGTGCGCATAGTGCGGTGATGCGCCTCCGTCGGCTTCCTCCTGCTCCTGGCTCGAATCGGCCAGGCCGTCCCCTCCACCATGCTCACGTTGTCATTGTCGTTCTCGCCTTGGCCTCGAGCGCGCCCGCCGCCGCTAAGCGCGTCGTCCTCGTCATCGTCGTCCTCGTCGTCCTCTTCCTCACTATCGTCGTCGTCCGATGAGCTGGCAAATGGGTCGTCTTCGTCACCGTTGTTGCCGAAGCTAAAGTCTTCCGCATCGGCGTCGGGGATCTCATTGTCGAGGTCCAGGTCGCCGTCGCCGTCCATCATGTCCGTTTCCATGGCAGCGACAGCGGCGTCTTCTCCGTCGGCACCCATAAGGTCCGTCATACCACCAGGCTCGCCCGTGAGATCACCGCCTTCTGCCGCACCGCCCTCGTCCGCCGGTCCATCCCCGCCATCCAGAGCGGCGGCTTCCGCCTGGGCCAGCTGCTGGGCCAGCTCCTCACGCCGCTCGGCCTCTGCCTGCTCTTCTTGCTCACGGCACTCCTCACGGATCTGGAACAGCGTCTTGGACATACCGGGAGGCTTGAGCCACGTGGAGCCAAAGTTGGCAATGTGCTGCTTCCGACGGTCCTGGTACGTCTTTTCGACTTCGAGGCGGGGGAGCGAGTTGCGGTCGTAGACAATGTAGCGGTTGCTGATCTGGTGACGAGGATAGGCGTTTTGGCCGGGGTGGTTGGGGCCACCGCCCTGCTGCTGCTGCTGCTGCTGTTGCTGCTGCTGGTGGTGGTGGTGGTGCTGGTTCAGATGATGACCGCCCCGGCGTCCCGGCGCCACAGACAGCCCCGGATCTCCGCCGCCGAGGTAGGCATCGTCAGTCCCATAGTATGACGTGCCGTGGCCGTTGCTGGAGAGGAGGGCCTGGAGGCATATACATGTCAGTAATCGATGATTGTGCTGCAACAATAGGTGTGTCCGGGTTGACTTGCATTGTACGCCGAGAAGTCAAGGACAAAGGAGCCCATGTTGGCAATGGCCCGCTTGGGCAGGGGTTGCGTTCGGTGCCGCCGCGGTAGTCACGTCGCGCCCGCTGATGATATGTACGTGAAGCGTGTCGTCGATGCGCGGAGCCTTGCATAGGCTCAGGAGGTCGATGTTTGATGCAGTTGACTAGGTAAAAGCGGGAGATATGCGACCTCTGCATTCAATTGGACGGCTCCATGGCACACCTGTGATGCGATAGAGTCTGGCCGTGTGCCGTGTTGGATGGGGCTCGCCAGATACGCGTTTCGTGATGCCAGCAACCATTGCTCGTTGTTGGAGGCCACCGGCGCGTCTCAGCCCTGCCCATTTGCTCACCGCCCACCACAGCAACAGCCATAGGCCCTTTTCTCTTTGGTTCAACTCACCTAACCCGCGAGTGGTCTGTGCACAGTGACAAAGCCGCGCGGTTAGCGCCAAGTCTGACACGGCAAGAGGCAATTGGCAGAGGAGGGCAAGAGCCAGCCGAGGCAGGGGTGGAGACCTGATTGGTCGGATCTGCGAAGCGCCACAAGTGCCTAGAACTACTCGTACAGGGACCAGGGACCCCTATGGGCTGGTTGACGTGCGCTGAAGGCTCTGCATGTGCCGACCCGAACGGTCAACTTTGTAATACAAACTGTCTTCAGCCTTGGCAATAGGGAACCAAGAATAAGAGCTGCTGTGCTTGGTCTTTTGGTTGCTGGATGGAGATGTTGGTCTTTTGACTCCTTTTGTCGTCCGGGTCAGGATACTCAGGATTGCACCTGCGTTACGGGTACGAGGAAAGGGTTGTGCGACTTTTGTTTGTGCCGAAGATTGCCAACAAAGAGGAGACATGGTATTGCAGTGATCACCAACGAGGTAATGTAATGGGCAGATCTGGCCGAGTATTGTTCCTCAGTCCCTCTTGCTTTAACTCGTCCATGATTATTCCTTTCACTTCCCAAATACAATTTGGTCTGTCTTCGCTCTGGCTATTTGAAACGAGGACGGGTCCTTTATCTTGTACAAAGTAAGGTACAAATTTATGACCCTCTTATTCGGAGCTGGTCATCCATTCTTCGTCCTAACAGCGTTTATTGGTGCTGCTGCTTCAAACTCCGCCGGGCGCCAGGACCGAAAACCCAACTCTTGCAGCTCTCTCGGTTTGAAATTGACTGGCCGCGGTTGGTGTCCCTCATTCTCGTGGCCTGGGCGCTGTCGGTTCCTCCCCTAAACCCCCTTTCTTCCCCTTCTTTTGCCCGCCATCTGAAGCATTTCTAGGGCGGCTGGTGGCGGAAGAACGGGGCATGGGAGTTTTCATGAGGTAATAGCGAGGTTTTAGCGGGTGTGTTGACCATTATGAATGTTGATCGAACCACTGACAGCCAGCGCATACTCGTACTCGTACTACTTACTAGAGAATGCGCTCTGGACCTTGCCATCATTTCCTGTGATTACTCCGCAAATATTGGTTGTTTCCAGGTCTACGACGTTCCTCGCTGCTTTCGTCTCGTCTTGTCTGATCCATCTACGAGTAAAGGCGGGCCCGACTCGCTATTCGTTTCCTCGTCAAAGGCGGCTATGTGGCCTCGCCATCTCGGTGGCCAAGGGCCCAGTTGAGTACTCTTTGGGGCGCAACCTACTCGTAGCATTCGGGGAAAGGTAGAGGACACCGACGGTCTGTGCTCGTTCCTGGTCTCTCACGTTCCTGGTTCTCGAGTGTAAACCCGGCACTGGGGCTCACCCAGGAAGCACCAATAGCGTTGTGGAATGCGGTGGGGCCTGCCTTACGCCCAGGCCTCTTTTGTTGACATTACGAGAAATCTCAACCCTTTTGTGATGTGCCTGACGCCGCAAGGATTAGGGCTCTTATGGAAACAGCCGAAAATTCGAAATGCACATTTGTGTCATTTTCACAAATAGCTGCATTGTGTGTGGTTTGAAAACGGTGTGGGTGGCTCTTCCTGCAAAGGGACTGGAGAACTGCTATGAAAAAAAGAAGTAGAGACGGGAGGCTATCTCGTTTTTTTTTCTTGCCGACTTCGGCCAGTTCCGTCTTCTTTGCAACATCCTTCAATCTTCAGAGACCGCCGAAGACTGAAGGCCATGCAGGTTGAACGACAGTAGCCCATTGTACACCACCGAAAACAACAGACAAGCAAGCACAAAGTACCGCTCCAGAAACCCCACCTGACAGTGTAGAAAAGGGAAAAGTGAAGGTGCGGGCAATTACGGAAGAGGCTTGCAGCTACGAGGCCACAGGCTACTCTGTAGACTGAGGTTTTCCATTAGCATTTTTGTGTGTCCATTATCTCTTTTGCTCGTTCGCTCACGCAAAAATGGGCGTGAATCATACGTAGCAAGTGACTCCGTGCATTGTGCATTGTGCATTGTGCATTGTCCCGTTTTCGAGCACTGTTAGTGGCGTTGCCCAACTGCGCATGTCGCCGCCCGCCCGCCGGCTCCCGCCTACGGCCTTCGTGCAAGTCGGTTCTGCCTGCATTGGAAATAGCCGGTGTCCTGCGAGTATTTGAGTGACATGCTGAGAGGCTGCTCCTTGCCAGACACGACAGACAATGCTAGACTAATAGGGCCAAGGGACAGCTGTTACCATGCCGAGTACTCGTAGGTCGAGAGTATCGTAGCATTACTCTTGAGCTTTTGAGCTTTTGAGTGGTTTGTGCATTCTCTTGGCCACCTTTGCCGTCTCCCTCACCTCAATGGTGTACACGGGCTGGCTGGAAACGGTTGCGTGCTGTGGCCGTCACGAGTTTCCTTGCCGTTCTCAGCCTGCGGTGAGGAAACCACATGGGGACTGCAAGTCGTCGTATGCAACCCCCACACAACGCACGGCCTGCAGCAGCAACGGCGTGTCTGGCAGGGTCAATATGCTTTTGCTCGCAATACGGAGTACGAGTACTTTGTATGCGCTTCACAGGGGGCTGGCTCCAAATGCAATGCAGTCGAGATCAGTGCCGCTCAGGGTGCAGAGGGTAGGAAGCGAGAGACAACCAGACAAGCGAAGGTTGCCTCTGTTTCGAAGCGGGGGCAACCATGCAGCAAGCGGCATAGGATCAATACGACATACGGAGTAGCATACGAAGTAGTCAATCGCCATCCTCGGTCGCATTCTCTTTCATTCTCTTTCGCGTTGACATCTCATCGACCAAAGGCTGGCCGCTAGCGGCCCCCCGTCTACCTACCCCCAGGCATCAAATCGTCTGTGCGTTGGGACAGATCGACTTACAAGACGCTACGACGTACTTTGTACTTGGTACGATACAGAAGCATGGACACCTGCAACCCTTGCCGTGAGACGAGGATGGGTTGATCGAAGAATGGACGGAAAAGAGGCCGAAAGGCCACTTTACGGTGTGTGATGGCATCCGTGTAAAACGCAAGTGCGTGCTTTGCCCTACGCCTTGGTGTCCTTCTTCAGTATGCAGGGCCAGATTTACTGGAGCAGTAGCCGCTAGGGAATGGCTTATGGGTGTGTTTGGGTGCTTTAGGCGCTGCAGCTCCCCACATACCTCGCCGCCATTCTCGCCAACTTTTTGCCCAGACGATACTGAGTACTTCAAACTCAAGAGTATTCCCTCTGTCCCTTTCGTCCATTCCCCCTCGTTCCGACTTTGTACACTTGTATCTTGTCGAGATGGCGCGGCGCCGTGGGAAAAGGCGACGGACCGCCCCCCATCTGCTTGGTGCTTGGCTTGAGATAAGGTAGAAAGAAGGCTACGAAGTACAGCGCTCTGAAATGCCCACTGTTGATTGGCTGGGCCGGCAGTTTTCTGTTGATGATTCTTTTAACAATCGACAACTGACGTATCAACGTGCAGCTAGTTCATCAGGCGAGACGAGGCCCAACCTCAACTGACACCACGTTCCGCCCTATTTGCCAACCCCTGCTCTCATTGTTTCGCTTCCCTCTCACTCACTGGCACCGCTGCGCGAGACATGGCGGTCCTTTCCCAGTCTCCAGGCGTCGTATTGGCCAGCCTCTTTATCCCGCTGTCGAGTCTATTGGGCGTTGACAACGTGAGGCCTTCTGTCGGGCATCTGGTTGGCCGAGGCTGTCTGCGAAACGAGACACTTGGTAGACGACAGGCTGGACAACAGCAGAGACTGGCCCTCTGAGACCAGGCCGAGACGTGGGCCGTTGCCGTCTTTTGTGTACTTTTAGACTGTCGAGAGAGTCATGCTCCGCGTCTCACACCGACCGACGAAGAACCAGCCCAAAGGGGGCGGAACAGAGTACGGAAAGGCACAAGAAGGCCCTGTGGCAATCATGGGCAACTCGTACGAGGTCCCACTGTCTCTATTCTCATGCAATTGCCATCTTTCAGTCATGTTACGGAAAGAAGGAAATACATCTCAACGTGCGACTTGTGTAGCGCCTTTCCGAGCACCAGAACCAGTACTCGGTAGCGCTGTGCTTACTTCGTACACGAGTATGCGGAAGAGAGAGATAGCTGCAGCCGACCAAGGAAAGCCTCCGCTTCTGCCACCAGCAGCCTGCCCCGGCGATTTTGCCTCGCTGTCCGTACTCCGTGCTGCCGTCCCACTCGACCCCCTAAAATCCGCGCTGGCGACTGTTTGGCTTCGGTCTCGCTGGTGGGAAGCGAGGTAGCGTCGAACAGGGGCCCTCCCAGAGCCATAGCTCCCTTTCCGAAGTTTTCGTCTCGTTTTTGTCCGCATCTACTCGTGCTTCGTACAGGCTACCGGCACTAAAATACGCAAACCGTTCATAGTCATGCCTCGTAGTCATGGTTCCTGCTGATTTATGCAAGACAGGCGACATCGGCAGCTCCATCATCTGTCTTTGAAAAGGAGCGTCGTTGATTGGCCGGGTGTGTTTCAGGGAAACCAACCAGAGAGGTTGAGTTGGGACCCAAAATGAAAACTCAGTGCCCATGCTCATACACCTTTGACCCCCAAACTCACCGTGCGCTCAGAAAATAAGGAAAGATTTCCTTTTCGGGGTGTCCTGGCAGTTGACGGCCGATGATGCGATGGTATGCACAATCGGAGGCAGCCCCCCTGCCGGGACCTCTTTTCCCAGTCATTGTCTCCTCGTGGGATGGTGGGATGCCAACTTTGGCCGGCCCTGCAGCTCTCGCATTCGAGACACTCTCCTTCTTTGGCCCGTCCCTGTCAATTTCCCCAAACGGTGTGGGGTATTCTGTACGAAGTATTGGAATTAGGATGTGATGAGCGCGAAAATGCACACGTACTAGGCAGCAAAAACAATATTCCTTGATCGGAGCTGGATTTTTTGGTTCTAGTGTGAGATGGATCTTCCGTATGTGCGTCCTGGATTGTATGGCAGCCCCGGATGTCGTACCTCACAGCAGGATGAGAGAGAAGCCCGTTTCGGCGGATTGCGGTCCTACGGCACCGTTTTGGCCTCGACATGACTTGTGTTTGCCAATCCCCGTCGCTGATCTCTTGCCAACCCCAGACAAAGTGGAATATGGGAGAGTCCCGGCACAAGCACAGCATGCCAGGCCCTGTCTGTGGGTGCGGCGGCCTCGTTCTCGTACTCACGAACGGTGAACGGTGAACGGTGAACAGTAAACAGTGAACAGTGGACACTGGGCAGTGAACAGGCAGTTTCTCTTGGTCGGTCGCCGTATTTCTCGAGCGTGCCGGACGGCGGGTTGTCGTGTTGTCTTGCCCCAACCTTTCCTCTTCTGCCGTCGTCCTGCGAGTCGTTATGACATCAAACCCGCTGGGCATGGGCCACCGGCAAGGCTTCTGTGCCTTGTCCTTGTCCCTGTGTGTCCGCTTCTTCTTCTCGATGTCCTCATTGGCTGCTCCGTCAAGCCGCTGCACGGCGTCAGTATGGCCGAATCTACAAAGTCGCACGCTGCTCGCCCACCACTCCACAAAAAAACACCCGCTTGCGGACGCTATTCCCTTGCTTCGTGCCCTGTCCCTGCTGCTTTGCATCCTGCACTCTGCTCATAGTTGCTAGGCCTGCTTGTTCTGCTCCGCGGTCGGGAAGGAGTTCTGGCTGTCACACCTCTCCCAGATCATGACCCCAGCCTGCCAGTTCACAGTCGGCACCGATACGACGTAAAGGGGGGCAATTGCATGCTCACATGACGGCCTCCTGTGCTCTTGTGCCGACATGACACGGTCGGATGCTGTCCGGCTTCACTGCCCGGCTACACTGTCCACAATCCGCCATACTCCCATGATGTCTGGGCGCTGCCATTGCCGAAATATTGGCACATCAAATGCCTGGCCTGGCCTGGCCAGGCCCCGCGGTGGTCGCTTCTGCTGCCGACTTACACCAAGCTAGCGCGGACTACGAGTATGGCGGTTCTCGTACGAAGTCGGGAAAAAGAAAACGGAGTCGCGCCTCTCTCAGCCGGTCGCCTCGTCCATTCCCCCACTCCTAGCGCTGTCTCTTTTTTGCCTCAGCGCCGTCTTCCCACATGCTTTCATGCCCTCTTGCGCTCGTCTTTTTTGTCACCCAAAAAGTAATGAAAAATATTGGTCCTCTCTGAACTTTATCAATTCCCCGTCTGTGACTCGCCAGCGACCTCGTTCTGTAGCCTCCACCCACAGCCCCCCCATAGAGCTAAAAGCCTGCTCCGACACCGTTCGATATTTGGGACGCACCAATCTCATCCCACCAAAATGGCTCACTCGTCTGCTCTCCTTGCCTCCCGCAAGAGAGGACTTTTCCACCTGTTCCCGGCCAGCCAGCCCATCTCGTAGTGTACTCGTAGCTGTACTCGTAGTGTACCTTCGTCCACAGAGTCTTCTCGGCCACTCGTTCGCCTCCTGGTCCTTGTCCTTTCCCACGCACGCCCGACCGTTCTTGTTGTTGGCGGTCCATCCCATATAAGCTGGTCGTTCATCCCCTCGCCCCCTTCCCGACTATTTTTCCTTTCCTTTCCTCTTCTTTTCTCTTCTCTTCTTCTTCTTTCCCCCCCGATTTTTACTTCTTTCCCCCTTCGCCAGCTTTTCCCAGCCTGCTTCCTGCATTCTGCTTTTGCTGTGTGATTATATACCCAATTCGGAAATATCGTGACACCAACGCCTACCGAAACCCCCGCCCTGTCGCATCGTCGCGGCCCCCCAAAAGCGTTTGTTTTTACTCGTCATAGACGAGCCAGAAAAAGGTATGTTTATCTGTGTCAAGTAAGAGGCTACAGGACAGAAAACGGGCTTTGAACAGCGCTTGCTCGTTTTGCGTGATTTGTTGCGCATTTCTCCCCTCCCTCTCATCCTCATTTTCACCGTCTACCCTTCACTTTCCCATATTTTGTACCCAAAGAAGACTGGACAAGACTCGCCAATTGGCACGTTACGCAAGACAACGGGATCACCGTGGACCTCAGCATGGAACTCTCTGGCACGTGGGAGTTTGGCCCGGCGTGGCTATGCAGCCATGCGACCTCTCGACTCGCATACGGCATTCTCTGGCGCACCAACGGCCGTCTGTCGTCGCCGCGCAGCCGCAAGACGAACCGAGAGCAATGAACCAAACCACTTCGCATCTGTGCCCGGCCATTCGCTCGCTTTGCAACACTTGCAACACTCTAAAATGACATCGGGGCTGGTGACGCATTGCACCAGAGGATGCACCGCACAAACGGGCGCGTGTGGTCTGGCCACAGGACACGAGACGACTGCACGAGTATGGGGCAAGCAGGACGCAGCCATTGTACAAGCTGGGCAGCCAACCGTTATCGCCAACGCCGATGTTCATCAGAAGCAACGAGCCGTACAACTGGATCGAACTGGCCGCGCAGCAGAGGCGCATGTGTCTGAACATTCATCTCCCATGACGACAACTGCAACCAAGGCAGCACTACTACACCAGCCGGATCCTTTTCTCTTCTCCTCTTCAAAGTCTGAGGACAAAGATTCCGCGACTGTGGTCGCACACCAAACAACTCAAAGATGACAATCACCAATCGTCGCTTTCTCGCAACTCGGTTGCTCTTTCCACCAAATCATGCACTAGCCCTGCTCTCTTCCTTCTTGTGCGGTTCCTCGTGAGAGCGCAAAAGGCAAGAACCACCCTCACCCCAGTCCCCCAATTCTGATTGGCAGGGGTTGAGAGGGTCGCGGAACCTTGTCTAGCCCTTTTCTGCAGTCTTGCGTCTCAATCTTGCCTCGACAAATCACACCCCCTCTCGTCATCCTAATGTCGCATTTCTCGCATTTCTCTCGCAAGGCTAGTGATGTCCGTATCACTGGCCCTTTGTGGGGAATTGTGTCATTGGCCGTCGCAGAGATCGTATCGCATCCGTCTCGCCAGACGTTCTTTCCGCGCGCGCAATTGTTGCGTCGGGGGAAAGCCGGTCCTTCTGCATATGGGATTTGCCGCACCTTAATTTGGCTGTCGTCATCATCTCATCCCGCACTTTCCAATTTTGGCTCACACGAGAGAAGACAAAAAGGGAGGAGCAGCGAGCAATAAAATATCGCCGCGAGAGAGGAGAAAACAAAAACAACTCTCTTTCGAATTGCTTCAAGACTCTTTGCCTCACTTTTCGCCATTCTCCCGCTATCCCCACAACGTCCCAAACCAGTCTCCGCCGAGCTCTTTCACCTCTTTCACCAAAGCGTCTCTTAGGCAGCCCGGGTGGAGTGAGCTGTCAGGACGGCCCTCTGCCGTTTGCCCAAAAGCGACAGCGCCATCCAAAGCGCACCAAAATTCCGGCTGCTGACTCCGGCCCAAGAAGAGGTCGTGAGCAATCGAGCTTGGTCTATTTGGCCGTTCTTTGTTCGCCACTGGCATGAGAAATGGAAGATTACGGGCCTGCCATTGGCCAGTCCTCTCCTTCGCTAGTCGGCCTTGAGCTTGGAGATCTGCTTCTCGCCTTGGCTTCTTTCTGTTCAGTCTTCTTCTCTCGACTTTTCCCCCGCCTTGTCTTCCCTTCCCTCTTCTTCTCCTTTCTGCTTGGTCTTGCATTCTCTTCTCTTCCTGTCATATTCACTGATTTCCCTCTTCACTGTCGGAGCTGTCAATATTCCCTCAATTTGCCGCCTTATCATTCCTATCTCTTGCAGAGTTACGGCTGCTTGTTACCCCCACATCTTCCTAAACGCCTACTTGTTTTACTCGAACCTTGTTGTTCTGCTGTTCCTTGAAGACGGCACGGATTCGGCCGAGTTGTATATACCACTGCTGTACGACATTCTGCATCATTTATTAAAACCCTGGTTTCTACAGATCAAAAGTCATCCTTCGGCCTGAGCTGCATCCCCAGCTTCCGAGGCCACCGACCCCCCTCCCCTTTCGACGACAAATTCTTCTTGCCGCTTCCCGGTTTTCACAACAAAAAGGCTTGCCTAGCATGGGCGTGACGGGCCGATTTCGATGACCGGAAAATCCACAACGAAGCCAACGAAGAGAAGTACACTCCCTATGAGTATCAGACGGAGAACAATGGCTCTTGGGCCGGTGCTCTCCCGGTGAAGCAGTAAGTTCTGGCCCTGTTCATACAACTTTGGTGTCTTTAGCGCTCCCCGAGGCGACAAGTTTGGGCCCTTTGCTCACACTTTATCAGAGGTCTCTACGATCCCAGTCTTGAGAAGGATGCCTGCGGTGTCGGTTTCGCGTGCCACATCAAGGGCGTGCCCAGCCACAAGATTGTCAGCGATGCGCGCAACCTGCTTTGCAACATGACCCATCGTGGCGCCGTGGGTTCTGATGCTCGCGATGGTGACGGTGCCGGTGTCATGACCTCCATCCCCCACAAGTTCTTTGTCAAGAACTTTGAGCGCGAGGTCAACATCGTCCTGCCGCCCCCGGCCAGTACGCCGTCGGCAACTTGTTCTTCAAGCCCGACCCGGAGACCCTGCAGGAGTCCAAGCGGCAGTTGGAAGACATTGCCGAGTCCCTGGGCCTGCGCGTCCTCGGCTGGCGCCAGCCCCCTGTGGACTCCACGCTGCTCGGCCCTGCTGCCAAGTCGCGTGAGCCCATCATCCTGCAGCCGTTCGTCGTCCTGCAGTCGGCCTATGGCGCTGGTGTGACGCCCGCCTCGACCGATGCCGAGACGTTCGATGAGCGCCAGTTTGAGCGCCAGCTGTTTGTTCTGCGCAAGCGTGCCACCCACACCATCGGTCTCCACAACTGGTTCTACCTCTGCTCCCTGTCCAACAAGAACATTGTGTACAAGGGCCAGCTTGCCCCCATCCAGGTCTACCAGTACTACCACGATCTTGTCAACGCCGACTACGAGGCGCACTTTGCCCTCGTCCACTCGCGCTTCTCCACCAACACCTTCCCCTCTTGGGACCGTGCGCAGCCCCTGCGCTGGGCCGCCACAACGGTGAGATCAACACTCTGCGCGGTAACAAGAACTGGATGCGCGCCCGTGAGGGTGTCATGCAGTCCGATGTCTTCGGCGAGGAGCTTGAGCAGCTGTACCCCGTCGTCGAGGACGGCGGTTCCGACTCGGCTGCTTTCGACAACGTCCTGGAGCTGCTCACCATCAACGGCGTGCTCTCGCTGCCCGAGGCTGTCATGCTCATGGTCCCGAGGCCTGGCAGGACAATGCGCACATGGACCCTAAGAAGGCCGCTTTCTACGAGTGGGCTGCTTGCCAGATGGAGCCCTGGGATGGCCCGGCGCTCTTCACCTTCGCCGACGGCCGCTACTGTGGTGCTAACCTCGACCGGAACGGTCTGCGCCCCTGCCGTTACTACATCATGGACGACGACCGCATCATCTGCGCGTCCGAGGTCGGCACCATCCCGGTCGACCCGGAGCGGGTTCTGGTCAAGGGCCGTCTGCAGCCCGGTCGCATGCTGCTCGTCGACACCCAGGCTGGTCGCCTGATTGACGACAAGGAGCTCAAGGATGCCGTCTCGAGCCGCCAAGACTTCCGCGCCTGGCTCGACAAGGAGCTCATCACCCTCCCTGCTATGCTGCAAAAGTTCGAGGATGAGAAGAGCGTCGAACTGGCTCCCAAGCCCACTGATGCCAGTGTTCAGACCGACCCTTTCCTGCAGGCTTTCGGCTACACCTACGAGCAGGTCAGCCTGCTGCTGGCTCCTATGGCCTCGGACGAGAAAGAGGCTCTCGGCTCCATGGGCAACGATGCCCCGCTTGCTTGCCTGGCTGACGCCCCGCGCCTGCTGTACGAGTACTTCCGCCAGCTGTTCGCGCAAGTCACGAACCCTCCCATCGACCCCATCCGCGAGTCCATTGTCATGTCGCTTGAGTGCTACGTCGGCCCCCAGGGCAACTTGCTTGAGATGGATGCTTCGCAGTGCGGCCGTCTGCTGCTGCCCAGCCCCATCCTGTCCATTCCCGAGTTCAACTCGGTCAAGAACATGGCCAAGCAGCACCCCGAGTGGACTGTCAAGACCATTGACCTGACCTTCCCAAGAGCGAGGGTGTCGAGGCTACATTCGCCACCTTGACGAGATCTGCAACGAGGCCACCGCTGCCATTGAGAACCATGACCGCGTCATCGTTCTGTCCGACCGCAACACGTCGGCTGACCGCGTGCCCGTCTCGGCCCTGCTTGCCTCGGGTATGGTGCACCACCACCTTGTCAGCAACAAGTGGCGCTCGCTGGCTGCCCTCGTCGTCGAGACCGCCGAGGCCCGCGAGGTCCACCACATGTGTGTGCTCCTCGGCTACGGTGCCGATGCCATCAACCCCTACCTGGCCATGGAGTGCATTGTCAAGCTCAACCGCGAGAAGCTGCTCAAGGTCAAGCTCAGCGACGACCAGCTCATCCAGAACTACAAGCACTCGTGTGACGGTGGTATCCTCAAGGTCATGAGCAAGATGGGTATCTCGACCCTGGCCAGTTACAAGGGTGCCCAGATCTTTGAGGCCCTCGGTGTCGATGACGAGGTCGTCGACCGCTGCTTCAAGGGTACCGCCACCCGCATCAAGGGTGTCAACTTCCCCTCATTGCCGAGGACGCTTTCCGCTTCCACGAGCGCGGTTTCCCCTCGCGCCAGACCACGACCATCCCCGGCCTCACCGAGTCCGGCGAGTACCACTGGCGTGACGGTGGCGAGGCCCACATCAACGACCCGACCTCCATTGCCAACATCCAGGATGCCGTCCGCACCAAGAACGACAAGTCGTACGAGGCTTACTCGCGCGCCGAGTACGAGTCGATCAAGGCTTGCACGCTGCGCGGCATGCTCGACTTCAAGTTTGACGAGTGCACCCCTGTCCCCATCGACCAGGTCGAGCCCTGGACGGAGATTGTGCGCCGCTTCTGCACGGTGCCATGTCCTACGGTTCCATCTCCATGGAGTCGCACTCGACTCTGGCCATCGCCATGAACCGCCTTGGTGGCAAGTCCAACACGGGTGAGGGTGGTGAGGACCCGGAGCGCTCCCAGGTCATGGCCAACGGCGACACCATGCGCTCGGCCATTAAGCAGGTCGCTTCCGGCCGCTTCGGTGTCACCTCGGCCTACCTGGCCGACTCGGACGAGCTCCAGATCAAGATGGCCCAGGGCGCCAAGCCCGGTGAGGGTGTGAGCTGCCGGCCACAAGGTCACCAAGTCGATTGCCCGCACGCGTCACTCGACCCCCGGTGTCGGTCTCATTTCGCCCCCGCCGCACCACGACATCTACTCCATTGAGGATCTGAAGCAGCTCATCTACGATCTCAAGTGCTCGTCGCCCCGCTCTCGCGTGTCGGTGAAGCTTGTTTCTGAGACGGGTGTCGGTATCGTCGCCTCGGGTGTCGCCAAGGCCAAGGCCGACCACATTCTGATCTCTGGCCACGATGGTGGTACCGGTGCCTCCCGCTGGACTGGTATCAAGTACGCCGGTCTCCCTTGGGAGCTGGGTCTGGCTGAGACGCACCAGACGCTTGTTCTCAACGACCTCCGCGGCCGCGTCGTCGTCCAGACTGACGGTCAGCTCCGCACCGGTCGCGATGTTGCCATGGCCTGTCTGCTCGGTGCCGAGGAGTGGGTTTCGCCACCACTCCCCTGATCGCCATGGGCTGCATCTTCATGCGCAAGTGCCACCTGTAAGTACCTTTCTTGCTGCCCTGGTTCTTGTATTCGTCAACTAATGTCATTGTTTTAGGAACTCCTGCCCCGTGGTATTGCCACGCAGGATCCTGAGCTTCGCAAGAAGTTCAAGGGCACTCCCGAGCACGTCATCAACTTCTTCTACTACATTGCCAACGAGCTGCGTGCCATCATGGCCAAGCTTGGTTTCCGCACTGTCAACGAGATGATTGGCCACGTCGAGGTCCTCAAGGTCCGCGATGACATTAAGTCCAAGAAGATGCAGAACATTGACCTGTCTCTCATCCTGACCCCGGCCCACAAGCTGCGTCCCGGTGTCGCCACGTTCAACGTGCGCAAGCAGGACCACAAGCTGTACGTCCGCCTCGACAACAAGCTCATCTCCGAGGCCGAGCTCACGCTCGACAAGGGCGTGCCGTCGCGCATTGAGTGCGACATTATCAACACCGACCGTGCTATGGGTACGTCGCTGTCGTACCACATCTCCAAGCGCTACGGCGAGGCTGGTCTGCCCACGGACACCGTGCATGTCAACATCAAGGGCTCGGCTGGTCAGTCGTTTGGTGCCTTCCTCGCCCCCGGTGTCACGCTGGAGCTGGAGGGTGATGCCAACGACTACGTCGGCAAGGGCCTGTCAGGTGGTCGCCTGGTTATCTACCCGCCCCGTTCGGCGGTCTTCAAGGCCGAGGAGAACATCCTCATTGGCAACGTCTGTCTGTACGGTGCCACCAAGGTACATGTTTCTTCCGCGGTGTTGCCGCCGAGCGTTTCGCTGTGCGCAACTCGGGTGCCACGGCGGTCGTCGAGGGTGTCGGTGACCACGGTTGCGAGTACATGACGGGTGGTCGCGTTATCATCCTGGGCAGCACGGGTCGCAATTTTGCGGCCGGTATGTCCGGTGGTATCGCCTACGTCCTGGACGTCGACAACGACTTTTTGGGCAAGCTCAACACCGAGATGGTGGAGGCTACCGGCGTTGAGGACCCCGAGGACATTGCCTTTGTGCGTGGCCTGATCGAGGACCACCACCACTACACGGGCTCCGAGCTGGCTGCCCGCATCCTGGTGGACTTCAACCGTGCCCTGCCCCGCTTCATCAAGGTTCTCCCGTCGACTACAAGCGTGTTCTTGCCGAGGAGGCTGCCAAGGCCGCCGAGGCCAAGCGCGCCGAGTACAACCTGCCCGCCATCAAGGAGGCTGACACCCCTGCCCCCAAGCCCGCTGCTGCCTCTGCCGGTGCCCTCCAGGATCTCGAGGACAGCGTTGGCGACCACGCTGCCGACAAGAAGAAGAAGGCGCTGGTGCTGGACAAGACCAAGGGCTTCATGAAGTACCACCGCCGCTCGGAGAAGTACCGCTCGGCCAAGAGCCGTACCAAGGACTGGGCTGAGCTGTCCACGCGCCTGGACGAGGACGAGCTCAAGTACCAGTCGGCCCGCTGCATGGACTGTGGTGTGCCCTTCTGTCAGTCTGAGACGGGTTGCCCCATCTCCAACATCATTCCCAAGTGGAACGAGCTTGTCTTCCAGTCACAGTGGCAGGATGCCCTCAACCGCCTCCTGATGACGAACAACTTCCCCGAGTTCACTGGCCGTGTCTGCCCTGCTCCTTGCGAGGGTGCTTGTGTCCTGGGCATCAACGAGGACCCCGTCGGCATCAAGTCCATCGAGTGCGCCATCATCGACCGCGGTTTCGAGATGGGCTGGATGGTCCCCACCCCGCCCCTGTCCGCACGGGCAAGAAGGTGGCCATCATTGGCTCTGGCCCTGCGGGTCTGGCTGCTGCTGACCAGCTCAACCGTGCCGGCCACCTCGTCACTCTGTACGAGCGTGCCGACCGCCTGGGTGGTCTGCTGATGTACGGTATCCCCAACATGAAGCTCGACAAGCGCATCGTCAAGCGCCGCACGGACTTTATGGCCGCCGAGGGCATCGTGTTCAAGACGGGTGTCGCCATTGGCGAGGAGATTAAGCTCCTGGACCTCAAGGCCGACAACGACGCTGTCGTTATCGCTACGGGTGCCACGGTCGCGCGTGACCTGCCGATCCCGGCCGCAACCTGGAGGGCATCCACTTCGCCATGGAGTTCCTGCACAAGAACACCAAGTCGCTGCTCGACTCGGAGCTGGCTGACAACACGTACATTTCGGCCAAGGACAAGCACGTCGTGGTCATTGGCGGTGGTGACACCGGTAACGACTGCATTGGCACGTCGCTGCGCCACGGCGCCAAGTCGATTGTCAACTTTGAGCTGCTGCCGCAGCCGCCCAATGAGCGCGCCCGCGACAACCCGTGGCCGCAGTGGCCTCGCATCTACCGCGTGGACTACGGTCACACGGAGGTGCGCCAGCACCACGGCAAGGACCCGCGTGAGTACTGCATCATGTCGGACAGCTTTGTCGACGACGGCACCGGCAAGGTCAAGGGCATCAACACGCAGCGTGTTGAGTGGACCCGGTCGGCCAGCGGTGGCTGGGACATGAAGAAGATTGAGGGCTCGGAGCAGTTCTTCCCCGCCGACCTCGTCCTTCTGGCCATGGGCTTCCTGGGCCCGACGCCCGCGTGCTCGGCGACGAGATTGAGAAGGATGCCCGCAAGAACGTCAAGACGCCCGCCGGCCAGTACAACACCAACGTGCCGGGCATCTTCGCCGCTGGTGACTGCCGTCGCGGTCAGTCCCTGATTGTGTGGGGCATCAACGAGGGTCGCCAGGCGGCCCGTGAAGTCGACCTGTTCCTCGAGAAGTCGACCTCGCTGCCGGTCACTGGTGGTATCATCAAGCGCACTGCTGAGGAGGTTCTGGGCGCCTAAATAGAACAGGACCTGCGTGTTCCGTTCCTCCTGACACCTTGTTCACGTTGCGCTGAATTGTTCTGTCACGTTGACGCGTTTGCCCTTTTCCTCGTCTCATGCTTCATCTGCTTTATTTGCTTTTCATTGTTCTTTACCCATGGTGTATTCGGAAACGGGAGGCGGGAGGCGGCAATCTGCAGTCGGGACGTTTCCTGTGCTCGCTGTGCATTTTCCACGTCTGTTGATTCATTTGCCATTCAGTATGCTTGATGATTTTTGATTTATGTACATACGAGTCTACTGATAGATAGCTCAGCACAAAAAACATTGTAAACTCCAGCCTCTCCGTGCAACACTGCTTACCTAATATGACATACCGGGCCGTAGTCGATCACCAAACAAGCTTTACCAAGCTTTGAATTACACTCTCATGGGCACGTCTTCATGTACTCTTACTCCATCTGGCCTCGTTATCTAGATAAGGCGTTGTGCTGCTCATACGGTTCTCACGAGCTTCTTCTCTCTGTTGCGTTCGGCTGTGTTCCGACGGTATGGAGTCCCATAACTCGAAAACGTGCTACCATCCATGGACTCGACGTTTTCTTTTTTTCTTTTTCTTTTCTCTTTCTCTTTTCTTCTCGTGCAATTGGCTCCTGCCGTCGGCGCACGCACAGTCACTCCTCTTACAGGTCTTTCAGCAACATCGGCCGTCGCGAATGGCAGTAGCGTGGGCGCTCCTGCAGAAGCTGGACGACAAAACGTGAAAAGCTCTGTCGGGCAACACCACACGTGCGAATGTCCCGTGCTTCTATTGGCCAATGGGCGGCTTCTGCGGGGCTGTCGAGCTCCGCTTGGGGGTTCTCATAGTCGCACTTGCCTGGAAGCGAAACCTACCACAGCGGACACCGGCTCGACGTGGTACTTGGGATTCGTAGCGCAGCACGGTGCAAAGTGCAAGTACTCGGCTCTTTAGTGGGCCCATCTACTTTTTTAGGGCGAGGCCAGACTGTGCAGGGGGCAGGACCAGGCCTGGACTCGTTCATTCCAGGCCGCAATGGGAGCTCGTTCTTGCCGCTTCGCTGGAACGAAATCGCTCAAACGCATCGGGCAGAAGAGCGACAAAAACGGGGAGACGTCACCTGCAAATCTGCAAGTCTGCAAGTCTGCAAATCTGCAAATCCAGACACTTGCCTCGCTCCGGCGCTCTTGGTCCTTTTTCCGCTTTCACCACACTCTTGGACTTCTTGGGAAAGCATCGTGGTATTGCTGTCTTTCCTCCATTTCTTCTTCTCCCTTCCATCTGGGTCCCGTCCATCGTCTTACGTCCAGACCTTTGACAGCTTTCGACGGTCGTCCTTTTTGTTGCTTTCTCATCCTCCTTCACCCTTTCGCTTTGACGTTCTCTTATCGGCATCCATTCCGATTCACCCCTTCCATCTCTTGGTACCGCCCCGACGATACCCGCCACGATGCGGTTCGGCAAGACGCTGCGCGAGTCCATTTACCCGCCATGGAAGGCCGAGTACATTGACTACAGCAAGCTCAAGGCGCTGCTTCGCGACGATGAGGGCGCTGGTTCCGATACCGAGGGCGGCGAGTCCGGCTGGACGGAGGACGACGAGAACCGGTTCTGCGACGAGATCTTCAAACGTGCAGCTCGAGAAGGTGGCCAAGTTCCAGGAGGACCGCGTGAGCTCGCTGCGTGAGCGCGCCGACGCCATATTTGAGAAGCTGCGCGATCTGACGCCTGCACACGGCAGCGGCAGCGGCGACAGCACAACGTCCGAGCCGGCGGCGGCCGAGGGCAGCACGAGCAACAGTGGGGCAGCGGCGGCGGCCAAGGACAAGAGCGAGATCACGGTGCAGCGCGTGCGCGAGATTGAGGCCGAGCTCGACAGCATCACCAACGAACTGCGCGAGATCAAGCGCTACAGCAGCCTCAACTACACGGGCTTCCTCAAGATTGTCAAGAAGCACGACCGCAAGCGGGGCAACCACTACCGCATCCGGCCCATGATGCAGGTCAGCCTGACGCGGCGGCCGTTCAACTCCGAGGTCGGCTACTCCCCGCTGCTGGCCAAGCTGTCGCTCATGTACGAGGCCGTGCACCAGTATCTCAAGCCCGACGAGGCCAACATGCCGGTCGACCTGGAGACGCAGCAGGAGACCAACCACAACGGCGAGCGCTACAAGGCGCTCAAGTGTGAGTCCACGGCCCAAGACCCGGTCCCCGTCTGCACAGGCAAGCCTGAGCTCTGCTAACCCCCTTCTCCGCAGTCTGGGTCCATCCCGACAACCTGCTCGAGGTCAAGACGATGGTCCTGCGCCACCTGCCGGCGCTCGTGTACAGCGAGTCGTCGGCCAAGGAGGCCGACGCGACTGTGGACCCGACGCTGACGTCGCTGTACTTTGACAATGGCAAGTTCGACCTGTACCGCGACAAGCTCGACCGCAGCGGGGAGACTGGCGCCGAAAATGCCGGCTCGCTGCGTCTGCGCTGGTACGGCCAGCTGGCTTCCAAGCCCGAGCTGTACCTGGACCAGAAGGTCGTTCATCGCGACGGCACCAGCGACGAGAGCCGCATCACGATCAAGGACAAGTACGTTAAGCCGTTCCTCGACGGCACGTACAAGATGGAGAAGACGATCCAGAAGATGGAGCGCCAGGGCGAGCAGGCGGCAGCCATTGCGGCCTTCAAGTCGACGTCCGACGCCATCCAGTCGTTTGTCCAGGAAAAGCAGCTCGAGCCTGTGCTGCGCGCCAACTACGTGCGCACCGCCTTCCAGAAGCCGGCCGACGACCGCGTGCGCGTCTCCATCGACACCAGCCTGGCTTTCATCCGCGAGGACAACCTGGACCAGCGCCGCCCGTGCCGCGACCCGGCCGAGTGGCACCGCCGCGACATGGACACGGGCAACGTGACCTACCCCTTCTCGGAGCTGCCGCCCCGCGACGTGTCGCGCTTCCCCTTTGCCGTACTGGAGGTCAAGGTGCGCGAGGACGGCATCAGCCGCAAGAGCCCGGCCTGGGTCGAGGACCTGATGGCCTCGCATCTCGTGCACCCGGTGCCGCACTTTTCCAAGTTTGTGCACGGCGCTGCCATGCTCTTTGACGACTACGTCAACCAGCTGCCGTTCTGGCTCAGCGACCTCGAACGCGACATTCGCCGCGACCCGCAGGAGGCCTACGCCGAGGAGGAGCTGCGTCGCGCGCAGCGCGCGGCCGACGAGCAGGTCGTTGGCAGTTTCCTGGGCACCAGTAAGATGGGGACGTCGGCCAAGCCGAACAAGGGCTCGCCGGCAGCCAAGTCGTCGTCGTACCTGGCCGGACGCCTTGCCGCCGAGTCGTCCATTGCCCAGCGCCTGCAGTCCCAGGCGGGCATCAGCGGCGTGAGCAACGGCACGGGTGGCGAGCACGGCGAGTCGTCGGCTGCTGCCAACGGACACGGCGCGAACGGCGCGAACGGCGCGACTCGCAAGACGGGCTACGGCGCCATTTCGTCGGTGCTGCCGTCCTTCTCGATGACGCGGTACGCACGCTGGCGCCGCTCCAAGGACCAGGGCCCGGCGCTGCCCGAGGGCGTCACGGAGCCGACCGAGTGGCTCAAGAACGACGGCCCGCTGCACATTGAGCCCAAGGTGTGGCTGGCCAACGAGCGCACGTTCCTCAAGTGGCAGCACATTGCCATTCTGCTGGGCAGTCTGTCCATTGCCCTCTTCACGGCTGCCGCCGGCAGCAGCGACAATACCGTCGCGACCACCATGGGCTTCGCCTACATTGTCGTGGCCGTCTTTACGGGCTTCTGGGGCTGGTACATGCTGCACACGCGCCGCGGCATGATCCTGGCGCGCAGCGGCCGCGATTTCGACAACATGATTGGCCCTGTCGTCGTGAGCATTGCGCTGATGATTGCCCTGGTGTTGAACCTCGGGTTTGCCTACCGCCGCGCCTTTGAGCGGTGGGCCGACCACGATGCAGGCCTTGTCGGCCAGGCTGGTAACAGCAGCTACGTGCAGGCATAGGGTGCAAAAGGGGGCGTACATGGCCACGTTGTGTCCACAGCACAGGCAACCAAGCAGCCATCCGCAACACGATGCAGTCGCCTGCCTGTGAGACGTGGCCCACCAGGCAGGGAGTGGGAGTCGGAAGACGGAAGACAAAGCCCCTCTCCTCCGCCTCACCATAGTGTAAACTCAACCAAAGCATATCGGAGCGAGACGGGCCATGTTTCATTTTGCATCTATTTTGTGTGTCGTTATTATGTATTCTTACCTGCATGTTGGCTTTCGTCTTTTTGTCTTTCCTGTCGTCTTTTGCCCATTAGGATAGATGCATTTTTCATTGGACACCGCACCTAATAAACCGTATCACCACTGACCATTGACTGTCGACGTCGACTGTCGCATCGACACGAGGCTAGAGTCTCTGTCGTACATTGGAGGCAGTAGCCGCCTACGACGTGCAACTTTGAGTGAGCCGTCCGGCTATGCGGGAGCTGTACGCGAGTCGGTGGTTAGGCGCCCGTGAAGTGACTCGGAGTCTAACTGCGGCCACGATAGATGACTGATTTATCAGGAATCTGTCCGTGTCCGTCATACTCTGTACGTTGATGGCTTAGTCTATGCACGGTTATTTAGAGCCGCCTGTATCGTGGTTCACAGTGACATTGTGCAGCGCGGCCTTTCTGGAATTGATCTGCTACTGTCATTGACACTGTCACTGACAGAAGCCGGAGTTGAAAAGCGATGCTGGACATTGCTCATGTCACGTCGTACGCCGGTTTGCTTTTGACAGAGCCAGTCCGCCTGATTTCGCCGCTCTCAACCTGCCGCGTGGTGCTCGCAGTCGTGGCATGCTCTGAATCCAAGCTTTGTGTCACAGAATGTAAACCTTGGTCTGAGAAAAGCCGAGGCCTTCGCCCCCGCCACCCAACCCGAGCGGCAGCCTCGCCCGACGCGTGTCGCTTGGCCGTTTACTGCGTGAGTTGAAAGCGTTCTGGTTTCCCGTCGAGAGCCTGTATGGTTGTTGAAGACGAGTGTTTGGGAGCAGGACGTGCATATCCGCGTGCATATGGCTGCAGGCAGCTGAGGGGTGTTTGACAGAAGAAGAGAAGGGGAAGAAGGAGAAGAAGAAAAGAAGAAAAGAAGAAAGGAAGAAAAGCGGAAAAGAGGAAAAGAGGAAAAGAGAAAAAGAGCCGCACCAAAGCTGCAACACAGCCAGCCGACTCTCTGCAGACCGCCTCTTTTGAATCAGCGGCGACTCGCCCGGAAACATGCAAACCCCCAAAACACCCTGCGTCTCAGGCGAGACTGATCTGCAAGAGAAAAGACACAATGATGCGAGGAGGATGGGGAGAGAGAAAGAAACGAGAGGAGGTAAAGTTGTACGAAGTACCGCCAGATATTGACCCACCAAGTCGCGGCTCGTGCCTTCTCTTTGCCATCAGGAGAGAATAGCATCCTTCCCAGAGAATGTCACAAACAGAAAGAGCCCGTTTGCGCAGTTTCTGGAAGGCAGCACCCACACAACAACTGCACGTCTGTGTACCACACATCCGTACGAAGTAATTTGGCTATGCTGAATGGCTGGCACGGCGTCAGAGCACATGCACACAGCCTCCTTGCTTGTGCTTTAATTACCATGCACTATTCGTACGTCGCAGGATCACCGTTCATTGATTATCCCTCTGGTTGCTGCTTCTCGTCGCCCGCCGCCCGTCGCAGCTTTCCAATTTACCCCGAAAGAGAAATTCTGGTCAGTTGGGCAGCCGGCTCGCTCTTGCCGCATTTACACCCACGACGCGGCGCGCCTTCCCCTTCTTCGCTCCTCCCTATCTTGGAAATCTCCTATCTGGTTTCCGATATAGCGCGTCACGTCTCTCTCTTTTGCTTCACTTTTGACATTTGCACTCTGTCTCTCCTCTTCTCCCCTTCTCTCCTCGTCTTGTCTTCCCTCCCAGGTCCGTCGACCCCAGCGTGTCGTTTTCCACCTACATCATGTCCTCTTGAAGGGCTCAGTCCACGACACTTACAACTGTTAGTGTACCACGCCCACACCACCCCCTGCGAAGTAGTCGCGCACCACCCACTCACAAGCCTCGATCGGCCAGTCCACAGCCACCCGGCCACGCAAGACAAGCTCCCTCCCTCTGGCCTCGAGCTCTAGGACTGCCTTTTCGCCTCTTCCCCTTCGTACGCGAGCAGGGGTGTGCCGTTTGCACATGACAGGCGCCGTCGCTCCTCGCAATGAGCGGTGCAGGGACAACGCATAACCTGTATTGACAGCCCCAGATCCAGTCCAGCTGTACGGTAAAGTGGTTGCAGCAATAGGACCCGTTTGCCCCTCTGCTCTCTTTCCACTCGCTTTCCACATGCGACATCTCACTGAGGCCTGGCTGTCAAATATAATACCATTGTATTATTTTTATTTCTGCCTATTTGCCCTTTCTCTCTTTTCTCTTACTTAAATTTAGGCCTTCTGCTGCCCTTCTGCACTTCATTTACCCAGCGTTTTACATCTTCAGCTCACTAAACGACAATACACCATCTTCTCACTAATACCATCACGACCGCGATCCATAGTCGACGACAAACAACGCCTTTAACAGTACCGGTAACGACATCACAATAATGAGCTACCATGAGCACCACAAAAGAAGCAAAACAAGAGAAGCGAGGTTTCTGGAGCAATTTCTTTCGCTCACGAAAGAACAAAATCGCAAAACTCGTACGGCTATGACGGTCCTTGGCATATGATCACACGCCTTACGAAGCTGACATACAAAATAGGAAACGAAACAACAGAGCAGGACGACGACGAGCAGTCCAGATGACGAGACTCATTTGACACCGAGAGCCACTTCTGCGCTGCGCCGGTCTGGCACCACCCAAGTGCGGCAGCAAGGTCCCGTTCCGGTTCAGCAGCAACATGCAACGAGACAACCAAAGACGGAGGCTTCAAATCTCGTCGATGGCGACCAACAGGCAATTTACCAACACCCCGACAGGGCCATGTCCAAGTCGGCGGGTGGTACGAGACACGCAAAGGAAAGGGCCAGCCCCGCGCCGAAAAGTAACGGGGCTTCCTTCTCCTCCGTCCCAATCAGCCCGTTGACAGAGTGGCCTCCGAGCAACATCCCTGCTGATACGGAGCTCCCTCTTGAGGGGGCCCTCGAGTATATCTCGCGGGTGCACCTGTCCACAGCGGCTTCAGGAAGGACGTTCCGCACATGTCCGACCAGTACTTTACGCTCTACAGCACATCGGCAGGAGTTCAGAAACGTGCCGGCCTAAGCAGTAGTGGGCGGCACAGCAAGGACCGGAACCGCGACCGTGACCAGGGACGAGGCAACCACCGTGGAGAAAATACAGACGGGGACGATAGCAGCCGCCGCAGCGGAGGCAACGACGGCTCTTCGGATGGTATCAACCTCCACGACTCCATGGCGCAATTCATGACAATGCGCATCAACCAAGGCCACGGTTCTGCAAGCTCGTCACAGTCTCCGCTCTCACCCTGGAACACACTCGAGCAACCGAGTTTCGCCTTTTGTTTTGGCAAGCGGCCAGGCACCGTCACTCTGAATCACTGGGCCGGCCTCTCCGGCGCACTGCCACCGACAATTGCTCTGCGCGATTCTGGAGTCCGCCCACGCGACGTTAATCTCACCCAGATATGCCAGCGACTACAAGACATTCAGCAGAAGGGTCTCTGCGAGGACGACGAGGATCAATTGTACCGCAACTTGTATCGCCGTCTCCTGAGAGATCCCGACCGGATGTTTGGCCCTCACCGAACGCTGGATAGGCAGATTACCGACCTAATCATGGTGCTGTCTCGCCCCGACTATTGGATCGACTTCACAGTACCGCGAAATCAGGTCGTTACCCGCTTCATTTTTGACACGGGCCACTCCAGCCATGAGCAGTACGAGCGGTTCTTCCACCAGCTGCTGCTCAGCATCGAACTTGACCTCCGCATCTCGTCCCGCCTCCACGACGACTGGGCCAAGGAGAAACTGCTGCAACAGCTCCCACCCTCGCTCCAGTGGAACCTGGCTCTGGCCCGCCGCTGGAGGATAACATTCGCGTGGATGCCTATGGAAAATCGGCCGACCAAGTGAAGCTTCGCCTCAAGCTCAAGAGCCGCCAGGTCCGCATGATCAAACGGTTCGCCGGCATGATGAAGTGGCCCAACTTTGCGGCAACCATAGCCAACTTGAAGCAGCGGGATGCCGACGGCAGCCTTGCAGCCATCAGCTCCCATGCCATGGCCTTTTTCAGCGGTCTCGTGCTACCCGGGGTTCGTGTACTTGATGCTTCAACTGCTCCATCTTCCGCCTTGATGCTTGCTAACCAGGTACTAGCCCACTTTCCCCTTTACCATCATGAACGCACTCATTGATGTCGACCCCGATCAGGCCACCGACGACCTGTCTCTCCTTACCCATCTGCACCCGCATTGTGGCTTCCAGTATCGCAACAGTTATACATACTGGACATCGACGTGCATTGTTGGCAAGGTTTTAGCCCCGACGTGCCGCGAGCTAGCCGGCTGGGTCGGCCCAGCCCGTCCGACGGCGGATCTTGGTCGGTCGCAGATTGCGCGCATCCGAACGCGCCGGCCGCGGCAAGCTCTCTCACCGGAAGATGCGTGTACCATGGCTGAACGCTCAGACCCGCTCGGTCCGCCCGCCGAAGTCTTCCCCGTCAAGGAATACAAGCTTGTCTCCGCAGATACGTCTGACATTGTGGACACTGTCCGTATTGAGCTATTGACCCTGCGCCCGACTGCAACTCGAGGTCCTACGACGGGTGCTAGCCCAGCCTCGGCCGGCTCAGGCTCGCTGCCTCCACCTTCCTCGGCTGGCACACCAGTGCCCGGTTGCAGCACGGCTCCTCGCTGGTTCGACGCCTCTGTACAGTTTGCCATTGATGGCATATCGTGGCCCATGCGCCTGAATTACGATGTTTCCTTTGTGTCCGCGTGGCCTTGTTCCAACAAGCCGCATCCGCTCTTTTTTGACTACGTATACGATGTTGTCAAGGCCGATGAGATTGTCAACGTCCACGACTGGGCTACGCCTTGCCCACCGCCTGGCACAGCTGCTGCGGCCGCACATGCCGCCCATATTCGTAAAAACGCGACATCGCCAACGGTCCGCTTTGGCGGTGCAGGCATCCCTGGCCCTCGCTATCCCTCCATCTTCAAAGACGGAGACGACGAGAAAGTTCTTGTGGTAGAGGCGTTTGGCGTGCCCGACAATGAGGTCCTGGCGCGGGCATGGTGCTCGCACTGGGGTCTCAGTGCCATTGTGGCTGATCTCCACGAGACATGGTGAGCCGACTTTGAGACAATAACTCATCCCCTTTCTTGGAAGACGATTCTGACAGGTACTTTATAGCATGGCATGTGCCATCCGAGAAGCGTATGCGGCCACAATCACGGTTGTCATCCTTGTGGAAGGCCAGCCGTATTACGGTGATGACTGAAACGGATGAGCCAAGACGACGACACTTTTGAGTTGACGAGAAACACCACCCCAACTTTGAGGTAGCAGACGGGACGTCCAATGTGTCCAATGGTGAAATTGCCACTTACAAAACAGCGACTGTCCCGACGCCGTACTTGTTTTCCATGTCGACTTCCCTCCCTTAATGCCTAGCCTTTTGTGTATCGCCTGTACCATATATACCCCTGGGATGGCCGTGTCAGGTTTTGCCCACAGCCTTTCTTTTTTTTTTGTCTTTCGCAGCCTACCGAATCTAATATCAAATACTCTGCCTTATCAGCCTTCCCACTACGGATATTCACTGAGCACGCGTTCCAGAACGAGACAGGAGAAGGATATGCAAAAGACGAAGCTTTGCCAAGGTGACGCCCGACAAGTCTAGCCCTTTGCAATCACCGCTTATATGTCTCTCGAGACTGGAAGTTTTACTCCAGCTTCATTAGTTATTTGCACGGCCAGATACAGGATTCCCATTAATGTGTGCGTCTGAAGATTAACGGAGACAGGGATGAAAACATCAATAGGACCAGAAGAAAAGGAAGGGGGAAAAGAAGAAAGTTTAGAAGGAAAAGAGACGAGAAAAAAGGGACGAGAAGAAAGAGACGAGAAGAAAGAGACGAGAAGAAAGAGTCCATATCGCAGTCCTTGTCGCAGTCCTTGTTCACTTGCAGTGCTTCGCTCTTGTGGAACTCGGGAAGAGCTTGGCCGCCTTGTTAGTACCGCCCAGGGCCTTGATTAGCTTCTTGGCCTCGAGGATCTTGGCCGCAGCGGCGGTGGCACCCGGTTGCCCGAGTCGGGCACGGCATCCAGACCCTCCAGGAGGCCCAAGATGGAGCCGAGGGTATCAGCTAGGGGCGTGTTGACGACAAAGTCAATGGCATTGGCGGTGTCGTTGCCAGCAGAGAGGAGCCGGGACAGCGGCAGCCAAGACCGAGCCGGCCAGGAGCATGGTGGAGCAAGAGAAGCGCCGAGGATGCAAGTGGGCGTGTAGACGTGATGTTCGTCCCGAAGCGTGTCAGGCTGCAAGTTGTCTTGCCCATCCAGAATCGGATCTCGGTCCGCTCTCAGCTTTTCGGCGCGTGTTCTTTACTTTTTTCTTCTTCCTTTTGTGGGGGGCACGCCGGTGTGAACGCGACGTTTGGAAGATCCTGCCGGAGCTGGGTGGAATACATTGAATGAAGAGGCGCCTTTTCAAGAGCGCCACCTCTTCTTTGGACATTGCCATTGAAACTCGAGCGATTCTGTGTGTGGCAGCCAACATACTGGCTCTCTTATGACGTCGGATTGGGGGCTCTTGCGGCTGGAGGAGGCGTAGACAGGATAGGACCTGCCCACCCCTTCGCACACAGATACCACGCAGGACAGACATCACACCGTATGTCCAGGTGATAGAAGAGGCACTGTAGACCAGACATTGTTCGTTTTCTTGGTTTGGATTTATACTTTGCATTTTTATTTTACTTTCTCTATGCAAGGGATATCCTACAGAACATCTCTTGCTCGTGTTTGTACAGGGTTTATTCATTTTCCATGAAGAGGGATGCTGCTTCGCCTCGGCTCTCTCCGTTAGGCCGTCGCTTGGAAATAAAATACACTAAAATAGAAGAGATGGGGGGATAAGGGGGTCGAGACGGTGGCAGTGTTTTATAGAGGGCGAAAGATGGAGGCCAGACAGGAGAGGCTATGTCCTGCCTCTCTCTCTTCCTCTCTCAGCATGGTCGAGGGTCGTCAGTCGGAGCGAGGAGCAAGAGGCGTGGCAGCAAACAGAAGAGTCTCGTCACCGTCCACATCATGACGGCGGTGCCTCTGTCGTCGGCTGTGATGGCGGCGGCACCTCGCTCATGCCGGCATTGCTGAGTGCCGAGATCTTGCTCTGCGCCATCAGACGGCCGATCTGCTCCAGCATGTTGTCCGTCAGCTCGGGCTGGCCCGTGCCCGCCGCAGCGCCTTCTGATGGATGTGGAACTCCTCGAGCGGCGTGCGCATGCCCGGCGGCGACAGGCCAGGCTGTCTGCCCTTGACCAGCGCGGAGCCGTACTTTTTGGCCTCCGTCTTGGCCGCCTCCTCGGCCTCCTTGGCCGCAATGTACTCGGGCGTGTGCCGCGTGCGGAAGCGCGAGTACTTGTTGCGCAGCTCGTCCAGCACCGCCTCGGGCGCCGGCGGCCGCAGCAACGTCGGCACAAACGTCACCTGCTCGGCGTAGATGCGCAGCGTGTCGTTGTCCTGGTCCTCGTGCTCCGTCGGCGCGGTGCGCGGCCAGGGAATGCGCACATTGAGGCCCGGGACGATGCGTGAGAAGCCCATGCGGCGCGTGGGGCGGTCGCGGTAGAAGCCGACGGGCTTGAGCTCGCGGATGATGACGTCGCGCGTATGGCCCGTAGCCGGGTCCGTCAGCGGGTGCACGAGGCGCACGGCGTTGATGGGAATGGCCGACTCCATCTGGTGCACGGACTGCGCGGCCTCGGTGACGAGCGACGTGGGAATGGTGATGTTGGTCCGTGCGACGCCCTCGAGCGTCACGGTGCCCTGTTCCGTCCGGATGTCCTTGATCGGGCCAATGGCGCCCTTGAAGGGCCCTCGACCACCACGCAGCGGTCGCCCACGGCCAGACACAGCGTCTTGGGCGAGCCGGCCCACGCACACCGTACATTGGCCTCGCGCGGCGTGATCGGGCTCGTGTTCTCGTTGCGCAGCCGCCGTATGCTCAGCGTGCCCCAATGCGGCAGGTTCTCCTCGGCAAACAGCTCGCCGCCAAAGCGGTTCGTCTGGCTGCTCCGGCCACGCCGGGCCTCGTCTGCAAAGGCCGCCGCGTGGTTGCGCTGCGGTGCCAGCGGGCCCATGGTCCACTGCTCACGACGCAGCCGCCGTGCCTGCCGTGCGTGCAACTGAAGCTCCTCGTTGAGCATGTTCTTGACGCCCTTGACGCGGTCGCCTTGGATGGCATCCAGCGCCCGCTGCCGCACCTTTTGGCGCCGCGCCACCTGCTTTTCCGCCTGCGACGTGCGCTGTGCAATCTTCAACATCGTGGCTGTCGTTTTTGTCGCCGCGTGGGTGGGGAGAGAAGAGAGCGGAAGAGAGAGAGGGACGATTGGTCGTCGGGGTCGAAAAGAAGAACAGGACGGTTCTGCCTTTGGTACGCCGTCGGTCGTCGGTCGTCAGCCGTCGGTTGTCGGTTGTCGTTTGTCGGTTGTTTCAGCACGCGCTTCCCTTGCACAGAATGGTCGCCTGTCGGTGCGTGCAGCGGTGCGTCCCTGGCAATGCTGTCTCTGGGCCAAATCGCAGCTCAACTCGGTGAAGCTGTCCAAGCATCCGATGTTGGATTATGGTTAGTTTTTTCTCGGAGCTTAGTTTCTTCCTGAGCCGAATTGGATTGGCGCGATTGGACGTCGCAAGTGGATCCTTTCTGAAACCTCGCACGTGACCTCCAAGCCTCGTATCCAACAAGGCGGCATCTGCTACGAGGCCGAGCCGAGCTACTTCGTACTTTGCAACAAAGGGCATTGACGCGTCCTCGTGTCGCATCGGTGCCAAGCGCATCAATACGGGGAGACTCAAGGCAAAGCGATTGACGCCTCGAGGCGGCCCTGAGAACGCGACGACATTGGAAGCAACCGGCGAGGCTTGGTGGACTGGGACTTGACTTGCAGTGCACGGATACATGCATGGAGGCTGATATGCATGTATAGCGGCTCGCGCGTTCCTGTCTTGTCCATGCACGTGCTGAGTTGCCTTGCCAAGACACAAGTCGGCAGTGACGGCGGAAAGTGACGGCCGGACGAGCCACGAAAGGAAGCGTCCACGCCAGGAGGCTACGTCAGCGCACTTCGGGGCGTCACAGCGTGCGACTTGCGCTGGGATGCACAGCCTGGTGCGCTTAGGTCCCGGGCTAGCGATCTGCTGGCTCCACTAAAAAGTCCTACCTACAAACCCTCGTAGGACTTGTCATGGACAAAGCCGCCCAAATATGGCACACATCCGTATGCACGTATGCGAGTTGCTTCGCACACCGTCAGTTCGTGCTGGCAGTGCAATACAAAGTACAAAGATAAGATTGCCGTCTTCGTCATTGTGCACGGCTGCAGCTTGCTCCCCATGGCCAGGCCTAGACGCTGCGCGGAAGCTCTGCACCGCTCGATGCCGTCATCTGTGCCTACTGAACCGGCCGGCCAATGCATGTTGTGTCAGATGTTGACAAACGCGGACACACCGTCAGTCCCGTCAGTTGCGATTCCTGCTCGACTGTACTTTGTGGTGACTCGGCCGGATGCACCCTCGTCCTGTCCGCCTTGTTCGCTGCCCTGTCACGACCAGGAACGGCAGAAGAAGGAGACGGCAGAACTAAAGAAGCAGAAGCGAGGAGCGAGGAGCAAGAACAAGCAACCAGACCGCCAGAACAGTGACTACTGGAGACCCGACCAGGCGGTGACTCCGCCATCGTTGCAACACCGCTGCCTCTTCGTTTCTCTCTTGACTTTTCGTGCGTGAACTGTTCTGTTTCCCGTTTCCACGTCTGTCCCCCGGGACTTGGCTGTTTGCGGACTAGAACGGCTGCTCGGTCAAGTCCTATTTTCCCTATTTTAGTTTTTGTGGACAGCAGCGTGCTGGCTCTTGATGACTTTTCATCTTTTCATCTTCCCTTCTTTCTCTTTCTTGAAAGTGCGCTCGCTCTCGGCCTCGTCTGTATCTCTTACTTCCCATCCCTTCTCTGGCATACCGCTGTCTCGGTTAGAGTGGATCGAGGCCTGCGCTACATGCATACGAGTATTGACGATCAGGATCGTCTACCTGCGCCGTTGGGCAGGGGCTGTCAAGCTCGGCTCCAAGCCTCGCCGGTTTGTCCCCTGAAAAATGCCAGCCACATAGCGCCAACAAAGAGGAATAAGAGAGACTACGTCGAGACAGACAAAACAAAACAGCCGGCAGCCAGGGGATGAAAGCAAAACGGATATTGGAGCATGGGCAAAATCAACCGTCTGAGTCAATCGTCAGAGTCGACCGTCAGAGTCGACCGTCAGACAACTGTCAGAGCACTCTAGGGCCGCCCTTTGTCCTATCGCAAAGTCGCCTGTAAACAAAAGTGCTGTAGGCTGTCCCGCTCTGCCCATTCCCAAGCAGGCTACGGCGTGAGACTACGAGTACATGTACTTCGTATGTCCGGCCACTTCCCTCGTGATCGCCCCCAGCTCTGAGGCAACCTGTGCGCAGGGGCTGAAAGGAGTGGCCCTCACAACCTGGCGGTCCTTTTGATGCGCCGTAATAATCGGGACAGGACTGTTGGCTGCCTTTTCTGGGTCTCGGGGTTTGGGCAACAGGCCCTATCTAATCTTGCTCGGCCTAGGCCCTAGGCGATCTAGGATGATTTAGGGGCCTTTTCCAGGGGTTTGTGGCCTCGCAGTCCCTGCAAACTCGCCACTAGCTCGTAAGATGCTTTGTATCTCAGGACTCTCCAGAGAGTGGAACGAAACGCAAGCCCAAGGCTTGCAAGCCCAGCTCGCCCATCGCTGCGGTAACTGCTCTGTGCCCATGCTTGTCCTGGCTCCTGGATGCCTCTTCGTCTGGTGATGGCGTGGCCTGCAGCCTGGCCCAGGGGTTTGTCTCCGCCGCAGTGCTGTCCAGCGTTTGCATCTCCAGCCTCTGTTTCATACGGCCGCCTCGTGCCAAGTATGCCAGCTGTTCCCTCTGAAACGGACAGGCGGACAGGCGGACAGGCGCGTTGCTTGCCCTGCTGTTTCGCCGCCTGTCGTCTGGTGTCGCCGAGTTCTGATCGTGCTTTGCTGTTCTGTCCAGCGCCTTCACTCGTTCCAGAGACAAACAGTGAACCAAGAGTCCAAGACGAGCCAACTGAACCGATAGAGAGCGCCCGCCCGACAGATGCATAATTACCCGCCCTTTTTCCCAGATCCAACAAAGTACCTCTGTTTTTCGCTGCCTCCCTCCTGCTCTGGCCTCCACTCCCCCTGCCTGCCCTTTGCTCCGCCTACCATTCTTTCCCCTTTCCGCGCCCTGCTCATTCTTTTGCAAACCCTCCCTGGTCCTCCCTCCTCTCCTCTCATAATAACAACCAAAACCCGTTCCATCTATCCACCATCTTTTCCAACCCCCCCTTCTCTCTTCCATACATCACCACAGCTCCTCTCTCTCCTCCCTTCTCGGCCCGTGTTCTTCTTCGCTGCCAAAACGCAATCGTCATTTACTGGCACCATCCCCCTTTTTCGCAGTATCCATCTTGCCATCCTTTTTTCTCTTTTTTGCTTATCCGCCTCACTTCTTCCTCTTCTCATCTTCTCCTCTCCACCCCTTTTGGCTGCTCGCATTTCGTCGTCTCGTCTCGCCGACTTCCGCCCGTTCATCTCGACGACTCTGCTCGACCAAACCAACCCACTCCCAACAACGCACCACCCAACAACAAAAACATCACAATGGCTGAGATTCGCCGGAAGCTCGTCATCGTCGGCGACGGTGCCTGCGGCAAGACTTGTTTGTTGATGTACGTTTCCGCCTTCTTTCTTTCCCTCTGCCTGTTGCTCCCGTCCAGCCCCCATCTCCCCCATCTCTCCCTTGCTGCGCCTTTTGGCGATGGCTGGATTCATGGCTGGCCGCCCGGCAAACGTGTCCGACTCGGCCTCCTGCATCCGCGTGCAGGAACGATGGGCCGGATCCGTTGCAGGTGCTATCTTGCTATCTTCACATACTCGCCCAACGAATATGCTCTTGCTTGACAACCTATCGTCACCGATCATTTGAGATTTCATGCTAACATCCATCACAGTGTCTTCTCCAAGGGCACCTTCCCTGAGGTAAGATAACACCATTTGCTGCACCAAATAGTGTCGAGTGTCATTAGACAATCAAGGCGGCGAGCGCTGCCACACGGTGCTCGCTTCGTTCTCGTCAACGGCACGAACTGGCCGGGTCGGGCTTCGATTAGGGGCGACAACCCTTCTCGGCTCGTATGCTCGTAGCGGCAAAAAACACCAGATATCCGGTTCGATTGTGGAAATGCCATATGCCAGCAACAACCGCTACAGAGCGTTTTTCCAGTCACACCCTCGGCGATGGGGAAGCAACCAGACGAAACAGAAATAGCCCTGTGCGGCGTCATCCATCCTTTCTGCAGGCACCATCAGTCACACCGACGGCCACTTCACCGGATGCTGTGAAATTCGGCTGGCTCCTGGTTGCCCTGGTTGCAGCCTTATTTCTCAGCATGCAGAGGCTCTCGGATCTTGTGCGGCTATGATTCACTCTCGCTCTCTGCCTCCGGCGTCTCGAGCTCTGGACCAACCAGACAGGACCGACGCTTCTGGTCTCTGTCAGCCGTAGCTCAATGCCATTGCGCACGCAACTAGGCCCTGGACAATGCTCGCCACCCGCCGCCTGACTGCCGAACCTCGACGCTATCTGCATTGCTGACTGTCGTGTTGTGGTTGTTCGCGTGCACCCTGCTAATCTTGCCTTTTCATTAGGTCTACGTCCCCACCGTCTTCGAGAACTATGTCGCGGACGTCGAGGTCGATGGCAAGCACGTCGAGCTGGCCCTGTGGGATACCGCTGGCCAGGAGGACTACGACCGGTTGCGCCCTCTGTCCTACCCTGACTCGCACGTCATCCTGATCTGCTTCGCTGTCGACTCGCCCGACTCGCTCGACAACGTTCAGGAGAAGGTACGCCCACACCTTTATTCTTTGCTCCTTCCACTACGGTTCATATACCATGTACTAGATGCTAACTACATTCCTCTCTACGACTAGTGGATCTCCGAGGTTCTGCACTTCTGCCAGGGTCTGCCATCATCCTGGTTGGCTGCAAGAAGGATCTCCGCTACGACCCCAAGACCATCGAGGAGCTGCGCAAGACGAGCCAGAAGCCGGTCTCGCCGGAGGAGGGTGAGGATATCCGTAAGAGATTGGCGCCTACAAGTACCTCGAGTGCTCGGCCAAGACCAACGAGGGTGTCCGTGAGGTGTTTGAGCATGCTACCCGCGCTGCTCTTCTCTCGCGCAGCGGAAAGAGAGGAAGCAAGAAGAGCAAGTGCACCGTTCTGTAAAGGAACAGGTCTGCGCCAATCAAGATTTCACAACTCAGCCTAGGACAAATCATCTAGCACGCGGCCGACCTCGCATTCTCATTTGTGGCTGACCACGTGCGTGCACGGCTCTCTTCCTTGCACGCTCTTCTGGCTTTTCTCTCACACTATGTATCTCTCCTGTCTCTATTGTCTCTGCTCCTGCGACCAACCCATTTTGTAATCCTTTTTTCTTTTGCACTTTTGAACCTTTTTTCATCCAGGTTTCCCTCTTTTCCTCGTCTCTTTTTTCTGTCCACCTTGTTCGATAGTCGTGGGTTGCCGCCGTGGGGCCGAGCCCGGGGCGTGCTTTTCGTTTGACGAACATCGGCGGATCGGTACGGCATTTGCCGCCTGATGTAATGGATCTGGCTGGGAGTTTTTGTTCTATTTTCGTGCCGTTGCTACTTGCCACGACTGGCCTGTCTAAGAACCATTCGGTCTGGCGTGTCATAATCGATTGGGTCTCTGAAACACTGAGCAGCAAACAACAATCACAACAAACTACTCGGAATATAGCGGGCGCAGGAACACGCGAAAAGAGTGTAGGGGCGTGGTGGAGCGGCATTGGCAAAAGGTGTGAAACCTCTTTTTGGTCTTGCGGTCTACTGTGCTCCGTCCTCTTTCTGCATCCCTCCTACTCCTTTCCTTTTTATTTCCCCTTGATACCGAAGCTGGAGAGGCGACAACATTTGCGGATTTCTTTTTCTTTTTTTAGTCAACCTAGTTCCTCTTTGCTTTCCTTCTCTTTTTTATCATATCTTATTGCTTGTCTCCTTGGCTGCCTACTATGGCATGAACTTGCTGTGATGGAAATGCTTGCAAGTAACGGTACCAGTTTCGCATAGAGCTCATGGTACGCAACCAACCTGAACGGGTCAGTTCGTGAGATGTGAGAGTCTACTGCCCGACGAATGCTGAGACGGGATAGCTACCACTCGACAAGAACGCATATCATCTTTGGCTGTCTCGGGCATGTTTGTTTACTTTCGTGCTTGCTTCTTGGCCTCGCGAGCTCGTAGGTCTTGGATTGAGATACCTCGTCATCCGCTTACACGGCTGTACTACATGACAGCTCTCATCCTATTGCACTACACCAGTCGTACCTTGACACACCTGCCCGACTGTCCTACGCATGTTGTCCTCATAGGACCGACGGCGGAGTAGTATAGCGTGCTCCGTAGGGGCACAGCGATAGGCAACAGTGGTCAATGGGACATGCAGATAGACACGTTTGAGGAGCAAATCGGCAAGACATTGACGGCATCGTGTTTGAAAGAGCTCGTTGTGCTATACGGAGTAGCCAAGTACATGAGCAGCGTCCATTCTGCGCCGCCCTCTCGTTCGTCTCTCGTCTCTCGTCTCTCGTAAAAATAAATACTGCAGCAGCTATCACGTCATTCTCTCATCGGCCATGCCCCTTCTCGGGCTCGCCCTTCAGTCGTTGCTCATTTCTTCATCATCGTTTCGTCGCCATGCAATGCGCGCATGCCTGCGTATGTGTGCCGTAGCACGTTACACGGGGCAAGACTGCGGACGAAGATGTTAGCCATGTGTAGAGACAAAAGCAGAAAAAAGAAACCCGTGGAGTCACGTACAGCACTGCAAGAGTTGCAGGTCTTGGTGCCATCCGCGATGGAGGCGCCGCACTTGGGACAATCCTTGCCGTGCATCTTGGGTTTTGGTGGGCGGGGTGTGTTTGTTGTTGATGGAGTATGTGCTTGCAGTGTTGGCAGAAGACAAAGTCGAGTGCTGTTGAACGAGAGAGGAAGAGAGAGGAAGAGAGAGGAAGAGAGAGGAAGGTGAGAGAAAAGAGGGAAAAGAGGGACGCTTCTGGTCTATTGTTTCGAAATCGCTACACGTACGAAGTACGCTTAAAGTGGCTGTAGTAAAATCGCAGGCGCGCCACGCGGGGTGAGGAAGGAGCAACACACAGATAGTGGGCATAAGTATGGGGCAGATGTGCCTTCCTGATCTCGCCTTCTCTCCTCCCTCCACCGTGCTACCTTTTCTTTGTAAATAAATAGGTGACCACGTGCACTATCCTCGTCTTTCTCTTCCCTCGGGCAATCTGCTCTTTCTTTTCACGAAAAGAAGGACGTGGTAACGCAAATGCACACTCGCCCTCTTCTCCCTCGGGTCGCCTAACAAGTAGTTCGGAGAGAAGAAGCCAGACAAGCAGCCATTACCCGGGAGTTTCTCACTGATAGCGTGGGGGTCATACGACATACTGCATTGCCAGGCGGGCTCCGAGCTCTTGACTGTTTTTTGTCTTCCACTTCTCTGGCCTCTGATCGGTGCCGCGACCTTGGGGAGGAGCTGAGGTTCACTAGTAACTTGGACCCGTGAGCTTCTTGTCGAAAGGTACGTAGGCTCGGCAAATCAGATCGATGGTATTAGTCGGGTGATCGCCCAGGGTTTTGACGTATGTCGACTACTACGGCGGAGCTTGCGGGCAATACAAAGGAGCGAGAACAGGGCAGTAGTGTCGCTTTCATTTGCGGCATTTGGCACTGCTCTTCGAAGTGGAGCGGGATGGCGAGGGAACGTTTTGCTGATAACGCTTTGTCGCAGATATAGACGAGGAGTGGCTGAGAAAGTGTCAAGTCGACTTTGTATTGTTTCCGAATATTGCTCTCTAGCCATGCCGTTCTTGCAGTTGACGCCGGTCAAGTCATGCGAGATGGTGCAGTCTGAGTTAGAGGTGGGCTCTGGAAAAGCCTTGTCCAAGTAGGGGATGTGCATGAGGAGACCTGAGCAAAGAAAGGCATACAAAATACTACAATGTACGAAAGAACAAGAGAAAACCGCAGAGACGGGGCGGCAGATGATGTGTGGACCTGATATTCAAGTCCTCTCATTATGTAAACAACCCAGCACCTTCGTCATGTACCCCGAGAAAATGGGCCGAATGCTGTAATGCTTGTGTATGAATGTGTGCACGCGAACACTTCGGTGCTATGTAGAACACAGGAAACAGTAGACATAAAAATTAGTCTGGGTAAACCTCGGCGGAAAAGAGGAAGAGAGAGAAGCTTCTTTGAGAAACGCCAGCTTTTTCAAGTGCACCGTTTCTATCTGCATTGCGCAGCCTCGCCCTCGCCGCTGACCAGCTTGCCCACCGCCTGCAGCAGACTGATGCCCATCACGGCGCAACCAAATACCACGGTACCCATGGCCACATACGTGCGCCAGCTGCGCGTTGTCAGCTTAATGTAGCAGAGTGGCGGCAGGATGTAGGCCATGGCACAGGCGCTCGTGGCGCCGACGAGCTCAAAGATGGCGCCCAGGTCGCAGGTGATGAGACTCAGAGTCATGGCGCTGACGACAAGGCTGGTGCTGAAGATGAGGTGCAGGTGCATGTTGAACGGCTCGTTGGGAAAGTAGTAGTTGAACATGACCTCGCGGCACACAAAGGCCTCGAGCGGCAGCGTGGTCAGCATGTTAAGGCCGAAGCAGAGGCGGGCGACGTTGACCATGGTGTTGTCGGCGGGAAAGTTGTTGAGCACATTGCCGAGCGTTTTGTCGCCAAAGGTGAGGAAGCCGGTGAGGGCCATGAGCATGCAGGCCACCATGGACACGGCGGTGGAGATGTGTGTGACGCGCGAGAAGCGGTCAATGGTGGGCGTCTTGAGCGAGCCGTAGATGAGGAGGGAGTTGTGGTGGCAAACAAAGGCTGGAGCCGGTCAGTACTCGGGTGGGCAAAGAAAAAGAAGCAGAAGCTGCTGGGCCGTGTGACCAGAGAAAACTTACCAAAAGAAATAACACCAATGGCTTGGAAGATGCCCGAGTTCACGGTCAGCAGCGGCCGGCTGAACGACCCGCGCTCCTCCTTCGGCAACATCGCACCCTGAACGAGGACCGTGACAATGATAACAATCATGCTCACGAGGGCAAACGTGCTCGCCTTGGCAAGCTTTGCAATGTCCCGGTACAGCGTCAACGGGTACGACACCGATAACGTGCATACCACAATCACCACACGCCGGTCCGTGAGAAAGCCAAGCACCGGCACATCGGGCAAGCCCGGCCACACCGCCGTCAACACGTGTGGTATACTGTCGCCAACAATGACGCCAAAAGCCACCATGCCGCCAAACGCAAACACCCACTGCGCCAGGCTGATGGCGATCAAGCCGGTACGTCCAAAGCAGTGCTCGACGGTGCCCTGGAAGCTGCTAGCGCCACTGAGCTTGCTGTTGACCACAATCAGTCGGATCGTCCAGTCGACGAGCACTGTCAGCACGACCAGCAGCACGATGCCCGCCACCAAGCCGGCCTGCTTCATTGCATACGGCTGCCCGATGATGCCCGCGCCAATGATGCTGTTGGCCATGTTCATGAAGGCGCTGCTGAGCCCGGACTTGGGCCGGCTTCGCTCACGCTCTGCCCACTCCTCGACGTCCACCTGGGTATCGATCTCGCCTGACCGTGCGAGCGTCACGGAGGGCGCCTCGATGTCTGTCAGCAGCGGCAGGCGGTGCTGGCGGTCGAGATTCTCGGGGCATTGTCGAGGTCAAAGTGGTCCATGTCGTCGTCGTCGTCCGAGTAGTCGCCATGTGCTCCTCCTGATGTTGTGCGGCCGTTTGCGGGAGGAGGACCTGCCTCGACTGGGCGCAGGTCGAAACGCACCCGGTTCGGCGTCCGTGGTGTCCGGGGTGCCCGGAGCGAGCTGGAGCCGTTCGCCGACGGCGTGTCGGTGTTTGGTGGCAGTTGGGTACCAGAAGCTGTTCGGGAGGGCCTGGGTCGGCCATCGTCGTCTTCGGCTGTTGGTGGTGGTGGTGCCGTTAAATCGTCCAAGCTGTCATTGCCGCTCCCGTTGCCATGCTGGTCGCCGAAGATGTCATCGTCACCGTCATCGCGCCCGTCGCCTGATGCCAGGAGGCCAACGCTCTCGCCGCCTGCTGCAGCCGCCTCGTTTCCTATGTGGTCGTGTCCGTCACCAGCAACAACACGGCCGCTCCGTGGCGACTTAGTCCTGGCCATCGTAGCACGCGGCGGCGTATGGCAAGAAAAGGCAGTCGATGCGTTAAATGATGCGCCGAGCCAAGAACGGAAGAGGAAAGCCCAGGACCGTGTCCGTGCCTGTGTCCGTGCCTGTGTCCGAGTCTCGATGCCTTTCGGTTGCTTCTTCGCCTCGTCTTTCGTCTCGTCGTCTTCTGTATTCACCGATGCATTGTCGGGCGAAATATGGCAGGCTCCGTGCAGCTCCTGTTGCGTAAAGAGAGTAGAGAGTGACAAGGATACGTCGAGAAAGTCGTGCAGGCTGCTAGGCACTGGGTTTGCTGGTCGTTGAATCTGGGAATAAGAGACTCAAACACCTGGCAGTCGATGAAGTTGCTCTAGAATAAGCTCACAGTGTTCCAACAAAGGGGCCTTCCAAAACGGTCAGAAGCCCCTGTGCAACCAGCCACTGTGCGGTTGGTCGCTTGCGGCAGGCACAACGCAGCTGTGGGTCCGGTGTTAACAGCAAGGTGCTGTAGGAAAGAGCAAGCCGCCAAGTTAACTTCCTTCCTGTACGGTGCGTCGGGACACCAACGCCAAAAAACACGCCAGAAGCGTGAATCCCAAAGTGCTCCACGTCCTGCACCAAAAGGCCGCTAAAAAGAACATCACCAAAATTTGGCCACCTCACTGGTGTCAAAAGCATCAACTGCATCTTCCGCCCACGACACTCTATTGTTACTGCAACCCCCTTGACGGGCTGGAAGACGTACAGGCTCTACCTGTTCCATCTACAAGCCTCTTTAGCTTAGACCTCGCGTTTCGGCATAGCATCACTTTCCTTGCCCAGCAAGGTATCATTTACCACACGATACACTTACCAGCACTCGCTCTGCTCCATCTTCTTCCGGTCTCGACAACTCGATCAGTTTTTTCGAGCCTTGAACGACAGCCATCTTCTCCGACCTTGAGCTTCTTTTGTCGACCGCCTTGCATCTCGACACCTTCTTGCCCTGAACATGTGCCCATCGGGCGGAAGCATCTCCTCGACACTCGCCCCGACCCGGAGGTGAATCCCTCACCCTGTCTCGACCTACCGTGTCGACCACCCCACCCTCTTGGTCCAAGGGTCATAAAACTACCGACACTTTCCTCCTTTGCCTCCCCCTCCCCGTCCCTCCGCCATGAAGACGCCCGAAGAGGTCTACGAGGAGATTATTGCCTCCCACCAGGAGCTCGAACGTATCCCGGCCGACGTGCACCTCTTCTGCCCCCGGACCAGCGATGACGACCAAGATGACTACGATGACCCGACCTCTGGCGGCGTCGCTCTTACACCCGATGAGAAGACGGCGCGACAGGCCCGGTTGGACGAGGGCCGTCGTCGCTTGCAGCTGACGTCGTGGGCTTCATTGATCCTGGGTATCAACCGTGATCAGGCCGACCGCTGGCTGGGCGACTGGATCAGACGCACCGAGTCCTTCCTCGTCAAGTGCGATGGCTGCGTGCGGGCCTGGCACATGGAGCGGAAGGCCCTCAAGGACCGTCTGTTGAAGGAGTTTGACGAAGAGACGGCCAACATAATGGAGGGCCGCCTGCATGCCTACGACACAGACCGCATCACCCGTGGCTTGAAACGAGCCGTAGAGCTGCTCGAGAAGCACGGCCCCATGTCCTCTGCCAAGCTGGTCGGCCTGGATGCACCCGCCGTTCTTGCATTCTACGAGGCCTTGTGCTGCGTGGAGTTCCTCAGCTTGCCCGAAAACCGCAAGATCTTCAACTACGTGTTCCAAAAGACCCAGGAGAAGAAGCCGCTCAAGATAGCGTCTGCCGTCATCCCCACAATGACCGTCTTTCTCTTCCAGCCCGATCCGCTGCGTTGCACGTTTGCCCGCACGGCATGGGAGCGTCGGCCACCACAGTCGTTGACCACCGAACAGTTCGACTGGGCCGTTAGCGACCACTTGGCCGATGCCATTGACGCTGTCAGCCGGCCCGATGCTGCCGACGCTGATGTCGAGCGCTTCTGGGACGGGTTTCTGCTGCTGCTCGAATCCATGAGCCCAGAAATTGTGCTGCACAGCCTGCGTGGCATGCAAATACCAACCGACGTCTATCAGCTGACTGTCAAGCACGTCTCGGAGCGCTCCTCCGACCAGATCCTGGCCCGTGTGCTGCGTGTCCTCTGTGCCCTTATGGACAAGTCGTCAAAGGCCTTCTGGGCGCCCTGTCGCTCATGAACCCACCGCAGCTGCCCATGTTTGTGTTTGCGAGTCCGGCGTTTGCACCTTTCCTGGCTCGTTCCTTTGAGCCGTCTATGCAGCTCGTGCCCGAGAACAACGGAACTGCCACCCGTGTCCGCGTGCCGCTCCTGGTCGCCTTTGTGCAGTCTCTGATGCGGTCGCTGACCCGCAACCAACGCGCCGACGTGTGCGATTATCTCCTGACCATCTTCCTCACAAGCTCCGCATCTGCTGCCGTCACTGCTACTCGGGAAGGCCACTCCACCTGTATCGCCGCTGGACTAAACGCCCTACAGATGACACTCGACGGCTATCTCGACTCCCGCTACCGCCTGACGGCTGAGAGCGCCCTCTTTGTCAACACTGTCATCAACAACACCGTGAGACACCACGACTACGTCGTCCGCTCGGCCAACCTGCATCCAGGCGACCGCTATAACATTGGTCTGTCCCAGGCCGCGATAGGCGTTGTGGAGTCTGCCCTGGCCCTGGATACTCGCGCGATCCAGGACGAGTGGATGGCCCTGCAACAGAATGCCCGTGTGCCGACGGGCGAGAACGAGCGCCGTTCCAACCAGCTGTGGGACGGGTTTCGTGGTGCTCTGGGGAACGGCCGGCTTGACCTGGCCCGCGTCATGTTGGCGGCCACGTTGTCCTTGCGCGGAATCCAGCGTTTCGCCCCAAGGAAGCGCCAGCTGGTTGTCGAAGACGCCTCCCGGCGCCGCTTCAATGACGAGCTCGACCATGCGGCCGAGGCCATTGCCAGCACCGTTGCCCGCATCAGTGAGGCCTTGAAACGCAACGAGCTGCAGCAGCTGCTGAGTGCCGACGCACAGAGCCGCTCGATGGATGCTGTTGCCGCGACGCTCGTCCATGCCGAGGATGCTATTCGTGAGGCCGGTGTGCAGCTTATCAGCACGCTCGTCGACGAGGACAGTCGCTCAGATGCTGTCGCCAAGATGGTCACCGAATACCCCGTTTCCTTCCTGACCTCGTTTGCCGACGCCGTCAGCTACTTGACCGGCGGTGACGACCAGCTCGGCCGGCTGCAGCAACAGCAGCTGCCTAATGCTCAGGTGTCGTCTGCATCTGCGGCGGCATCTCCCTTTGAGCCCATGCGCCACATCTTTCGCTGCAGCAACGATATCTTGACCGGGTTGTGCGATACGTCGACCGGTCTGCTGCGGTCGCGGTCGCTGACGCCCGAAGAGCAAAAGGCCGTCAAGCGATGGTGGACCATGGCGTGGCAATTTGTCGACCACTCCTTCTTGCGCGCCCGCTCCTGGAGCGAGGACGTGGACAAGTCAACCATGGAGAACTACTGCCGCGACGTCATGGAGTTTGCCGAGCAGCTTATGGCTCAAGACGGCCTGATTGCGTCTGCCTTGGGTGACGGCACCAGCAACAACAACAGTGGACGAGCCAGCCCGGCGGGTGCTTCACCCTCTTCGTCTCTCCCGTTTGCCTCTGCGGCATCCACCACAACGACAACGGCGACAGCCGCTGCTTCCAACAAAGACAAGTGCAATGCAGGAAGTTCTGGATGCTCCCCGCAAGTACTCCATGGGTCTCTTTGAGATGATCCAGCTGCGCGATCCGTATCTGGTGCGCATCATTGTGCAGATTCTGGTCAAGCTGTTCACTCGTCTCAAAGAGTACAACATCAACTTCCCGGACAGGTTTGTCAACGCTATCCGTAACACGTATACGCCGCACTCGCAGATGAAGAACAAGTTCCGTGTCAACACCAACATGAATGACACCCAGCGAGCCGAACTGATGCGTGCCATTGGCGACGGAGCAGACGATGACGACGACGTCGAGATTGTGTCCTGGGGTGCCGCAAAATCGAGCGCCGCGGTCGATGCGGCCAAGAAGAAGCAGACCTCGTTGGAAGCGTGGTCCGCGCTGGCACCGGGCTGACTATGCCCAGGCCGCTTCCCGGCCGTGCCTCCGTCGTCGCTCACTAGCAAGGATGCGGCGTCGCAGTTGACCCCTGGCCTAAACAGGAACCGGGTGCTGCTCGATAAGCTCAGGCAGCGGCCGCGTCCAAGCCCGACCCGACAGCCCTCTTGGCCAACCGAGCCGCGATTCGCGAATCACGGGCTCGCGACAAGGCCGAGACCGACAGGCACAAGGCCGAGGCCATTGCAAGAGCAAAGGCTTTGCGTGAAGCGGCAGCGCCAGTCAAGAGCGACATCATGGTCAACTCGGACGAGGACGAGGCCGACGATGATGACGACGGCGACGACGACTTGGCAGCCCTCGTCCAACAGAGCAAGAAGGGCGAACAGATGATGGACGAGGCCAAGCGCCGCCAGCGCCAGAACCTGCTGGCGCTCCAAGGGCCATACAAGAAGACGAAGCTGGTACGGTCGGCCAAGGACATGCGCGCCCGTATCATCCCGAACATGGACCGTCTACACCAGGCCATCCTCGAGTGGGACATCTTTACGAGGGCAACGATCCGCCCAATATGGGCAAGTGCGAGGCCGTGGCCGACGCCTACCCGTCACCCGCCGAGTACAAGCGCACCTTTTTTCCCCTGCTCATCAACGAAGCCCCAAAGACGAGAGCACGTCCAAGCCATTCGGCATCAAGGTCATTACACGCATATCGGTCGACAATTTCCTGGAGGTGAGCACGGGCATGACGCTACCACCGAGCAATGAGGGTGGTAGTGGCAACGGAAACGGCGAAAGAGTCGTGGGCGAGGGCGATATTGTGCTCCTGTCCAAGTCGCAGAGCCCATTGACAGGCCGGGCGAGCCACACTGCCTGGCCCGTGTTTCCAAGACAACATACAAGCGCAACACGGTCGAGTCACATATCGGCTCAACAGCCGCGGCAACCAGATTGTACCGATCCTGCTGCCGGGTGCTGAGCTGCACGCCGTCAAGATTACCAACATGACGACGATTGAACGCGAGTTTGCCGCCCTCGAGAGTCTCCAGTTCTACGATCTCATGGACGAGGTGCTCAAGGCCACGCCGGCGCCCATGCTGAACTTTGGTGACGCAATCATCAACGACCTGGTCCGCAACTACGAGCTCAACAAGGGCCAGGCGGTGGCCGTCAAGCACGCCAAGGAAAACGACGGCTTCACGCTCGTGCAAGGCCCGCCCGGCACAGGCAAGACCAAGACGATTGTGGCTATGGTCGGTGCGCTGCTGACGGGCACCCTCAAGAACACGGCGAGCGCCGTGGCCTTGAACCGGCCAGGTAATGCGGCTGCGAACAATGACAGCACGGCCAAGAAGCTGCTGGTATGCGCGCCCAGCAACGCCGCCGTGGACGAGTTGGTGCTGCGTCTCAAGGCCGCATCAAAGAGACGACGGGCACGACGCGCAAGATCAACGTGCTGCGCCTGGGTCGTTCGGATGTCATCAATGCCGGCGTCCGCGACGTGACCCTCGACGAGCTCGTCAAGGCCGAGGTGGCGCGCCAGACGTCGTCGGCGGTTGCAGCCGTGGGCAAGGACGGCAAGCCGGTGGACGGCGCCAACGTGAGCGAGCGCGACAAGATGCACCAGCGGGCGGGCGAGATCAAGACGCAGCTCTCCGAGCTGTTCCTCTGCTGGACGCGGCGCGGAACAGCGACAATGGCGACCGCGGCAAGCTCAACCAGCTGCAGCGCGAGGTGGACCAGCTGCGGTCGGAGCAGCGGCGCATTGGCGCACAGATTGATCGCGACAAGGAGAGCGGCAACACGTATGCGCGTGAAACGGAAATCAAGAAGCGCCAAGTTCAGCAAAAGATTCTCAACGAAGCGCACGTCTTGTGTGCCACGCTGAGCGGCAGTGGCCACGAAGTGTTCAAGAACCTGAATGTCGAGTTCGAGACGGTCATTATCGACGAGGCCGCGCAGTGTGTTGAGCTGAGCGCGCTGATCCCGCTCAAGTACGGCTGCTCAAAGTGCATTCTCGTCGGTGACCCGAAGCAGCTACCGCCGACGGTTCTGTCGCAGTCGGCGGCGCGGTACGGCTACGACCAGAGTCTTTTTGTGCGCATGCAGCGCAACCAGCCCAAGAACGTGCACCTCCTGGACACGCAGTACCGCATGCACCCGAGATCAGCCTGTTCCCGAGCCAGCAGTTCTACGAGCGGCGTCTGATTGATGGTGGCGACATGGCCACGCTGCGGCGGCAGCCGTGGCACGGCGACAACAGCGGCACGTCGCTGCTTGGTCCATACCGCTTCTTTGACGTTGAGGGTGTGCAGGAGCGCGGCGCGCGCGGCCAGTCGCTGGTCAACGAGAACGAGATCCGGGTGGCGCTGCAGCTGTACAAGCGGTTCATGAGCACGTTTAGCGGCGCCGGCGCCGGCCAGGAGTTTACAGGCAAGATCGGCATCATCACGCCGTACAAGGCGCAGCTGTATGCGCTGCGGTCGCGGTTCTCGAGCCAGTACGGGCCGGGGGTGCTGGACATGTGGAGTTCAACACGACGGATGCGTTCCAGGGTCGCGAGTGTGACGTCATTATCTTTTCGTGTGTGCGTGCCAGCCCGACGGGCGGCATCGGTTTCATGACGACATTCGGCGTATGAATGTCGGTCTGACGCGTGCCAAGTCGTCGCTGTGGATTCTGGGCGACTCGCGAGCGCTGCGGCAGGGCGAGTTCTGGCGGGCGCTGATTGAGGATGCCAAGGACCGCAAGCGGTACACGGCGGCAACGTGCTGTCGCTGCTCAAGGCCGGGCCACAGCAAGCAGCAGGAGGAGCCGGAGGCGCAGGGGGGCCGGAGGAGCAGGGCGGGCAAAGGAAGCGCCCAAGGGGCCCAGGGCCATGGTGGGGACGGGCTCCAACAAGCCCTCGCCCGTGTCCACGGCCCCCTCGAGTCGTAGCAGTAGTGTGAGTAATGGCCGCGGTGGCAGCTCAGGCAATGCCAATGCTGCGCCGCCGACGGGCCCCAAGGCAGACCGGGGCCGTGCCACGACCGCCGCCAGGCGACAGCGTGACGCCGACAGTGGCGACGACGACGATGCCTACTCCCCACCGGCGGCGTCGTCACCGGTGGTCTCACGTGCACCCGTCTCTGGCTCCTTCCTCGTAAAAAGCCCACGCCGGCGCTGCTGCCGACGACGTACACGGTTGTCGACCGGCCCAGTCGGCCGCCCATTGCGCCGTCGATGTCGGCCTTGGTGGTATCAACGAGCGCGGCGAGCCACTGCCCTATGGCACATCCTCGTCGTCACGGCCTGCCATCATGACCAGCAACCCGAGCAACATGCCTCCCAGAAAGCGGCCGCACGAGGGCGGCTCGCCCAAGGACGGCCAGCCCGTGAAGAAGGTGAGTCCCTGGCTTTGCACATCCTGGTCGAAGTGGCGCCCATGCTGACACGTTTCTAGGCACCCAAGCCACCGCATCCGCCGCGTCGTCCGACAGACCCATCCGCGATGGAAGTGCTGGGAATGGACAGCATGAAGAGCAGTCATCGTGGTGGAGGGGACAGCGTCAGTGGTGACAGGGGCCCGTCGAATCTACCGCCAAAGCCGCCAGCGCCGAGAGTGCGTGTTTCCCCTCTTTCCCTCGCGTCTGCTGATGTACCGATTTACTGACAAGACAGCCGCCTGCGCGTCCTCCAAAGAAACGGACGGTCGATCCATTCATAAAGAAAGGCCCAACAAACGGCCGTGAACCATCTCTGTTGCCACGTGGGCAGTGGAGGCCGGGTCGGCAAGAAGCCGGCTCTGGTTGAGACGGCAGCAGGGGCCGAATACCATGTACGATTGCATCTAGGGCGGTGGCTTGTTGTATCTTTTGCTCTCTCGTTCCCTTGTTATCATTTTGCATGTCCGGATCCAAGGGCGAGATTTGCCTGTTTGTGTTGCTGTCATATGTACGCGTCTGGCAGGCTACCAGGAATCGGACGCTGGTCGGAGCAAGGTCACGGCATTTTGCATAGCGTCTTGCACTTGAGAGGAAACCTGTCTGGGGTTCAGAAAGGAAACAAATCCAAAGCACAAACTCTGCAAAGTCAACAAGAATAAACGGCCGCTTTGTGATAGTCGACGCCAAAGTAAACATCACGTGTTGACGGCTGGACGTTGTCGCCATTTGCAGTTGCCGCCGGAAGCTTCTGTCACGGTGCGGCGGAAAGCACGACTGGTCTGGTGCCATCCCCGAGTGCCGCTGCCGCGCCCTGGTCGCTAATAGATGAATAATCGAACATCATTGGCTGCATTCTGGGCGCCTGTCTCCCAGTGCGTCGATGCGACAGGCCCCACAGCAGCTATGGCGTCAGTTTTTAGCGTCCGCCGGAGGCTCAGTGACGGGGGTCTTGAAAGAAGAAAAAAGAAAAGACGAACAATTAGAAGAAAAACGGGCGCCTGTGACAGCGTTTGTTTGCTCGACCTGCATTTTTCGCGGAGTATAGCGTCAGTATCAGGCGGCCCGGTCGGTCGGTCGCTGTTCCTTGCGCAAGAGCAGCCGCCGTTTGACAGTAAGACCTGGACGCTGATTGGTGGGCGCAATGGACTGGCGAGGCGGCAGAAAAAAAGTATCAACGGCGTCGACCTCGACTTCGACCCTTTTCTGGCTCTTCTTTCTACGACGTACTGTTTCCTATTTTCTCTTTGTGACGATACTGGTGAAGGTGTGCTTGACTTGTCGGCGAAATTGAAAAGAGGATTGTAACCAACAAATCGACCAACAGCCTCCCCCCTCCCTTCCCTCCCCTCTTCTCCTCCGCCGCGTCCTTTGCTCGACATGGCCTACCACACCTCTCTCCTAACGGCCGTCGACAGCCGCGGCCACGTCCACCTCGTCGTGGGATCGGGCCCGCTGGCCGCTGCCCGCTGCAACCAGAGCCTGGCTGTTGGCGCCACTCCGATCCTCGTGGCACCACAGCCGGCCGACAGCGAACGGCTTCCCGCTGCTCTTCAGGTCCGCGTCGATGCCGGCGAGGTGCAGTGGCTGCGCGATGCCGTCTGCAGCGACGAGCACCTCGAGACGCTTGGTCGCGAGGCGGTTGACGGCTTTGTCGACGCCGTTTTCGTGACCGACCACAGCCCTTTGACTGCCGAGACAGTGTCGCTTGCCTGCCGCCGGCGCCGGATTCCCGTCAACGTCGTCGACCGCCCCGACCTTTGCTCCTTCTCGCTGCTGTCGACGCACGCCGAGGGCCCTCTGCAGATTGGCATCACAACAAACGGAAGCGGGTGCAAGCTGGCAGCACGGATACGGCGCGAAGTCGCAGCGGCTCTGCCAACAGGACTGGGCGAGGCGTGTGGGCGATTGGGCGCTTTGCGGCGACGCATCCAAGACGAGGACGGAAAGGCCACGGCGCCAAGAGAGAAGCCGGCCGGCAACATGCTCGCCGAAGACGAGCTCGCTGACCAGAGCGCCGCCTTCAACCAGCTGGTGATTTCGCCCGAGACAGACGCCAGCGGCTGCCGCGGCAGCGGCAGCGATGCAGACACGGCAAAGACGCGGCGCATGCGCTGGCTGGCGCAGATGCTCGAGTATTGGCCGCTCAAGCGCCTGGCCGGAGTGACGGACGCCGACGTCGAGGCCCTGCTCGAGGCGTATGCCCAGAGCACGGCGCTGCCCCGCGATGCCCCCGCGGCCGACAAGGCGGCCGCAGCATCGGCCCTGCCCCTCCCACATATGGAGAAGGGCCGCGGCCGCATCGTCCTGGCGGGCTCGGGCCCTGGCCACCCCGACCTGCTCACGCGCGCCGTCCACCAGGCCATTCTGTCGGCCGACGTCATCCTGGCCGACAAGCTCGTGCCCCAGGGCGTGCTCGATCTCATCCCGCGCCGAACCGAGGTCGCCATCGCCCGCAAGTTCCCCGGCAACGCCGACGCGGCCCAGGACGAGCTCATCGAGCAGGCCACGGCAGCCGCCCGCGCGGGCAAGACGGTCCTGCGCCTCAAGCAGGGCGATCCCTTTGTCTATGGCCGCGGCGGCGAGGAGGTCCTGCGGCTGCGCGCCGCCGGCTTCCAGGACGGCCGCTCGCTGTTTGTGCTGCCAGGCATCACGTCCGCCCTGAGCGGGCCGCTGTTTGCTGGCATTCCGCCGACACACCGCGACGCCGCCGACCAGATACTCATCTGCACGGGCACAGGCAAGAAGGGCAAGCCGCCTGCGCCGCCGGGCTACCGCGTGTCGCGCACGGCCGTGTTCCTGATGGCGCTGCACCGCATCACGGGCCTCGTGGCCGAGCTGACGGCCTTGACGGCCGAAGAGGAAGAGAGCCAGAACCTGAGCCGCACGCTGTGGCCCGCGTCGACGCCCTGCGCCGTCATTGAGCGTGCCAGCTGCCCGGACCAAAAGGTGATTCGGACGACGCTGGGGCACGTGGCCGCGGCCATTGAGCAGGAGGGCAGCCGTCCACCTGGCCTGCTGGTTGTCGGCCGCGCCTGCAATGTGCTGCATCCTCCCACTGCTGCGGCGACGACGGGCGGCGGTAGCAAGCCATGGTCGGTCGAGGAGGGCTTCGCTGGCCTCGACATGGACAGCATCTCGCCCACAGGTCTGGCCAGCCTGCAATGATGGTGGTCGGCAGTCTAAACGGGTCTGCAGTTAGTTTTGTTTCTGTACATACGACACCCTAGATGTGGGTCATGTCATTGGAGGCGTTCCGGATACCACTTGGTTTGGGTTGGATATATGTATATACAGAGAGAGAGAGGGAGAGAGAGAGAGAGAGGGCCATGGATGCATCAACAAGCGCATTTCTTTTCATATACCAAAAGCAATACATTCCCAAAAGAAACAGTTCAAGTGAAGTAGTCAGAATGCGTTGATGTCGTCATTGAAACGCCCTTACACAGAGAGCTGCCGCTCTGCCCTCCTTCCAGGCCTTGCGTCATATGCCTTTCCGATGCGTTATGCCGTGTCCTCGCCGCCCTCTGGCTCCTCAAACAGCACCAGTATCGTGCCCGCCTTGCAAATGTCGCCCTCCTTGTGCGCCAGCTTCTGAATCACGCCCGCCTGCGGCGACCGGATCACCGTCTCCATCTTCATCGACTCAATCACCACCAGCGGCGCGCCCTTCTCCACCGCCTGGCCCACACTGACCTCGTTGCGCAGAATCTTGCACGGCATCGGCGCCACCACAGACGCCGCCAACGAGCTGGCATCCACGCCCAGCACCTTGGCCTGCCACCCGGGCGCCACAAGCGCCAGGTCCGTCTTGGCGCCGCCCTGGAACACCGTCACGCGCACGGGACCCTCGTTCAAGCCCTCGGGGCGCTGCTGCACGACTGTGGATGCGATGCGCGACAGCGGGAAAAAGGACGTCAGCTTGGTCGTCGTCGCCTCGGGCGTCGGGTCCAGCGAGGCCGAGCCGTCGAGCACGATGCCGTCAAACACACGCGTAGCCGCAGCAGACGCCGCCGCCTCGCCCGCAGCGGCAGGCTTGCCCTGGGGCTTCCACGACACGCGCGCGTTGTACAGCTGCCGCGCCGTCTGCGACACCGTAACCTCGACAATGTCGCCCGTCCGGTCGCTGTAGGCATCCAGCACCTCAAAGGCAAAGCTGCGCTCCGACATGCCGCCGCCGCTGGTGTCGCCAAAGCCAAAGGGCTGGCCGTGCAGGTCGCCCAGCGCCGAGCTGGTCTGCTCCGACGTCAGCAGGCCCAGCGCAGCCTGCACGTACACCTCGTCGGCCACCTCGTGCGTCTCAAACAGCGTGCTGCGGTACTTGTCAATGAAGCCCGTCTCGACGTCGGCCGCCTGGAACGCCTCGGACCGGCACAGCCGCTTGAGGAACTCGATGTTGGTGTGCAGGCCCACCACCTCGTACTCCTCCAGCGCCAGCTCCAGCTTGCGGATCGCCTGCGCCCGGTCCTCGCCGCGCACAATCAGCTTGGCAATCATGCCGTCGTATGCCTGCGACACCGTGTCGCCCTGCACGAAGCCGGCGTCGATGCGCAGGTCCGACTCCTCGTCGTTGTTGGCCCGCGGCTGCGGCGTCGTCAGGTGCACCAGCTTGCCCGAGTCGGGCATAAAGTTCATCTCGGGGTTCTCGGCGTAGATGCGCGCCTCGATGGCGTGGCCGCGCGAGTCAATCTTGGCCTCAATCTCGTCCTGCGTCATCGGCAGCGGCTCGCCCGCGGCAATGCGCAGCTGCCACTCCACCAGGTCGGTGCCGTGACCAGCTCGCTGACCGGGTGCTCGACCTGCAGACGCGTGTTCATCTCCATGAAGAAGAACTCGTCCGTGTCGCGGTCCAGGATAAATTCCACCGTGCCGGCACCGACGTAGCCCACGGCCAGGGCCGCCGTGCGCGCCTTGTCCCAGAGGTCGTGGCGCAGAGCATTGTCCAGGTCGGGCGCCGGCGACTCCTCCAGAATCTTTTGGTGCCGCCGCTGCACACTGCAGTCGCGCTCGCCCAGCGCCACACAGCCGCCCTGCGTGTCGGCAAACACCTGCACCTCGACGTGACGAGGCCGCACAATGTACCGCTCCACCAGCATCACCTCGCCGCCCTCGCCGAAGCTCGCCTTGGCCTCGGCACGTGCACTGCGCAGCTGGGCGTCAAACTCGGCGGGGTGTGCACGATGCGCATGCCCTTGCCACCGCCGCCCTTGACACTCTTGAGCAGGACGGGGTAGCCGACCGCGTCGGCATGGGCGGCCAGCTGCTCGGGGGCCTGGTCGGCCCCGTGGTAGCCGGGCACGCAGGGCACGCCCGCGGCCAGCATGATGGCCTTGCTCTGGGCCTTGTCGCCCATGTCGTTCATAGCCTTGCCCGGCGGGCCGACAAAGGTAATGCCGGCCTCGGCACAGCGTTCTGCAAAGGCTGCATTCTCCGACAGGAAACCGTAGCCCGGGTGCAGGGCGCGGATGTTGTGCTTCTTGGCGAGGTCAATAATGCGGTCGCCGTCCAGGTACGAGCCGAGAGCCAGGCTGCGAGGCGAGACTTTAGCGTGCTGTGCGCTGGCATCAACAGGTGTGTAGAGCGTAGTTGTGGGATGCCCATCCGCGCCGCGGTCCGGTGGATACGGATAGCAATCTCGCCTCGGTTGGCGATAAGCAGCGAGGGCAGCGGCGCCGGCGCAGAGGAAGCGGACGCAGCTTCGGTCGAGGGTGCTGCAGAGCGTAATGAGGTCGAAGCAAGATAGCGAACCGGCTGGTAGCCCAGCGGCAGCCGCGTATGTGCGGCGCGCTTGAGAGGACGCATTGTGTGGGGGAGAGGCGGGAGGGGAGTGGCGTGATCGTGTTGGTGCCGCTGGTGAGAGTGTGTAGAGAAGAAGGTTGTGAGACGAGAATTCGTCAGGGGTAAACTTTCTGGGCCCCTTATTAACTCGAGGGTGGTTTGCTCTTTCCCGTAATTCGAACTGGAAGCAGGCGAGAAAATGGCCTTTGTTTTTGTGTTGATCGTTCGTGCCTTCCCTTTGCTTCTGGCTCCCTTTTCTCCCATTGTGAGACCGAGAATAACCGCAACTGCCCAGGACAGCCAAAAAACGGCAGGCCACGGTTGTGGGCGGTGCACAGGCCAATGGGGAAGGCAGACGTCATTTAGCGGGAGTGCCAAAGGTCGGGAAGGAGCGAGCTGCACGGCTGTAAGACACGAAATGTACGAAGTACCTACTGACCGAATTGCCTCTAGGCTCTGCCACAAAGTGCCGGGCAACTCACGGCAAATACAGCATGCTCCTTAATTGGATGTGGATTAAAGGGAGAAGCCCATATTGACGCCGAAACCCGAACTGACGATATCTTATCGGTTCCACTCCCCCCCGGTCCGGTGGCCGACATCGACGTCTTTTCAAGCGACTTCGTCCATCAAAAGCTACCTTGCCGAGACTTGCAAGCTACAGGGGCCCTGTCAGGTAAGAGCCGCTGGACAGGACGATGGCGCTCCGTCGCACCTGCCCCGCCATGGTTCGTCCAGCTCAAGTGGGCGCTCTTTCCCATTGAGCCGTCCCATTGCCACCCATCCGATAAACTCCACAAGCGCTAGGAGAAGGTCCAGAACAGGCCCAAAGGACCAAAGCCGCGTTATCGACGTCGCCTGATGCAGTCACCACTGCCTCCTTCTAAACCCTTACATCATCACGATATTGACGACACGTTGGCAATTGGCCATCATACACACGACACACCACCATGGAGCAGATTCCTCTCAACCACGAAGCCTCTGACGGCGACACCAACAAGCAGACCACGGCGTCGCTGCCGACGGAAGTCGTCCAGTGTCTCGAGAATGCCCGCTTTGTGAGTAGACACAAGGAATGGGAGCGAGGGCCCGGCAACGGCCACGAAAGGCCGTCAGACCCCAGTGGACTTTGCAGAACCCGTGCTAACCTCACTCCCAGCTGCACCTTGCCACCTGCGTCGGCAACCAGCCCCATGTCTCGCTCATGAACTACACCTACCTGCCCAGCGCCGCCGGGGCCCCGGACCACCCGGTCGCGGCCCCCGTCATCGTCATGACCTCCAATCCGGCCAGCAAGAAGACGCACAACATTGTCGCCAACCCCAATGTCTCGCTGCTTGTCCACGACTGGGTCTCGCACCGCCCGCTGCACCGCCGCATGTCCGCAGGTAGTGCCCTGTCCGAGGACGGCCCGGGCGGTGCCGAAGGCGCTGGTGCAGCGAGCGGTGCTCTGTCTGGCGTTTTGGGGTCGCTCGGGGCGCGGCGGAACAGCCGCCCTCGTCGCTGGCTACGCTCCTGCTCAACCTCAACACGGCCGCTGTCTCTTCGATCTCGGCCACCATCAACGGCACCGCCCGCCTGCTGGCCCAGGGCTCGGCCGAAGAGGCCTACTACCGCCAGCAGCACCTGGCCTACAACACGTTCGACGCCGACCCCGTCGGTCCGGACGAGAGACGCATCCACCAGCAGATTGCACACGGACGTGGGGGCGCACAAGCAGCTTCCTCGGCGACACCAGCGTCCGGCACCGACCCCCGCCCACAGGACGGTCGCGAGCGTTTTGTGGCCGGCGAGGAGGTGCGCGTGATTGTGGTGGCCATCCAGGACGTGCGCATCAGCGATTGGAAGGGCCAGGTGCGGGACTGGGTGCTGGCACCGCCGGCAGCTGCCACCCCGGCATCTCGGCCGACTATCAACGGTATTTGAGGGTCTTTGATATAGTCTGAGGACTTGGGATGGGCGGTACATGTTGTGCGGAATATACATCAGCATACAAATATGACATACAGGAGATGCGTCTGTTTTTCTTGTTGGTATCCCGGTATTCGTTCAAGCTGTGCGTGGGAAGACCTGGATATGCGTGACATTTTGAGACATTCCATGATTGTATATTTATCTTTGTTACGATTCTTCTTTGAAATTGCGACAAAAATGATTAATGATTCCAATCTGTATTATTTTATGAATACCCCCAAAAATACTGGCTAAAACAAAAGAAGACGGACAGCCAGCGGCCTGCAAATAATCGGCAGTACAGAGCGCCAGAGAGCCCAATAAAACCCGTCGCCATGAGAAACCCAAAAGCCAAAAAGATTATAGTTGGCCAAATGCCAGGACACGCCAATGTCACGCCAATGTCGGTATCAATGCATAGTCGAAAGAAGATCAAACAGGGCCACAGGGCCATGAAGATGAAAAGTACAAAGAAGACAAAACAAACGCAATTGTCAACAGATGGAGAGTGCCATCACTTGGCCATTCGACAACCTCCAGCGCGCACACGACAAGTACCAGCGTCGACGGCAGGATCCAAATCACGTAGCTCTGGAAGAGGATCTTGGACATGGTCCGCTCATAGACGTTGTTGATCTGGCAGATCTGCGCCAGCTGCAGGGCGCTGGGGCGCCCGTCAGCAGGAAGCAGACAATGACAAAGATGGGGTCGTCCAGGATGGACACGGGCACGTATTTGGCAAACACGGCCAGAATGGGTGCCATGATGAGCGTGGGCAGCACCATGCGGCAGATGAGCGACGCAATGAGCAGACGCTTGCCAATCTGGGCCTCTTCGGGGTCGTGCGAATCGTGAGCTTGTGTGTTGCGTGCAAGGTTGGCGCCGAGCACTACCAGAATGAGAGGTACAGCAACACCCGCCGTCGAAGTGACTGCGCTCGTGACGCTGCTGTTGATAAACGAGCCCTCTTCGAAGAAGAGCCGCTTGAGCTCGGGGAACGAGGCAACAATCACAGCAATCAGCATCGCCCACAGCGGTGGGTTCATAAACTCCCAAATGAATTTCGACATCCCCGAAGCAACCTTTAGCATCGCCGTGGCAAACTTTTGCAGCGGACCGGGCAGCGAAGCGAAGATGCGGCTGCCTGTCGTCGCCAGCCAGTCCCCGGCGCGTACCCGGTAGGTTTCGAGGCGCACCTTGACGCCCTTGAGGCCTTCCGGAATCTCGGGCTCGTTGATGTTACGGATCCGCGGGAACGAAAGGATGCGACCGTGCAGCTCCGCAACGCCGCCGTTCGCAGTAGCCAGGCCGGAGAACTCGTTGCCGTCGACCGTGTGAATATGCTGCTTCGATCTGTGCTTCTTGGGCGTACGCTTGCCCTGACTGCTGCTGCCACTAATGTTGTCCTCCTCAGCATCCGATGCATACGGAGAGCCACACGACCGCGGCGCTACGGGCGTGCGGCCAGACGGGTCGAAGACATCCGAATAGTCCGTGACCGGGCTGTGCGACATGAGATCGTCGTCGTCATTTTCGTCATTGTCGGAGTGGGCATCGGCGCTAACGATAGCGCGCGGGCTACCGCCCTCTGTAGCCTCATCGTCCTCGGGATCGTCGCGATACCGGCCTTCCTCTGCAGTATCATGGTTGTACTCCTCATACTTGGACTTGGGTGCCAGCAGCACGTGGTAGCCCCAACTCCAGCGGACCAGCTGGCCCAGCTGCTGGAAAATCATCAGGTACAGGACGCCGCGTGCTGCAACATTGTCGTCGTTATCGCCAGTGATTCTGTCCCAGTGCAGGCCTTTGAGGGTTTGAGAGAGAGACATGACGAGAGAGATTGGAAGCGAGTTCGAGTTGCCAAAGACCTATGGAGGAAAAACGGAAAGTTAGCAATTAGGCCACGATGTCGCATTGCGCCGCAACGACTACCGAGATACAACTTACACCCATGGCAGTCACAAAGTTGGCGGCCCGTTTGTTGAAACCAAACAACTTCGTCACGATTTGGGACACACCGTACGATACAGCGGTCATGACGATGAAAATGATGGGTATGATGCCAAGCTCGACAAACTTGTCGGCATCAAGTTGAGCCGCAAGTTTTGTGAAAACTAAGAGGGTGATGGTCAGCGGTTTGTCAAGATGTTAACACAAAGGTCGACCAGCACATACTCAGACACGGCGTGAAGAGCATCACGTTGAGGTTTGCCAGAAACTTTTGCTTATCGGCATCAAAGTGGCCCAGACGTGCGATGATGTAGCCCGGCAAACTGACGCACACGACCTCCATGACGGCCTCAAAGACCAGCATCACGAGGCGCCCAAACGACGGATGTGAGCCATGAGATTTCATGATCTCTATGGCCTGCATCTCGGAGATGCAGCCGCTAGATAGGTACTCCATAGCAGTATTTGCGGCACACTGCTGGGGGTGGATGGGTCTGATTCGGGTTCGTTGAAGCTGATCAAGAGCTCTCGATAGATATAGAGGCCAGAGAACAGGTAGGCAAAGGGTCGAGGGAGTCGACAGATGAAGAGTTGCGATGGAAACGGCTGGCAAGCGCGAGCTCGAGGTGTCGTGTGCTCTTTCGTGTCCGGGCAGGGTTCGACCGTTCTATCAGGGTCGAGGTGACGCTGTTTTCGAGGGGTATTGTCTGATTGCGTTGTAAGACTTGCTTTGTCTGATTTTGTTACTGATCAAAGGGATGACTGAGCCCAATTCCAAGGACCTTGTCGTTCTGTCGCTTTTGGACAAGCCAAGGTGCGATTAGAGGGTTGATTGTGTGAATGGAGAAGTGGAAGAAGAGGGAGAAGAATGAAATACAAAACAAGAGTTTGATTGAGGGTTTTTGGTCACACGAGGAGTCTGGGGAAACGAGATGAAAAGATTTGCCTGCTCAGGAGGTCTATGAATTGCAGCCAGCGCAGGTGCATCGAACTCTCAACGTGAGGCGAGATCTGGGGAAACAATGGAGAAGGCCCAGCGCAACCAGATAATAAGCAAGAGCCCGGCACAGGCTTGATCGGTGCTAGAATGCTTGGTGGCGGATGCCAAGTCGCCCATCAATGAGGCATTGCTCTTGGACCTTTCACAAAAAAGACTGCATCACAGTGAACGAAGCCAAAAGCATTCAGAAAAAGTCGCGCGCCGCTAGCAAGAATCGATATGGGGGAGGCGATAAAAGCTGAAGGCGCGGATGGCGTGGATAGAATTGCGTGGATTGCGCGGATCGGGCGAGTAAGGGCGAACGATACAGGCATGTGGGAGGGTGCCGCGTTCAGATAAGGCGTGCACCCAAGTGCGCCAAGCCTAGACGAGGCAAGTTTCCTGGCCCTTTGCAGCATTTTTTTCTTTCTATTCGTTTTTGTTTCAGTTCAGCCTTTCTTGGCCGGATTTGTTCCAGTGTGAAAAGCCCTGTGCAGTCCCCTCAGGATCTGAAGAGCACTGGCTAGCACACTGTTGAGGCGGTGCTGCTCCGTCACCCAAAATCTTTGAAACCTTTCAGGTATCGGATCCTGCAAAGACGCCCAGTCCTTTTGCGACTGCCAGACCCGTTTTGTGGCTTTCGTGACGTATCTTCAGCTCCGGATCTGTTTCGTCGCCATCAACGTGTTTGCCTTTGTTTCTGCTTGTTGGAGCTTTTCGTTTGGAGCAGTGAGCGAGAGGGCGGAGCGGCCAATGGAATCACAGTTCAGACATGGGAGTCCATGGGAGTCCATGGGAGTCCTGCAGCCAAGCCTGCTCACGGTCTGTGTTACCGTGTCCAAAGTGTTTGGAAGGGCAGTTCGCAGCAGTCACTGTGCGAGCTCGGCGCCAACAATCAAGGGTCGAAACAGCAGAGCGTCAGACGACAGTGGGCCAACGGCGCTGGCAACAGGCACCAGGCAACAGTTTAACGGTGTTCGTGCCAACACAGCCAAGATGGACCCATGGCTGATGATCGGTGATTGATGACGAGGACGATGGATTGGGGATGATGATGGCGATCAGTGTGGCTGTAGCGGAAAATGACGATTGAGGTTTCGGGCAATCAAGGAAATGTAGTCGTACGGTGCAAAAGGATGGGAAGGAAAAGGGCAAAGCGATGAAATGGAGATTAGATTGGCTGAGGAAACATAGACGCAAGCACGACACGATTGCACCTGCCGTCAACGTGAAGCTCGACGAGCACAGAAAGGAGCGATTGAATCTGTAGGTCCGGAAGGAGGCCTTTAGGCCAGCCAATGATGAAACAGCAAGTAGTTTCGACGTGCGGATGTGCCAGGGTGGCTAAACACAGCAGGCACGATGGGTGTCGCTTCCCAGCCGGCTCGTCAGTGACATCGACAGTCTACGAGTACGAAATAGGCTTTTTGCCTAACATCTGTGGCTGTTGCCTGTGGCTTGTCTCGAATGTGACGATCACTTCAACGACGCGCCTTGATGCTTTACTCTGCGACTGTCCAGTCAGGTCCAATAGACGAGCCACAACTTAATGTCCGGTCGCCCCGACCAAGGCAGGCCGTTATTGCAGGTTGTGATTGCGAAATGGTAACGAACGCTGTCGAGGCGTACTAGACGAATTCGACAAAATGACGGAATGCAGTGGCCGCAGTCGACGCGGCCGCCGCAATGGAGTTGGGCTGCACACGACACGGCGTCTTGCCCTGATCATGGTGTAACATGTTGTCCCACATTGTCGTCTCAAGTCGATGCACCGCTACCCAACGAACAGTCGTGTCGAAGAAGCACGGCCGCGGCGACATCGCGCTATGGCGATATCGCAAGCCAACGAAAGAGTGACAAACACGTCGTGTGGGTACAATTTGAGAATGAAAGAAAAAGCTCATCACTAGCAACGGACGATTTGTACGATTTGCAATTAGGGTCAGCCCATCTATTCACAACAGAACGGAGGCCTCAGCCGGGCCATTGTTGACCGTCCATCCCCTGCTAAAAATTTGCGCCAAAATGAAACAGCGACAAGAAAAGTACCAACGGGCTGGCCGAAGACTGTTGGACAAAGCCCGGGACCAGGCGCCGTCGCTTTGTCCACGGCGAGAGTGCCGAAGGCGTGCGCGCACTCCCGCTAGGCAGCGGGATGGCCCTCACATTCGCCCTCGGACAAGCAAACGAAGCTTTTGAGAACTGTGCTCCGTACGCCGTATGTGAGTAGCACGGAGTGATTGCTGCGCCCCGTTCGGCCGCCAGTCGCATCCGAGGCGACTGTCAGGCGAGAGCGCCTTGCTTTCAAAATAGTTTTACACCTTGTGAGCTCATTGAGCCCCAACATCCCCATAGGGCCACCAGAATACCACAGACCGGCGATGGCTAGGAACCAAAAAACCGGCTCGAGAAAGCCCCAGCACGCCGACTTGCCTACCTGGGTTGGGCTCGTGCGTCCGTCGCTCCAGAGCTGTCAGTCTGTGGAGAATCTGAATCTCATTGGCCCACTCGACTAAGACGCCATTGACCGGGCCCCATCCGTCATCCCATGCCATCGCGTGGGAAGAGGCAGAGAAACAGAGGATCTGTCAAGCTGCTAGTGCGACGGAGGATTGAAGCATCCTGTCCACTTTGCCTTACTGCTGCCTGGTAAGGAAAGGATGTGCAGCACAGGGGAGAACGGGCACCAGATCGTTGAGACCTGAAACGACGACCAGCAAACATCGGCTGACGGAGGCGATAGTCAACATCATCGACACTGGTGGTCTACTTCGTAGGGTGAAACGAACAAAAGGTGGGTGCCCAAGACAAGGGCACTGGAAGACTCTCCGGCGCCGACGGGTTGGTCGGTGAAAATGTGTTGATATGTTGATACTCGTTTGAGTTGGAGCACCCGAACGTCTGGCATCGACGAGTCCTCCGCGGAGTAAAATATCGGCAGAAATAATGCTGTGCACGTGCGTGGAGCACTCAATGCTGTACGGAGCACTTCGTATGCAGGTCAAAGGCATCTCCCGTCATGGATGGCTGTGGAGCCCGTCCGCCAGGGCATTGCGAATACGCCGACAAACGCATGGGATGGGATATCAAAAATTTGGACCGGCGTCGCGTACCGAAGTCGAAATTCGCCCGATGTCGACATACGGAACACGTCGTAACATTGTAAGGACCAGGAGGCATACGAAGTAAAAACAAGCTTTGGTAGACAACGACACAGCAGGAGAAATACGACATCGAGACACGACTCTCTTCGAAACATCTCCCATGCTACACCAACGTCATGAGCGGGTCGTCCAGCCACAGCGTTGTGGTCAACGTCATTGACCTCTCATCCTACATGTCCTCGTCTGCTCCTTTTTGCTTGTTTCGCCCGCTTGACGCAGCGCTGCCCTGGCTGGCGGCCAGACCACACCCCATTGGTGCTTGGTGTGTGCTTTGGTGCGGTGGGCAAGGAAGAGGATTGGGCCGTGTCGTCCTGCATGGCACGCTGCCGAGCCGGGGTAGGCTGCTGCAAACGACAGACGATAGGGGCTAGCGGGTTTGAGCGGTGGATTGGGCTTTTTAGTCAGAGCCTACTTCATACGAAGTAGAAGCATTTCAAGTGGGTATTTGAGGACGTGTCGGGAATGGTGAATGTCGTGGAAGACGCTCCGGGGCAGAATGGAAAAATGCCATGGAGACTGCTCATCGTGGCTGGCAAGCGCGTTGGCGTCTACGACGTACGTCGTATTTTAAACAGACAAGTATCACGTCATCGAAGGAGCGAATGCAAGAAGACCAAATAAGAAGAAAGGTATGACGGGGCAGCTTGATGAGAGAGTCCTTGGACCAGGACGACGACGACAACGACAACGACAACGACAACGGTTTGCCCAACTCGCAGCTGTTGCAAAGACAACGGACAGGGATATAAAATAGAAAAATACGAGGACCTCGTACGCGTAGGTGACCAACAGAACGAATGTAACAACACCCCAAGTGCCCTGGCCCGGGCCCAGCACATGCCGCAGTCAGGCCGCCGTCGGGTTTCTACTCGCAAGCTCTTTGTTTTTCTCGTTCCTTTTCCTGCTGAGGTCCAACGAGGACAGCAGCACCGCTAAAAGTGTTCAGTGTCTCATCAGCCTCTAGTTTTGCTAGCGCGCGACATTTCCGGAGCAGTGTCTACGGGGCGACTTTGTGGCCCCGTCTCATCTCTCCTGGGCCGAGTACTTCGTCCTCGTATCTTGCGCCTCAGCACTCTGTGGACGGAGTACGAAGTACTTCGTATTGTCTGTTGGAGGGTCCACCGCCCACCTCGGGGCGTTCGTCGGGCTCCTGCCGCCTGTAACAACAGGGCCACACAGTCCTGAGTCAGAACAGGAAAGGCCAACAGGGCAGTGGGCCCGGCCTGACCAGTCCAAATATGGCTAGGACAGACCGAGGGGCAAAAATGAGCGTTGGTTTGTTGGCTTGTTGGTGGCTGTCAGGAGGATGTGAGATGACAAGAATGCAATTGTCTTGACCTGCGACAGGGCTTTGATGACAAGGAGGCGTTTGAACCTGGCGAAATGTAGAGTGCACAGCATGCTCTGCTGTTTGAGTCCTGTGGCTTTGCCTTTGCCTTTGCCGCTCTTTCCTCATTCTCGAATATCGTCTCTGCGCTTGTGTCGTGTGTGGATGTCGACACGGCCCAGCCAAGGCAGGAACGACAAGAGTCTAATTGCTCATCTCCAACCGGGCTCTTGCCCCCATCCTACAGTACGAGTAATAGTACCCGATAACTACTCCATAACCCGTACCTCCATGCCTCCATGCCTCCTTCCTCGCCGTACGGAGGGCTCTCATGTCCGCGGTCGCTCTTTCTCCATCTACTCAGTAGTCTACGAAGTACATACACTCGAGGCCGTCCTATTGCTCCATAAACCCACTGCTTCCTGGACTCTACTTTGCTCCTGACTTCTCTTGATCCCTTTCCCCCTCGCCTTTCTTTCTCCCTCCCTTTCACGCTCTCTTCGACTCTCCGTTTGCATCTCCATCAGCCAACGCCCTTCAGACTTCTTGACGGAAACGCCCACCTGTTCTGTCGAGCCACCTAGCGTTGTCTCTTCACACTCTCCTCTGCCCTGCAAAGAGGCGACACCAGGCACAAGCACAAAGATACTGGAAGCTTACAGCAACCGCCGGCCCCGTCTTTGCCCCTGGCAGAAAAGGCAGAAAAGCGCAAAGGACAGAGAGCGCAAGCAACTACAAAGTACTCGTACAGAAATCACAGGGACCACACGATCCTATCCACACGTCAAACGAAGACTCGGTGCTCCTCGGTCCTCGCCTAGCCAAACGCCCACGTACAGAGCTTGGCCATAGCTCGACACGCCATCGCAGCCACCCCCCCTTTGTGCGAACAACGACCTATACTCGGCATTCCTTGGCTGCTGTATCTCCTGTCCCTTCTTCACCCAACCTCTGTCGCCTCGCAATACTACTCGACGGACGATATTGCATCAAATATCCTATGGCCTCTTCTTTGGCCTGTTTTGCCTGCAAAAGTCCTGTTGGGGTCCTCTCTCGCTATCTGACAGTCGAGCGTTCCTGATCCGAAAACGTGGAGACTGTCTTGGCTCTTCGACAAATCCGCATAAGCAAGCCAGTTGCAAACACGAGAAAAGGAAAACTAAAAACTAAGCACGCCCCCCACAACGATACAAAGAACCTGTCACCGTTCGGTGCACTCGCAATTGTTCAGCCTCTCTACTACGATACACACATGCTACTGCCGCAATAACACTTGACGTTGTTTTTCTCCTCCTCTTTTCCCATTTTCTTCCCCTCTCCCTTCCCCCTCACGCCTGTTTTCCTCAAGAGGGCACCGTCTTTACCCCTTCACGCCTCCTCCTCCCCCTCCCCGCTCTCCAAAATGTCGCATACCGACGTTTCCGCGGCGAGCACGCCGGACGAGTTTCCGGACAGCGACCCTGTCTCGCCAGGCTCCGCCGACGAATCGTCCGGCAACACCGCCCCGGGCGACTATACTAGCCCACATGGCGAACCGGCGACTGCCAACCGCTCACCCTGCGGCTCCCCCTCCCCTCGCAGCCACACGACGCGTGCCATCTGTGCGCGCCGCTTCGGACCCCTCCACCACCACTTCCACCGCCAGCATCAACATGAGCCCCTCTTCGACTGTGACTGGCACCCTCAACAATGCCCGTCGCCTACACCCTCTGCCAGCAATCTGCCACTCGACCTCATGGCCAAGGCGCGTGCCCTCCAACAGCAGCGCATGGCCATGTCGCCACATCACCCAGGGTCTGCTGGGGCAAACGGCGCGATGGATGCATCACGCAGCGCATCACCTGGTGCCATGGCTGGCGGACTGGTCGGAGGCGTCCCAGCGAATCTTTGCATGCCGTCACGCATGAACCGGGGCATGAACCTCGGTGGCATGACACGGCCGACAGCGCCCGGGTTTCAGTCGGCACCAGCCGTGCCCAGCCTTTCGGGCAGATCGGGTGGTCCGAGCCTGAGCGAACGGCGAGCCATGAAGCTGGGTCCATTACCGGGAAACGCTGGCGGTGCCCACCCCGCTCGCGGTCCACCAAAACTGTCAGACATGGGCGGCGGTGCTGGTCCAGGGCTGCGGCCACCACTCAAGGGCGGTGCCCTCAGCTCCAAGATGAGCGATTTCAAGCACTACATCGACGCCGAAAAGGGCTGGATCACCTTCGAGGGTGCGGCCACCATCACACGGACGGGCGTCAACTTTGTGGGCGGCCACGCGTTCAAAATCTCGCTCGACGAGATTCAGGTTCTTGACGAGTTAGGAAAGGGAAACTACGGCACCGTCTTCAAGGTTCGCCATGCCAAGCCCGCCGTCCCACGGTTTGGCCAGGGCCTGAGCGGCTTCAAGAACACGATTGGCCAGCAGCAGCAACATGCGGCAGCCCGTTCATTACAAACAACACAGGCGGATGGCGCAGCCAGCGTCTCTACCGGAACCTACGACAAATCCGCTAACAACGGCACCGCGGTGGCCGGCACGAGCGGCAAGGTCATGGCCATGAAAGAAATTCGGTTGGAACTCGACGAAGCCAAGTTCTCTACGATCCTCAAGGAGCTCGTCATTCTGCACGAGTGCGTGTCCCCATATATTATCGACTTTTATGGCGCGTTTTTCCAGGAGGGTGCCGTGTACATGTGCATCGAGTTCATGGACGGCGGCTCTATCGACAAGCTGTACGCTGGCGGCATTCCCGAGAACGTCTTGCGCAAGATCACCTACTCGACGGTCATGGGCCTCAAGACACTCAAGGACGACCACACATCATCCACCGTGACGTCAAGCCCACCAACATCCTAGCCAACTCCGACGGCCATGTCAAGATTTGCGACTTTGGTGTGTCGGGCAACCTGGTGGCCTCCATTGCCAAGACCAACATTGGCTGCCAGAGCTACATGGCTCCAGAGCGCATCTCCGGCGGCGGCATGTCGGCGGGCGGTGCGAATGCCGAGGGCACATACAGCGTCCAGAGCGACATTTGGAGTCTTGGCTTGACCATTATCGAATGTGCAATGGGCCGGTATCCCTACCCACCAGAGTCTCCTCCACCATCTTCAGTCAGCTGAGTGTAAGTCTCTTTGCCGTCTTTATTGCCGTCTTTATTGCCGCCCTCATTACGCACTCCCTCTTCACAATGTCTAACTCATTTTCAGGCTATTGTCAATGGCGAACCGCCAAACATGCCCGCAGGCTTCTCAGCAACGGCGGGCGATTTCGTCGCTCGTGTCTCAACAAGAACCCTTGAAGCGGTCGACCTATTCTATGCTGCTGAACCACCGTGGCTGAAGCCTCTTGCACAGGCTGCGACAGTCATCGAGGAAGAGGACGAGTCAGAGTCAGATTCGGATTCCGGTTCGGACGACAAAAAGGCTGCTGCAGCCGTGAACAAGCTCAGATTGAGCGACTCTGGCGTTGCTGGCGACGCCGAGGTTGCGGCCTGGGTCACAGAGGTCCTGGAGCGGAAGAAGAACGAGAGCAACGAGGCAGCAAATGCCGCCGGCACAAGCCGGCATTGCACGCGGCGCCCCTGGCTCCTTGATTACTCCTTTCTCTCTCTGTTGTACACTTCCCTCACTTCCTTCACTTCCTTCACTTCCTCACTTCCTCACTTCCTTCACTTCCTTCACTTCCTCCACTTCCCTCACTTCCCTCACTTCCTTCACTTACATACCTGCTTTCATTTCTCTTACCCTTATTTTACCAGCTTCTTTCTCATAAATCTACATTCTGCTGTTCAGCTACTATTTAACATCAGGAGTCATATCTTGTGTTCCAGAACCACGCAAAAAAGCGCCTCCCCTTTCACCGAGTCGACAGTAGGACAAACAACAGGTACCGATCGAATGACCCGACTACGGAAGGGCCAAGACTGCATTCAAGAAGGGTGGCACTCAATTTTGGTGTTCCGATTATGTCTTTTCCAATTCTGATCTAGTCTGCTGTTCTTTTTGTTACTCTGGCGTTGGCAAGTTTCCTGAAAGTTTCTTGTGCTTGGAGGCTGCATCATTTCTCATTTCTGTCCTTTGTGCATCTCACTCTTGCGACTTCCCCCATTCTACCCTGTACCCACTGCTGCTGCATATCTGCGATTTTATCAATCTTGTTGGCTTGTTTTCCATATAAATCTCGGTGGTTCCAGGGCGGCAGCTTGTTCTTATTGTCTTATTATGCATTTGGCTTTTCCATCACGTATACGCCCCCTCAAAGAAAGACCACTGCAGCAACCGCAAATCTCAATCGTCTCATTTTGTCCTATTTCAACTTGTCATTGCAAGAATCATGAACCGTTCATGTTCGCACATACGATATCTGAAGCCTCGTGATAACGTGCACTCCAAGAATCTCAGATATATTCAGGGACCCCTAAACCTGAGGAACAACAAGAAAACGTTCTGCCCATACCATCGTCCAAACAATTATACATGACATCCATGATACGTACATGTGCAACAACCAGATACTGCGCCCCAAATAATATGAAAAATCTAAAAAGAGTCCGTGAAACAGCCGCTACAGCTGTGGCCGCCCAATGACCTTTGGCTTGTCCTGCTTCACATTCCCTGACGCTGACTCGTTTGCTGACAATGTCTCCTGTGCCCCTTCAGATGCCGCGTCCAATGTTGTCGGTTCTGTCAACTCGGCAGCCGGCGCTGCTGCCACTGGTGTCTCGGAGCCGACTGCTGCCGTGTCTTCGGCTGCCTTGGCATTGTGCGAGGGCAAATCCTTCTCCTTCCCGCTCTCGTCCAGCTTCAAAAGGGCCTCAATTTCGTTGGCAATCTCGTTGACTTCGGCCTCGGCCGACGACAGCGCTCCGCCAACCTCGGGCGGCTGGTCGTTTGAGTCGTCGTACTCGTCGCCCACATACTTGGTCTCGTCTTGCCGTCGAGCTCGAGCGTCTTGCCAATCTCGTCATCGTCTTTCTTGTCGTTGTCGTTGCCGTTGCCGTTGTCGCCATCGTTGTCGCTGTCACTGTCGCTGCTTTCACATGCGGGTGGCCGCGGGCCGGCCGCAGCCAGCAGTGCCTCCTGTTTTCGCTGCCGCTCCATCTCGGCGTCGCCCACCATGGTCCGCCACAGCTCGTCCAGCTCGGCCCGCCAGCCCAACGCGTCCGCCAGCTTTAGCACACCAGAGTCGCAGCTGCCGAGCGCCAGCACGTCGTCGGCCCGGGAGCCGAGATCGCCGACCACCTCGCGGTTGAAAAGTACGCGCGGCACGTGTCTGGTGCCATGGTCGGCAGCCCCGCAAAGGGTACACAGTCAGTGACGTGCCCAGCACGAGCACGAGGTCGGCATCGGTGGCGGGCAGCTTGCCCAGCTCGTGAAAGCGCGATGGCAGGCTCTCGCCGAAAAGACAATGTCGGGCTTCACCAGGGCACCGCAGCCGGGCTGCTTGCAGCGGGCACACGGGCGTCGCGCACATGCTCGCGCATCTCGTCGTCTGGGAAGGGCGTGCGGCACTCGAAATTGATGCAGCGCTGGGTGGCAAAGGAGCCGTGGGCCTCGACAATGCGGTCGGCGGGGACACCAGCGGCGCGCTCGAGGCAGTCAATGTTTTGCGTGAAGAGCATGCGCAGGAGGCCCTTGGAGGCGAGGAGCGACAAGAAGGCGTGGGACACAGTGGGGTGGAACTGGCCGGGTAGAGCTCCTTGCGAGGACGTAAAAGGGTCGCGGGTTTTCGCGGAAGTAGTCGATGCTGAAGACGGCCTCTGCATAGGGCAAGTTCAGACGCTGGAGGTTGGCGTAGAGGCCGGTCCCCGGTGATCGGAAATCAGGAACTGCCACGTGTTAGTGGAACGCAAGGTCTGTTGTACTCGTCTGTAGGCATGCATCGTAGCATACTTCCTGCTGCTGTGGAGATGCCTGCGCCGGTCAGGGCAACAATGCGCCGGGCTTTGCCATCGAGGATCAGCTGGGCCACGGCCTCAGACTGCGGTCGTGCAGCGTCTGAGGCGGCTTGCTGCCGTCAATCTGGTTGGACACTTCCTGACCCATCCTGCCGAATCTGTTGGTGCGGTTGTTGTTGCTGCTGTGTGTATCTTTGCTGCGCCGTCCGGCACTTCCAACTTGCAGCGGACGGTCGGCGCGACGTTCTTGTTTTTCTCTGCGAGAGAGAGGCGGCGGCGGAGATGTGGACGACGACCACCGCGGGCGGTGACGGTCTTTCCGACGGCGACCTATGGTGGATGTGAGGCTGCGAAGCCAAAGGCGATGACTGTGACAATGAGAGAGAAGTAACGAATAGAAAAGAAAGAAGAAAAGCTCGCTTTCTCGGACTACTAGAGGTTCGACTCTGCGAGGCGTGAAAGTCGGAGTGCTGATGCAAGCGGCAGTGCACACAAAGGAAGTTATCAAGGCAGCGCTTCGCCAGGGTCGTGAGAGCTGTTGAAGAGCGAAAGCGGTTTCGTATGTTGCCCTTTTGCTCTTTTGTACTCGTATATGACAGCCTTGTCAAAGGTTGATCAGTTTTCCTCTTTTCTTTCGCCAGCGGCTCGCGAGGGAGATTTGGCGTCTTATCTTATCAGCTAAAGTGCGACAGCCTGTTGCGAGGAGAGGAGCACTCCGGTAATACGTCATACGGGAAGCGGTCGCTTTGTTACTCTGCCACAGTCACTGGCCGTCTTCAAACTCATCATGCTGGGAAGAGAGATCAGTGTAACACGAGAAGAGACGTGATAAAAAGACGATGAATTATGTACTTGTGAGATGAAGTAGCCGGCAGGTGGTGAGGCCCGTTTCAGCTAGTAGATGTGTCGGGGCTTGGCGCATATAATCAAATATATAGAGTGATCCAACACGGACTTGTAGTCAGCCTCTGAAATTGATTCTAGTTATTGTACGGTTTTGTAAGAATCTAAACGAATGTCTCTTGAAGTCCGCTCCAAGATGAATGACTGTTGTATGTACTCCAAGTATGGCCAGTGGCCTGCGTTCGGGCTTCTGTTTCCTGCTCTTAGGTGTTTGAACAGGGCCCTGTCAATAGATTGTCGACGTGCAAGCTGTGCAAGTGATGTGCTTGCAAATTGACGAGCTAGGTCTGAAGCCCGTGCAGTGTGTTTGCCACAGTCGACTATGCAGTGTTGCGGCCATTGAGCATGCTTTGTTGTGCGACCCTCCATGTTGAGTCCGCCACCGCCTCAGTCCCAGTCGTCGTCGCTGTCGTTCTTGCGGTGGTCCCGGCTTGTCTTGATCGACTTGTTGGCACCAGCCATGATACGCTCCTCTTCGGCATCCTCAGCCGCTCGCCGCCGCTTCAGCACGCGCATGTCGTTGTCTGCGACCGCGCCCACCTCGACCAGCAGCGCATCCATGTTCAGCATGCTCATTTTAACGCCGCCCACCATGGCCAGCGTCACGACCTGCTTGGCAATGTTGCCGTTGCGGTAGACGAGGATGGTCGGGCAGTTGCGCTCTGGGTAGCCCTCGATGGCCTGATCGGCGCGCATCTCGCAGAACTTGACCTCGCCGTACTCCCTTGCGGCCTGCCGGAAGAGCTCTGACAGCACGCGCGACTCGATGTTGACGCCCGTCGACGACATCAGATTCACAAACACTGGCGATCCCTGCCCCTCGCCTGCGCGGCCGTCCTGTTTCGACGCCTCCGTCACTTCGCGGTTGTATTCGGGCTTGGAGATGGGATATACGCTGCCGTAGACAGCCTTCTTCTGCAGTGCGTGCAGCTCCTGCATGCGCTGCTGCCGGTAGGCGTTCAAAAAGTCCTCGTCCTCCAGGTCCTCAAACTCGTCCAGCTCGTCCAGGTCTTTGCCCTCAAGGCGGTTCTCATGTGCGATGCGGCGGCCCTCGAGAATGGCCTCCTCGATCATGGGCGTTGGGCTTGGCGGCTTTTCGGGGATGACGCCATGTTTGCGAAGGATTTCGTTCCTGGAGAAAAGCAAGCAGTCAGAGTCAGTCCTGCATCCTGAGCCACTTCCGGCGCAATGACTCAACCATTGACTCCTTTGGGCTCGAATGCTCACCATTCAGTATCTGCGTTCGGATCGTCCACCGGCACCGCTATCCTCTGGTCCATCGGCGCTGCCATTGTGACTATGTGTTTGTATATGACTGCGAGAGGAAAGGAAGAGTCGACGGTAAGCTGAAGCGCTCGAGTGAGAAAGCATACAAATCACGGCGCACTTTGAAGATGTCGTGGAGTCGCGGGATCCAAAGCTACCATGCTTCGCATGACTGCCCACCAACAGATGGGAGCTGAGGGAGCATCGTCCGCAGCCAGCGTTTTCGGGCAGCCTACGAGTAGGGGAGCTCGCACTGTATGTTGGTTTCTGTAGCGGGGTGTACCGCCCCTTGTGACGCCCAGCTTACAGGGGCTGAGGGAGTCAGAAATGACTAATCTACAGATCCGCTAAGCCTCTCCTGGAAGCTACTCGTGTGGCGCAAGTGCACGTGATAGACCTCTGGCAGAAACCCTAATGCGCTAGGCCCAAGAGTGGCTAGAAAGATGAGGCCAGCCCCAAATTTTGGTGTGTTCGCCGCCGTTTTGCTGGTCCCTCCAGAAAGTTCGCCCATTTTGCCCTTGCATTGCGAGCCTCTGGTTGGCCCAATATTTATGGGCCAAATAAAAATTTCTGGCTCTTGCCCACTCTGGCTTTTTTTTCGCCCGCCCACACACCGTCTCCCTCCTTTGCCCTTGCCGTTTGGGCCTTCTCTTGCCCTCATTTTGCTTGACTCCTCTTTCTGACTTTTTCCCACTCCTCTCTTCTTCTCTTCACCCAACCCCAAAACAACCTCAACAACCAAAACCACGAGCGTCGAAATCTGTTTGTTCTAAACATCCAGATTTTTAAATCCTACCGATTTCAATTCGCTCGATTTTTCGATTCATCTCGACAATTTCCTCAAACCGTCAAAATGGTGCGTGCAACAGACCTTCCTCGATGGACGGAGCTTTCAGGAGGACAATTGAAAGAGGAGGACAATGGACGACGACGAGAACACTCGGCAGCATCGACATCGACACCGGAACACGACGACAAGCGATCCCATTTAAGAGGAGGTTGAAAGCAATTTTGCTGGAGGCTTTATCAGCACATACCCCATATCGAAGGCAAACAGTATTCATAATTGGACACCGAACAGCACGACAACAAACGTCAACAACAAACGTCAACAACGCAACACGACCAAAGATTAATGCTGCCGAGACTCGAATACCGACACTGACACCGACTCTGGAGATTGATAATGGCGCTGGATTTTTTTTTGATCATGATGCAGAAGTGCTGACATTTTTCTTCCAGGTTTTGGCCGTTGATCTGCTGAACCCCAGCGCCGCCGCTGAGGCCAAGAAGCACAAGCTCAAGGTACGACTGGACCACGATACCCATTTCTCTCTCCGTTTGTTGCGAGCACCCGTCGCTCGCGCTGCTCTCACCAGTAGTACTAACGTAATTCCTTAGACCCTTGTGCCTGCCCCCCGCTCGTTCTTCATGGACGTCAAGTGCCCCGGCTGCTTCACCATCACCACCGTCTTCTCCCACGCACAGACCGTTGTCATCTGCCAAGGCTGCACGACCGTCCTGTGCCAGCCCACCGGTGGTAAGGCGAGACTGACTGAGGGCTGCTCTTTCCGGAGAAAGTAGACGGTTTATCTTACACAAGCGAATCGAATCTTCTTTTTTCTCTTCCTTTGTTCTCTAAACTCGTCAAAAAATGTCTTCGATATCAGCTTTCGGATCGATGAAATAAAATTTGAACAAGCAATGAAAATTCGACCGTCTTCTTCCGGCTCGCTTCTCTTCCCTGACTTGTTTCTTATTTCGTTTTCTCGGTCTTTTCTCTCCTCTCAGCCTCTCAGTCTTGTGTTTGGGAGGCTGTACTTTCTCTCTTTGCTTTATATTTCACCATGTGTTTACTCGCACCTGTTTCGCCTTCGCATCTTTTTTTCTCGATTCAGGACGGACTATTTATTTGAGTCTTGGCCGATGACCGAGCGACGACAAAAAGAAAAACGACACGACCACCTCCACGGCGCGATATCCCTTCTTTGTTTCTTTCCCTCTATTTCACGGCGCTGGATCGACAATGATGGTTGAGGCTTGCTGAGGTTTCTTTGCATGGAGCAGCGTTGGGCCTCGACTTGGGCCGTGAGGAAACTCATCCCATGTCAAGTTTCAAAGCGCTCTTGGGAAGAAGCCAACCAGTCTCAGAGATCATCGCTCCTCTGCCAACCTGAAGTCTGAGGAAGAGGGCTAAGGAGAGAGTCTGCGTCTTCTCATGTTCTTTATCATGTTTAAAGACAAACTCTCAATACAAAACGACAAAACGCGGATAGAAGATGGAGCCAGCAAACTTGAGTTCGGTACAGCCAGGACGGCATTCTTAAAATGGGGGTAGCGAACAGGGAAGCGGACTCCAGGAAGAACGGAAAAGAATAAAAATGGCAGAATGGATCAAAAGCCGAATGTTACAAAACTGGAGGGGCGTTTTTCGGATCCGGATATCTTGCAACTACACCAAAAAAATATACGAAAATTATTTAACAACTGTCCCTGAGTGATGAGTACTGAGTACTTGGTGTGTCCTGATCGTCTCGACATGAGTCTCATTACAGGACATGTAGCTCAACAATATGAAGCAGAATGCGAAACTGGACGTATGAAATCTACTCTTCTACGAGACGGGCATTGCATGCGCTGTCTGGTTGCCATTTCAGACTCGATATTGAGCCATCCGTATGTAGGGAATCGTAATGTGAGAAGTCATGCCATGCTGAAGTTGCCTTGTAGATGGATGGGCTGGCTGCCTTGATGCGGCACAGTAGTTTTATGGAGCTGGTGGACAAAGCGCCTGCTAAAGGTACATGGCCGAACAGCACCAAAGATAGCGCATGCTTTCAGGGCGTTGGCCTCACTCGGCAAGGCTACTAGAAAATTCTTGGGCGCGTCCGTGAATTTAGGCAGGAGTTTCCTTGCTCACAAGCTCACGACAACAACAACAAATCACGGCAGCGACAACAGCACGGCCTGCTTGCCAGTTGCCCACCACCAGCGACAAAGATGGCATCTGCCACGCCTAATTCCACGCCGGCGGTCGACCAGACCTATGGACAGCGCAGCGTGTTTGGCGGCGAGGGCCTGTCAACGGCGCCCATAGACGCAGACCTCGACTGCGAGGACGAGCAGGACGCCCTGGCCTACCTGCGGCTTGTCCGGTACGTTGCCTCCCTGAAGATGCTCTTCTGTCTGCTCGTGAATGCCTGCTGAACGAATCGACAGCTAACCTATACTGTTGTTATTGGCTGCAGGGACGAGGCAAAAAAGATCCCACACGTCATGGTGATGCCGCGGCATGGACCACAGGCCTTTCCACCTGGCTTAGCAGCTACCGCGACCGCGACGCCGGCCTCAACACGGACCAACGCCCAGAAGAAGAAGCGGCGGCGGCGCAGCGGCATTGGGACGAGCAAGACGACGGAGCCGACGCAGACGTGTCGTACACGGCTGACGGCGAGTCTCATGACACTGGCAACGCAGCCAAGAAGCGGCGAGTGTCTCGGCAGCAGGCTGTGTCTGTCGGGCTGTCATACGACGACGAAGGCCCGGCAATGGTGGCCTGAGCTACGAAGAGGAGGGCGAGGAACAAGACGAAGAGGACGAGGGCGAGGCATCGGACGACGGCGACGCCGACGCCGACGGCAACACCGAGCAAGAGTACGCACTGGAGCGCCGCGGGGGGTTCGAGAGCAGCGCCGGAGACGCCCGCGGGTTCTACCACGACGGCGCCTACGTTGCAGCACCACTCGGGGAGGTGCTGGCGCTTCGTCACCGGCTACGCATGCCAACGGAAACGGACACGGGCAACGCGGTGCTGCTGGACTCCATCCTGATGTCGATGCCGACCCCGAGGCCGAGTCTGCGCGCTTTAGTGCCGCTTACCGGTCTCGCCTCCTCCTCACCCACTTCGCCCAGCTGCGCGCCATTGTGCGCCCGGGTCCAGAGGACCTGGACAAGCTCAACGACGCGGTCGCCGCTCTGCCGCCCGACCATGACACGGACGTCGGTCCCCTGAGCACGCGCTCCGGTGTGTACCGTCGCTGGACGCACTTGTTGCGCACGACCAATCCGCTGCCCGCGCAGATTGCTGCCATGGACAAGCTTAGCGTGCTGCGGCTCCTGCGGGTGCTTCTGCGTGCCCTGCTGGCGGGCGGCTCGACCTCGTCGCGGTCGTCGCGGGCGGGGCGGTTCGAGCAGAAGCTGGTGGGCGGCGGTGGCCGGGGCGGCGGTGGCGGTGGAAGTAGCGGCCTCGACATGACTGGCCGCACGAGCCGGTGGCTATGGTCGCTGTTTGCACGGCTGCCGGACCGAGGTGAACTGGACTACCGCGAAGTGGGCTACATTCGGGATGTGGCGAAGCAGGCCGTGATGCGGCTGGCGCACCTGAGCTACGACATGACCGGGACGGATGTTCCCGCGGGTGGTGGCTACGGAGAGGACGGAGGCGATGGAGAGGACGGAGACGACGGAGACGACGGAGAGGACAGAAAGGAGGCGGGCGAGAATACAGATGAGGGCGTCGAGGGGACGGGAGAAAATGGTCAAGACGGTGCATTTGCAGTGGCCAACAGACAGGAGGATGCAGATGACGTGCCCATGGACATGGGGTCTGAGCCAGAGACGAACGCGGTCAAAGAGGCCGTGCCGGATGCTGTCGCTGCAGAGGCCGGAGGGGCCAACAAGTCCCTCGACACGGTGGAGCGCAAGGACGATCAACAGGTCCATGAAGACGAGGACGACGAGGTGCAGCAGAGGGCGACGTTGGAGATGGTGCTGGCCGTCGCCGGCGAGTTTTACGGACAGCGGGACCTGCTGGCGTTCCGGACGCCCTGGCCAGCGGCACCGTCGATTTGATAGATACCCATATGAGGAGACAGTCTGCTGTTCGGATGGTCGAACATTCCGAGAAATATACAAAGCATGTTGAGCATACGAGTGCATCATCTTCCCATAATCATCGTTAAGGTCACGTGAACAGAGCACTTCAGCACGTGCTCCTCGATGGACGGCGACAAGAAGCTCTGCCCGGCTTCCATTCTCTGATGCCTCCAGTCCCTTGCCGGGCATCCCGTGAAAGGCATAGCCACAGCTTGGAATTACTCGTAGAGGTTGTGCTGCGGGCATTTCTTGGTCAAGCACCACTTAACGCGTCCAAGGGGAAAAACACGACGGCGACGCGTCTCGATATACGAAGAAACTAGTCCAAAAGCGGCAATGTCGAAATCCCCACAAGGCAGTCGGCACAGGCGCTACTGCCCTCCCTATCTACGGGCTCTGGAGAAGCCCCCAGCCATCGCTTTCTCTCCTCCCAGTTTCCTCGTTATTGATTTTCCCATTCATCGTCGTCCGCCTCCACCCATCAACTACAAGGGATCAACTGTCCACTTTCTTGTGCATCCTCTCCCTCTCCTGTCATTTTGTCATTGTGTCATTTTGCCATTCTGTCTTTTTTTATCACGCAAACAGTTAGCCGGTCAAAACGCACGCCAGCAGTTAATTGCTTCGTTTCGTCCGCTTCCTCTTCGTCATCGACCACTCTCCACTCATTGCTTTCTTGCTTTTTGCCTTTCCCAGTTTCTTCGGCTCTACAGCCGTATCCATCGTCTCTACGACAACGACTACGACAACGACCCTTTTTTGAACCCCTCATCTCACACAGCATTCATCCCCATCACAATGGCCTCGCACCGTGTCAAGCGCCCCTTTGCGGGCCAGGCTAGCGACCCTTCACAGCGTCAAATCACCAGCTTCTTCGACCGCAGCAACGACGGCGAGGCCTCCTCCCCATCCGATCGTCCGTCCCTGGAACGCCGCTCGTCGACGCCGCTGCTGCCGCCTGGCGTGCAGGCCAACCTGCTGTCCGTCGGCATGCGTGTTCGCAAATCGGTGCCAGAGGGCTACAAGACGGGCAAGGAGGAGATGGAAGGCCGCCCGGCTGTTGCTGCCCGAGAAGAGCGGCGCTGCCAGCACCGACACCAGCACCCTCGCTCACCGCCTCCTACAGCTGCCCTGCTGCCCCGTACAATGGCTCCAATGCACACCATGCCAGGCCGGGCCCTGCTCAGCGTGAACTCGCGCCGTTTTGCGGCCTGCACAAGATTGGCGGTCTGGGCGTGCAGTCCTTTGGCGACGGCGGCGACGGCCGGCCCATGTTTGCGGCATCCCTTTTCGACGGCAGCGTCAACGAGGGCGACGGCATGGAACCGCCCAGCCTGACGAGCAGCCAAGAGACGGTGTCGTCGACGACATCCCCCACTATGTGCCTCCGTCTTCGCGGTTCAACAACTACAACAGCTCGGACAGCTTTGGAGCAGCAGCCTCGTCGACACGCAAGCGGTTCTACGACCAGGAAGAGGAGGGTGCCGGGGACGGCGCAGGTACCGGCAGCTCCTCCTTCCGGGTCCACGAAGACGCCTGTCTGCCCGTTTCTGCCCCCTTGTCCTCGTCCGTCAACAGCTGGCTGACGGACGGCACCGTGGGCTCTGGGAGACCGTCGTCCTTCAACCAGGGGCGTCGTTTGCTGGCTGCCCCGCGCCGGCGGCAGGCCAGGAACGGCGAGCAGCCTCTCCTCAAGCAGCAGCAAGCCGATGGCCAGCGTCGTGTGCGCTTTGTCGGCCAGGAGAATGTTGACTCGGCCGGTGACTTTGGCGAGGCCGAGTTCCTGGATGCAAGCATGCTGGCGAAGGCAGCGGCGAGCACGACATGGAGATGGGCGGCATGTAGGGACACGCGTCTGCCGACTCTCTCTTTACGCCTGTTTTCTTTGTCATTTCCTTATTGTCCTTGATATCCCGCAATGTATTCCGCGCACTGCATCCTTTTTAATCTGTCGGTATTGTTTTTATTTTCCTTGTTTCGTTTTGCTTGGTCTGTACAGCATCTGTATTTCTACTTTGGCTTCGGTTGGATGGGCTCTATCTGGTCTCAGAAAGGCCTGATGTATTGGAAAGGCTGGCTGTGGATGGCTGTTTTCTAAAATTCAAGTGCTTATGTGTTTATGTGTTCATGCTTGCTCACGCGGCTGTTGCAAGAGAGGACGTGCTCTTCTGCTTCAACAACCACCGAAAAGAACAAACGTACGACGTATCGACGCACAAGAGAGTGATACATGCAACTCTAGTTTTTCAATCAACCAAGACGAGCTACAGCTTCAACAAACAACAGACGAACATATCATGTTTCCTATTTTCCCCGTTCCTTCGTATTCATCCCGTCTCCTCTCCCTCTTACGGCAGCAGACGCTTGGGCGTGCGCGGGTAGTAGGCCGCCAGCTGCACGCTCGGCAGGTTCAGGAAGAAGGCAACCACACGGTCGAGGCCGATGCCACCGCCGCCGTGCGGCGGCACACCCGCCTGCCGGAACACATCGACGTAGTCCTTGAGACCCTCCGACTTGGGGTCGAGGCCCTTGCGGACCATGCGCGCGCCTCCAGCAGGCCCGCCTCGTGGATGCGCTGGCCGCCCGACAGGATCTCCTGGCCGCGCATGAAGAAGTCGTAGGCGTTGCAGACGTTGTGTTGGCCGGGTCCTCCATGGTGTAAAAGGGGCGGGCGCCCTGCGGGAACTTGTCGAGCACGTAAAACTCCGTGTTGAACTTTTGGCGCACCAGCTCGCCCAGTGCCTTCTCCTGCGGCGTCGACATGTCCTCGTCGTCCGACACGTTGCGGTACATCTCGGGGCCGTGCTCGCGCAGCAGCTTCTGGCCCTCGGCAAACGTCAGGCGCACCTCCTTGCCGGGCTCCGGCAGCAGGAAATCGGTCGACGGGTACACGGTGCGCACCGTCTCAATGTCCTCGGCGCAGCGCTGCTTGAGGCCGCGGAAGATGTGCAGCAGCACGCCCTCGAGCATGTGCAGCACCTCGTGGTACGACTCCTGGATCTCCATCTCCATATCCAGGCCCGTGAACTCCGTCATGTGGCGCGGCGTGTTGGAGTTCTCGGCACGGTACACGGGGCCCACGCAGAAGACGCGCTTGCGGCCGCCGGCAATCTCGTACTGCTTGTAGAACTGGGGGCTCTGGGCCAAAAAGGCCGGCTTGCCAAAGTACGTCAGCTGGAACACGTTGGCGCCGCCCTCGGAGGCAGCGTCAATCAGGCCAGGCGCCTGGAAGCCCTTGAAGCCGCGGGCGTCGAGGTACTCGCGGAACAGCTTCTCCGTCTCGTAGCGCACGTTGGCAATGGCCTGCTGCACGGGTGCGCGCTTGTGCATGACAATGTTGTCGAGATGCGTGCCCAGAGCAGCGCCGAGACGGTGTTCTCGGCGGCAACGTCGAGGTTCTTGACGCCCTCCGTGACCGCCGCGGTCGAAGCCGCCTCGGCCTCCGTCTCGGCCGCAGCCTCGGCCTCGCCGCCGGCCGTGTCGTCAAAGTTGTTGACGGCCTTGTTGGCCGACGCCAGCGTCAAGCCCAGAATCTGCGGGGCGGCCGCCACGACAAAGAACTTGGTAATGTGCAGCTCAAAGCCCGACACCTTGCAGCTCTTGATGGGCTCGGGCGCCCGGCGCACAATGGCCTCGACCACGACGCACGACTCGAAGCTGCGCGAGCCGGCCCACTTGACCATGGCGCGGCTCACAATGTTCTCCTTGGTGTCGGGCTTGGTCGCCGCCAGCACGCCCTGGATCGTCCAGTCCTGCTGCTCGCGGAGCTCCACAAAGCACATCTTGGCGCCCTGCATGCGCGAGTTCTGGATCCAGCCGTACAGACGCACCGGCTTGTCGACGTGCTCCTCGCCCAGCTGCGGCAGCGCCACGGGGTTCGCGCCCTCGGTGAAGCGCAGGCCGCCCTTGTCGCAAACGCCGCCACGTCGCCATAGTTGTCCGTGGCCAGGTCGACCTCCTCGCCGCCAGCACCGCCGCCGGCCGCCTTGGCCGCCGCCTCAGCAGCAGCACGCTCGGCCGCACGCTGGGCCTTGAGAGCCTCCTTCTTGGCCTTGGCCTCGGCCTTTTGGCCGCCTTCTTTGACGGGCCCTCGCCCTCACCGCCCTCGGCCGCAGGAGCCGCGGCAGCACCAGCATCAGCAGCAGCAGCAGCAGGGGCAGCAGCCGGAGCCGCCTCGGCCGCCGGAGTCTCTGTGGGTTGCGGCGCAGACATTTCGAGTGTTGTAGTGTGGTAGTGTTGTAGTGTGTAGTGTTGCAGTGTGTAGTGTTGCAGGGTTGATTTGCGATCCGATCGAGAGGAAGCAGGCACGTTTGTCGAGCAGTCAGTCGGTTCTCGAGACGTTGGCTTTGGTGTTTGGACCTGTCGTCAAGTGCCAGTGAAAATTCGTTGATACGTGAGAGATGTTGTAGTAGTGTGTGCCTGAGTCAGGTCGCCGGCGTTTGTGTTGGTATGGCTGCTACAGAAAACCAGTCATACTGACGAAGCTTTTTCGGCCCTTTGAAAAAAGAGCTGCGGGCGGGGTGGGGTGGTGGAGAGGGTGGAGAGGGGCAGCGGCTGCGGCCAACAGCTCTTCCTCCTATATCGCCGCCAAGAAGGCGCCTATTACGCCGTAATTACCTTCAGCAGCAGCTGGCCGCGATCACGCTACAGTCCACAGCCGGCGCTGGCCGCTTCGGCGACAAGAGTCTGAGCTGGACGCAACATCACCTGATATCTCTCGGTTCAAACACATGTCGTCTCATTGATCGGGACGATTCTATCTGTCCGGCGAGTCAGTCTCGGGTTATGAGCCCTTGAGCGAAGTCGGAGAACGGATAGAATATGGCGACTGTGGTACGACGTTGAAACAACAGAGGAGAAAGAGAGAAAAAGAAAGGAAAAGAAAGGAAAAGAAAGGAAAAGGAAAAAAGTCCACAAACATCACCAAGTCACAAGATAGAGTCAATAGTAGCAACTCGCTCATGGGTGAACGTTGACGGAATGAGGAGATATTAAAAGAAGACGCCGCACGCCTAGTACAACACCAACGGTGGTAGCAACACACTATCCTCAAGCGACACGTTCGCACAACAGGGAATCAACTAGAAAGAAACAGCTCGCAAAGGAAACAAAAAAACAACGAGAAGAGCGTGACTCCAATATAGAGGTCTCCGCCGGGCGGCCAGACGACCTTCCAACGAAAAAGCAACCCAGTCGTGCTCCAAGTCATGCAAGCATCTCCCTCGCTCATAACACGCTCATTACACGCTCATTGCACGCTCATTACACGCGCATCACACGCCCCCAGCCCTCGTCGACATCAATCAAAGGCACGCTCCTCCGACGGTGAGAACAGGTTGATATGCGAGTCGCCACGGGCTGCACAGCCGAGCGTCATCGTGTGCGGGTGGAACGCCGTCGCTGCGATCGGCGCGCTGCGGCTCTGCAGGAAGCCCGAGTATGGCTCAATACGCGACAGCTCGCGGCCGTCGAGGTTGAACACCTTGACCGAGCGGGATGATGTGCCCCTAGTCCGTTAGTAGCCGTATATACACACACAAGAGACAAAGGGAGTCGGAAGAGCAAAATGCGACTCACACTGCAAAGACGGGCAGATGCTCGTGGGTGCTGGCCGTGCGCAGCGTGCGCGTTGTCGTCTGAAACGAGTTCAGCGGCTGGTCGCTGCGAATGTCCCACAGCTTGACTTTGCCGTCACGCGCCGCCGACAGCAGCTCGCGCTGTCCACCGCGCTGCATGTGCACACTCTTGATCCACACCCGGTCCGAGTCGTCCTTCCACTTGCGCACCATGGCGTCCTGCGAACGCACACGCAAGTCAAAGACACGCACCGCGCCGTCGCCGAAGCCGGCCACGAAAATGTTCCCCGTCATCTGGTCGCTCGTCAGCGACGTCACGCACGAGCCCGACCGCGCCGGGATATCGGCCACGCACGCCTCGCAGCCCGCGTTCCACACACGGATCGTGCGCACGTCGCCGGCCACCAGCACACGGCCCGACACTTGCTGCCAATCAAACACCATGCCCGAGTGCACGTTGCTTGGCACCATGTCGGTCAGTGCCCGCCACGACGTCGCCAGCTCCACCTTGGAGAACGAGTCGTAGTTGCGGTACACGCGAAGCACGCCGTCCGAGGAGCCTGCCATCAGCAGCGCCTGGTCGTCCTCGTTGATGTACTTCATGTCGCTGATTCGCGACCCGGGCGGATTGCCATTGGAGAACCGGCTCAGCTTCTCAGCGCCCTTCCAGTCCCACACCTGGATGGTGTTGCCATCGTCGGCCACCGCAAGATGGTCTTCAAACTGATGGAACGCCATGCACGCAGGCTGCGAGCCGTTGTTGATAATCCCGAGCTGGTTGCCACTTGTGTGACCCGGCATACTGCTTCTGCGGCTGTGTGTCGCGCAGCGTGCCTTCGTTTCTGGCCCGACGCCACAGTCGCTCGTTGTACTCAGTGCTGCCCGGCTCCTCGGCCTCCACAAGGCGCATCTGCGGTTCACGAAAGTACTCGGTGGACCAGTCGAGCAGCGTGCTCACCAGTGGCAGTGTCGGTAACCGGTCGGTCGGGCGTGCCTCAAAGCCGGGCGAGACCGGCTCTTTGGCCACATTGTACGGCGACATGGTGCTCTCTCGCTCGCTGTCCTCGGGAGGCGCAGCCGTGCGGTCGAGGCAACACCGAGACCACGCCCGCGGACTGAGCCTCTCTGGAAGGTCGACGCAGAGCGGAGGAGGCCAGGTGAGGAGGGTGGCTCGCTGCCGTGCGACGAGCCGGGGGGTCCACACCAGAAGGTGTGCCGGCAGACGAGTCCGCGCCCCAGAACGGGAAAAGAGCGTGCTCACTGTCCGCCGCAGCAGACCGGAGATGGCGGAGGGTACACGCCATCGAATGCGCCGCCGCCGCTGGCACCGTGGCCGTTCATGCCGCCGGACAGTCCGCCATCGTTGCCATCGCCATGGCCAGCACCGGCCGCACCAGAACCGACAATGAGACTCGTGCTGTTCCGCAGACCCGGTGCCGTGACATTCCGCACAAGTGGCCTATGCTTCTTGTATATGTCCTCGATGATGCTCTGTGCCTGTGAGCCAATCTCCGAGTTGAGAAGCGCCTCGTGCAGATAGTCCACAATCGCAGTGGCATGGGACTGGACCTCGGGGTGAGGGTCGACGGACAGAATCAAAATGTGCTTCCAGTACGCCGTAAAGATGGTGTTGTGCGAGAGACCCTGGGCGCTCTCCTTGACAGTGCCGTCGCGGTTGCGGTTTTCCGGGCGAACATACTGCAGGCCAATCTTGTGGGTTGCGGAGCCCGAGTCGTTTGGTGGGAAAAGGAGGTATTCCTTCTCCTCCTGCAAATGCTCAAAAGCCGCCACCAAGAACTTGTTCTCGTAGCGGAGGACAAACTGCGACATGAACACCAGAAGCTCCTTACGGACCATGGCGCTGCGTCGTTGGCCATGTCCATCAGGGTCCACGCAATGACTCTTCGACACGGGCGACTTCGTCGGTCAAGTCGGGGATGCCCAGCAACGTCGTCATGGCGTAGATCATGGACGAGCGCACCTCACATATTTTGTCCTGGGCAAGGGGCGAGAGGCGCGCGGGCGCATTCTCGCGGATGCCACGCCACTTGGCCTCGGGAACATCCTGCCACAACTGACTCAAGCACAGGCAAGACCACTGGCGAAGCAGCGGTTGTCCTCGTTGCGGAGGTGGATCAGGCACGAGGTCATAATGTCGGTCTGGTTGCAGACTGTCTGGCCCGGCTTGTAGTTCCTGCACAGCATGGCCAGGATGAATGCGCACATGGCCTTGTGCTCGTCCGTGTTGGTGACGGGAAGACCTCGGCAGGCTTCAGGATGGACGAAAAGTAGTTATAGCCGCTGTCCTTGATGAGGTCCTGCTGGCACGATATGTCGACCGCCAGAACACGGGTCCAAATGAATACCATGACGGGCTTCAGCTCTGATGTGGCAGACTGGAGCAGCTTCAGCACATAAGGGAAGATGCCAATGCTCAGCGCAAGCTGAACAGCCCATGGGCCCAGGTCGAGGAAGCGGCCAAGGAGAATTAGTGCGCGTACTCGGTGCTGTTGACTAAGGAGCACTTGCAGAACAACTGGCAGCTGGTCAGGCGGCTTCTTCTGCATGGCATCGCCACGCGTCAGATACTTCTCGAACGCAGTGAGCTGGTCTGCAAAGAAGGTCGAGTTGCGGTATTCGTACTCGATCTCGCCAGCCTCTTTCCGCTCCAGCAGAGAAGCTGGTCCAGGGTCTGGTCGACGGCGAGATCCCAGCTGGCCCACAGAGGGTGTTGGCGGGTGTCGGGGAGCTCGGGGAAGGACTGGGGATGGCAGTTGTAGGCAGACATGATGCGCTGCGCAAGAAGGAAATTACGGAAGAGGGCGGCAACCAGGAGGTCTTGACGGAAGAACTTGCGGAAAAGGTGGCGCGGCAGGGTGGTCCATGCAATCGTGTCGGTAATGCAGTGAAGATCCAGTTCAGCTCGCCGAGCGGTGTCCGTCGGTCTTGAAGGCGGCCCGGCAGCTTCTTGGCACGCTCGGGCGTGAGCGACGTCTTCAACGGTTCTGCTGCACAAAGAACCACATTGCCATCTCCATGGGTGTGGTGAGACACGAGCTGAACACGTCGGCGGGATGAGAGGGTTGTGGGGAGATTTTCCTTGGTCGCGCAAGCGGCAAGGTGGATATATGGGCGAAAGTTGGTCTTCTCGTAGTTGGGGTCGGCCAGCGCCGCATCCTTCTCCTCTTGTTCGTGCTTGTCGACAAAGCGGTGGTAGTTGCTGAGATGTTGCCGGCCTCTGAGCAGTCCCAAACAAAAATGGTCGGCGCCTGAAGCCACTGCTGCAGGTCATACAGGGACACGGGAATGTACTGGGTGTAGTTCTTGTTGAAGACCCAGATCTCGCCCGACGCCGTGGGCTTCGGCACGCCGTGGCCGTTGTAGTGCAACAACACGCGCTCGTCTTTTGCGTTTCGTCGCAGCGAGATGCAAAACTTCTTAGTCTCTTCGACCGATGGGTCCAGGTAGTGCTTATAACGCGGCCTAAGGGCGAGAGCCTCGTACTGGGTGACGAGGGCCTTCCGATATTTCGAGCGCCTTTTGTACAGGCGGGACAGTGGTGTCCTGCCATGCCTCAAGGCGTGCACCGGATTGGTGCGCAGCTGATCTGGCGGCTCAACGCCGATATTCAGACAGACGGCTATCACAGCGGACACGGTCTTGAGCCGGTCGCGCATGCGCCAGTCCTGCAGCTCAAGCGAAGGCTTCCTGGGTCTGCCGTTGAACTCGTGGCGTTTGTCGGTAAAGTACATATACCAGTTCTGAGGGGCACGTGTTAGCAAGGGGCGTCTTTTTGCTGCAGTAAACCAGCCGTCGTATATGTTTAGCAGTATGAGGCAGTGTGGGTGAAGTTGATCCCCATGTCAGCCAGAAATAGAAATGATGATGGTGATGACGACAACAGCGGCGGCGACGATAGCGATGATGTGCAGAGTGTCGAGGATGGGGCCGTCGTGCTCCTCGAAGCGCCAGAAGGGAAAAGATAGCGCAAAACAACAAGTCACAAGAGGACGGCAACATGCTCTAGGGGTATATGAAAGCAGGAACGCCCGGCCGCGTACTCGGGGAAGAGTGTGTGCACGGCGAGAGGTCCTCGGGAAAGTGTGCAAAGGAGTGAAACAAGGATAAGAGTAAAAGGCGCATATACGTACGCTGGCCAGGTGGGAGATAATGTCTTCTGACTGGTAGTGGCCCTCGAAGCCATGTCGTGCGCCCCAACGGCTTAGCTCGCCGCTGCTGTGCAGCGGTTCGGTGCCGTCCTCGACAGGGACAGGGCGAGCGTAGTCGCTCTTGGACCGCATCAGCGATGGCTTCGCCGGCCCTGGCCGTTCATTGTCATTTTGGCCGCCATTTCGATTGTGATCGCCGCGCCCGCCGGCCTGCTGTGACTGCTGCTGCTGCTGATACCCCTGGTCGACCACGTCGGACTCGCCATTGTCCGTGGAGGCCGCCGTTTTGGGAAGGGCTGAGCTCGATGCCGAGGCCATGCGCTGTTTCGCGTTGCCCGCATGACCAAACCACCACCGCTGCTGCCAAAGGAGCTTCGTCGTGAGTGCTCGCCGCTGTTGTCACGGGTTGCTGGCGGCTGCGTGACGACGTCTGCTGCTTCGGGAGCCCGAGCGGGCGCGCCGGTCGGTCCTGGAGTTAAGCCCGATCCTGGTGTGCGCACCCGGTGGTTGAGATGCGATCCCAAGGGGTTGATGGGGTTCGCAAGGGCAGAGGAGGACCGCATGGCGACGGCGGTCGAGGGGGCCGAAGTGGCGGTGTCGGTTCGTGATGGCATGGTGTCGGCTGTGGGAGCTGGCGTGTGCATCTATGAAGAAGCGAAATTGGAGATGAGAGAGCGATCGGATCCGATTCTAGAAAGGAGAGAAGCCGGCACGCCGCCCTGTGTCTGGATGCGGACCATCCAGGTCAGGACTCGGCAAGTTTGGTTGTCGCCCAGATGAAGATCAGGTTGGGATGTGCGCTGCAGGGTGGCGATGCAGTAGACTGAGGAAAATGGGCGCCCCAGGGCGAAAACGGGCACCCGTGATGTGGCGGCAGGAGCGCTGCGAACAAGATGCGGAAAAGCTAGAGTGGCCTGGCGTCAGTCAAAAGGCTGCAACAAATGAACGATGGTGAGCGATGGACGCGGGAAGCAAACGAAATGCAAGACATGTCGCCGTGATCCGCTCTCCCCTTCTCTCTCTCTCCCTGTCTCTGCCTGTCTCCTCGCGCGTCTCAATCACCCTTGTACCCCTCCCCGTCGTCCTCAGAAGATACGCAACACCAGGGCAGGCCAAGGCAAGCACAATAACAGGAACAAAAGACACGGCGCGACAGTGGCCGTCCGACGTTGCGAGCTGGAAGGACAGGGCGAAGGCCGTGGGCGCGTGTGTGCCGTGTGTTGCGTCGCGTGGTGCAGAGCGTCTTGGTGTCTCCCCTCCAAGATGTGCTCGCCTCGCCTTTTCTGCGCCACGCGCGGTCGCCCAGGATGTGTTCAAGACAGACGGCCACACACTCGGCAGAGGGGGACAGGGTGTGGGGGGCTGTTCGGCGATGGCGAGAGAGCGATGTTGCGAGCGTGGGATGAGGCTGCAAGAAGGGAGAGAAGCAAGGCAAAAAGCAAGGCAAAAAACGTCAAAAGGGAGTTCGTACCGTCAATAGATCAGATGCCCTTTCCCGGAAGTCGTGGCTTCCGTCTCGAGTGGCCCCGTAATCAGTCTGTCGTTGGTCGAGGAGGAAGGAGCGTTGGGATGTGGTCGAGAACGTGCGGCGGATTGTCACGAGAACGATGGATGATGGAAGGAGCGGAGAGACGGCAGGTGCGACCAGGCTGATGAAGCAAAGGCCCGTCAAAGAACGGAAGTCGCTGCAAGTGCACTGGGGCCAGTGCTAATTGGACCTCCTGTTTACCGCTGTAACTGCCCTTTGCTCTTGCTGCCGGGAAATCAGCTCTGGCAAGTCTTAGCGCGGTACGCGGTCTACCAGCATCCTTACACCAGATTCCATGTACCCTGGTAACAGGAAGCTCAAACTTAATCTGCCCAATCCGTAATATCTGGCTGGGTGCTGGTTCGCAGGGACCCACATAAGCACGACCCGTGACCACGAGCTTTGGCTGGGTGCGTACGTGGGGGCGAAACGGCGATTACGGAACGGCCAAATAACGACAACAAGGCACACCGCAAAGATCACGATGCACAGAACACGGAGAGACAAGAAGACAATCGCAAAGGCTGCTCGGCATCTACGAAGTAGAAAACAGCGACGACGAACAGACAGAATGGGTACGGAGGTCGACTGGTGAGCCTCTAGAATCAACATACTCCGTAAGGAACACGAAGCGTCTTGCAAAGTGCGACAGGATAAGACTGAAAAGAGGAAAAGAAGCAAATGAAATCGCAAGCTGCAGCAAGACCCCCGCTTATTTATAGATGGGACCAGTCGCCAATCAAAAATGTGTGGACGACCGCACCATGGGACTTTAAGCTTCGGCCTGTGCAGGACACAGTCTCAGAAGCAACGTTCCAGGCCGTGTTGCACAATGAAGCCGGGCTGAAGACGGTTGAATAACGCTAGAAGGCGAGAGACGACATGAAGACTTCGAGTGAGAATGGAGAACGGAGAGAGACGGACACTCTAGAAGGCGAGAAGGGGACAAAAGCACGTGCGTGTCATGCTACCAAGGAGTGAGAAACGTCGAGATAGATCACGTATATCGCTCGATGAGTTACATTGAACTTGTGCTTCGAGACAAGGCCAAAGCTGAGATGCGTGCCCGGACTGTTACACAAAGGACAAAGGACCGAGCTCGTCCTTCCGGTGCAGGTGACGCCCAGGCTTGTGTTTGTCAATGACGACGAGGATCAGGCATCACCACCTGCTGCAAGGTCGGCTGCAGTTACGATCGACCAATGGGGAGATACTCAGTTGTATATGTGCTTTAAGACGGCGATGCGACCCGAATTGCACTTGCTACATGTATTGTGACATTCTCATATGTACTCGTACAGCAGCCCGTTTCCTCGTGTCTCATATACTCCGAGTTCCCATCACAAGTCATATTGTGTCTCGGGGGGCTTTCAGATGCTGCTTTTGGCTTTTGCATTCAGAATTCTATTCATTGCTGCAAAAGCACTCGAACCTGGGCTGCTCTCGTGACCTGTGCCTGCCTAACATACGTTGGCGTGGCCACAGACATGCAGATAGACTTTGCGACGTCCATGGACATTTCCCACATGTGCGAGTCGTGGGCTAGAACGGGGATCAATCCCATGAGCTAATCGTCTCCGTTGCAACCTATGCTCGATCTGAGACAAAGCTTGGTCCGCGGAGTTGGTGCGGCAGGGAAACCGTTTATTCACAATACGAAATATCGGTGCGGTATGTGTAGCTAATGAGAGCAGAAGCCTTTACCACTCGCCACATGAACTTTACAAACACTTGGTTGACGTGTTCTCCAAAAACATAGAGGCCAATCATCACCAGCAAGATCTCCGAATTCGCCTGCTATATGCTTAACTCTTTCAGCTTCGAAGCACATTCATATTCTTTCCTTCCTCTTCTTCTTCTTCTTTCTTTGCTAGAAAGATCAATCGACGTCCTCGACGGTTTCAACTCTGGAAACGACAAGACACAAGACCGCCAGAGAAATGCACATGTGAGTGCTGGCTTCGATGTCCACGCCGCGCTTTACATGCGCATCTGTGTCCCGGCTCTTCGTTCGCCTCATCAATCTCAGCAAATTGCCTGCATCCTGCACAGACGCCAAGTTGGGTCCTCTGCACCTGCGCATGGTTCGGGCCCTCCTTTTATCCTGCAGGTACATGTACGCTGCAGCTTGCAGCATGCAGCCTAGGACGGATTGGGCTTTGACTGGGGCAGGCAACTGTCAATTTATCAGCACCAAGGAGCGAGTTTGCGTGTGCATTGTCGGCCATTCCCTACTTTATAGAGAGCCGCCATTTGCCTTTGTGCGGTCTGCCGTAATAACGAAAAAGAGAGGGGGAAAACAATACGTCGCCATAGCCGGGCCAGAATACTCTGCACAACGGTTTCCATCAACTCAGATGCTCTGTAAGGACACTGCAGGATGCTTGGTCGTCTGCATGACATCGGGCGGCATGATGCTGTAAGACTCAGTCATGCTCCGTGCTGGGTGTTGACGTGTCTTGTCGTTCGTAGCGCATTCCATCACGAGGCTCCAGCTGAAGCCCTGGCCTGAGAGGCGAGCAGGTGAGCAAACATGTTTCTCAGGCCAGGCGATCCAGTGCCCTGTGCTTGTCCCTTGTGTCTGGTCAGCCGTGACAGCCGTGTCGATCCAAACTTTGCGGGATTGCTAGACAAGTTGCCGGCGAATGGAAGACCTGTTTGTCTTCTAATTGGAGCAGACGAAGGACGGCCTTGTCGCCTGGCTGTCAGTCAACGCCATGCCTGCCGACTGCTCATGAGTGAGATTGCCTGTTCACAGGAGCGAGGACAGAGAGCGTGATGGAAAGGCTTGTGGGGCTGTTTCATGACTGGAATGCGAGCGATCTCTGATGGTATTCCCGCTCACCGGCAGCGCTACGTCTCGGGTGCCAACCTTCTTCATTGAAACATGTGGACTTTGTGGATGCCCTTTCCATTTTTCCACTGGGCACCGCACTATTTGGTGGGCACAAAAAGGAGCACCACCTCAGAACCACATCCAACCTCCTGCCGCTGCCACCTGCTAACGTTGCAGTGAAGGAAGGGCGCTGCTCTCAACCCAGCCTCTCGAGAAAACAAAAATCGGGCCCGAAGAACGAAGCATAGGAGTCCGGCGAAGAAGTAGACAAGAAGAACAGGTGAAAAGAAACAAGATGGCGGGAGAGCGGCAGTGCGGGTCGGCGAGGTACAAGGTTGGAAACCCGAAGAGAAGAGTCAAGGAGAGGGATTTGATAGGAGACGAGCTTCCAGCAGGACGCCAAATGACGCTGTCTCTACCAAGTATGCTTTTGCTCTCCAGCCATCTCGCCTTTTTCCTCTTTCCTTACCCAACCTACGAGGAAGAGTCCACTTCCGTGATTAAACAGTCGGCAGAAAACGAGAAAAGAGCAACCCTAACGAGAAATCCTTGCACAGTCTATTGATACGAGTATTGGCAGGAGTACGAGTACGAAGTACCTCGTAGTTGCGTGTGATATCTCATGTATTCCGTATGTACATGAGATACTTACCCCGTTGAAGACTGCCTAATATCGCCGAATATCGCCAATCTCACGAGCAGTCCACCATGAGAACTTGCCATGGGCCTTAGCTGCCGTTCGTGGTCGCAGGTATGAATACTCTTTCGTCAGACTGCCAGACCGTGCCCTATCGATCGGCAGCTGGTGTGTCCACCTCCCCTTTCTTCCTGTTCAGAGAGGCTCGACGAGTGGCTGGCGTTGCGCCGGGAACCCGAGGAACAGCAGGAGACCAAGAGCCGCAGCAGAACAACAGTTTGGCATGCCGTGGTTACAGCAAATGTTGGCACACAATCACATCTCTCTCGCTATCACGGCCGCCCCAAATAACAGAACAGGGGGGGGGCAAGGCAAAGTGCTGCGACAGGGCATCGACTAGTCCTAATACGGCCCAGCTGGTCGTTGTTTCTCTCGTATGTGATGGCCCTTGCCCCTGCCAATGTCTCTCGTTGTCGCTCCTTCCTCCTTCTTTCCCTATGGTGCGTCCGTGGTGCGTGATCGGTAGCGCACCTGCCCCGACTCCTCGTCCACTGTCCGTTGCGCGCGTCGTCACTTCCCCATCCTGTATTTTTGCGCCCGCCCCTGCCAGACGGATGCACCTGGTGTGCCCTGCGCCTTCCCGCTGTAACCCGTTGCTGCCAACATATGTCGTCGTACTTCGTAAGCCAGCGCGGTGGAAAGAGCGACTGGCCAGCTGGTTCTTCCTCGTCCCAGCATCGCCAAATATCCCATTCCTGTGCTTGTTTATGATTCTTCTTCACCCTCATCTTCTTCGTCTCTTCAGTCCCCAGTTCTGTTTCCCAGCCGCACCCGACGTTCCCAAAGTACATGCAGGACATCCTGTAAGATACGTCGTACATGCCACTCGCACTGCCTAATGGCCCTAACCACACAATGCGCCCGCGCTAACTCGCCCCAGTTGTCCCTTTCCATACCGGCCCGACCGATTCAGTCGCTGTGTTCAGCTCTGTAGCACATCCTCTCTGCTGCTCAGTATTCCATTCGCCGTTTGTGCTGCTCAAGCCTCCTCCGTGGACCGCTGTGGCCCAGTTTTGTCACTCGCATTCCCGCTCGCCTTTCCTCTTTCTCTCTGGCTTCCCTCTGGCCCTCTTCCCACCTTCACCCACCTGGCGACCCCAGCCATCTCTCAATCCCAGACACTCAACCACTCAAGTTTCTACTCCACTCACCCATCCACTTCCCATCGTGGGCCTTTTGACAGGGCCGTACGCTCTCTCCATCGCCGCCGTGTCTCCTTTTTTTCTGGCCTTCTCTCATTCTCCCCCTATTCCCCTTTGGGCTTCTTTCGTGGTGCCCCCTTCCCCAGCCTTCCTTACGACGACTGGCCTTTCCCAGCATTCACGGCCCGGTCACGAACGCATTTGACGACATCGTACACGACGGCGACCTTTTCTCTCTTCTTCTGTTTCTGCGACGATACCAGCTCCCGCACACCATCCCTCGTCCCTCCTCCCTCTACGACGACACTGCTTCGTAGACTATCGACCGAGATTGTCTTCCGAAGCCGCATCCAGGCATCGCATCTCGTTCTCGCTTACCATTCTCTTGCGCAAACGCCCTGCGTTTCACCGACTCGACCACCTTGTTGCTCCTCGCCTTTCCCATCGGAGACTACCCGCGGATAGCTCGCCTGCCATTGGATTCATCGTGCGATTGTGCTGGCTCCCGTCGCATCTCTTCCCACCCAGCGCCCGATACACTTTCTCTCCGCCTCGCCTCGCCTCCCGTACTTTTTTGCCTTTTTTCCTGTGAAGAAGTGCGCCAGATTCTCGACATACTCTTCCAACTTGGTACTCGACTTGACTTGGCGCTCCTTTTCTCGGCCCGACTTTCAGGACACAGCTCTCCTTCCCTGCATTTCGAACCGAACGCCGCATCTCCCTTGGCCTGGACGGTTTGCTTCTTTGCCGCAAGGCCCATCGCTATCGCCCACCTCTCCCTTCACTAGCACTGGTGCTGTCGTGCGGCTGCACGCACACGCCTCGGCGCGATGGCGTTCCTCTTCAAATCTAAGAAGAACCACGAGCGCGAAAAGGACCGCGTGCTTTCCAGCCGCGATGGACCTCCCACAACCAGCTCGCAACAGTCATCCATCACCAGCAACACCGCCTCGCGCCTCGCCCGCGATGAGAAGTCCGGTATGCAACGGTCGACGCCCACTGCCAGCCTGAACTCGCTCGAGAACGACGGCACCGCCAGCCCAGACCAGGCAGCCTACGGCCGTCGTGCCGAACAGGTCACATCGCAACAATCTGGCGATTTACAGGTGCGTTCTATTTTTGTCTTCTGTCTTCCTAGTCTCCCTCAATGCTTCTTCTTCCGGCCACCGTGTCACCTCGACCCCTAGCATCTGCCTCTCTGACGCCCTTGCCCTCTTTGTAGTATCGCAATGGCCCTGGACCGACCCTGGGCAACTCAAACATGTCCCTCTATCCGTGGTCGCAGCGGCGACTGACCTACACGACATCGACAACGAGTCCGTTCCCGCGCTACGGCGCCGCTGTCAACGCAACCGGCTCGAAAGAAGGTGACATCTACGTCATGGGCGGTCTCATCAACAGCCAGAATGTCAAAGGTGACCTGTGGATGATCGAGGCCGGCGGCAACATGTCGTGCTACGAGCTTTCCACGACCGCCGAGGGCCCGTCCCCAAGAGTCGGCCACGCCAGTCTCCTTGTGGGCAATGCTTTTATCGTGTACGGAGGTGACACCAAAATTGAAGAAAACGACGTCTTGGACGAGACTCTCTACTTATTAAACACCTGTACGTTGGTCCGCTTTTCCTGGTACTTTTGTTCTTGACTCTACGTGCTTCTCAAATTAACATCCGGACAGCAACGAGACAATGGTCCAGGGCACTTCCGCCCGGCCCGCGCCCATCTGGACGTTACGGCCACTCGCTCAACATCCTCGGTTCCAAGATCTACATTTTCGGTGGCCAGGTTGAGGGTTACTTCATGAACGATCTTGCGGCGTTCGACCTTAACCAGCTTCAAATGCCCAACAATCGGTGGGAGATGCTCATTCCCAACAGCGACAACGGCGGTCCCCCGCAAGGCAAGGTGCCACCCGCAAGAACAAATCACTCGATCGTGTCATACAATGACAAGATGTATCTGTAAGTTTAGAGGCGGCGTATTTTCTTCTGCAGCGTGTTATGCTTCCAACCCTTTGCCACGCGCTGACAACGTCTCTTCACCTCTCATCGCAGATTCGGTGGAACAAACGGTTTCCAGTGGTTCAACGACGTCTGGTGTTACGACCCCGCAACGAACAGCTGGGCGCAGCAGGATTGTATAGGATACATCCCAGTGGAGCGCGAGGGCCATGCTGCCGCCTTGGTTGACGATGTCATGTACATCTTCGGTGGTCGCACAGAAGACGGAGCCGATCTAGGCGACCTCGCGGCCTTCCGCATCACCTCGCGCCGGTGGTACACCTTTCAGAACATGGGCCCTCGCCATCGCCGCGATCTGGCCACAGCATGACCTCGGTAGGCAAGTCTATCGTCGTCCTGGGTGGTGAGCCCAGCTCTGCGACCACAACTGTAAACGACCTTGCCCTCGTCTACATGCTCGACACGAACAAGATCCGCTACCCAAATGATGCACAAATTGCCGCGGGCCAGAAGAACGCGACACAACAAGGCTCGAGGCGGCCCAGTGATGCGTCACGACAGACTGCAGCTCGAGATGGATCTCAGGGCCCGCGCGATGATCGGAAACTGAATATGGGTCCCGGCGCCGTCAACAGCTCCTCCAACGGGTTCCGCTCCCCCAACAGCAGTGACGGAAACACGCCCACACTCGTCAACGGCGGTGGCTCTCGACTTCCAAGGGCTTCAGGTCCATCGCCGCCAGCAGGCCCCCCGCCACAAGGCCAGCCGCCTAAACCGTCGCCAGCTGCGCGTTCTCGCAATGCCTCGGCCGACCGCGACCGCGACTTTGCTAGCTCACCAATTATCAACAACGCGATCAAGGGCCCTTCGCCCGTCACGCGCGACTCTCCCAAGGAGATTGATGGTCCTGCGAATTTTAGTAGTGCCGCCCGCCAGGGCCAAGGACCAGTACCTACTGCACAGCTTGGACCTCGTGGCCCACCTCCTAGATCCGACCCCCAGCTGCGCCATCAGCCGTCCCGCCATCAGCCGTCCCGCCATCAACCGCACCCGGCGCATCTGAGGCTGCGGCAACAGGTGTCGCGGCTGCCGCTGGTGCTGCGGCGGCTGCTGCCGTGGCCAATGGTCCACCAGCAACTCCGAAATCGAAGCAGCCCCGCCAGCGCGGCCCTGGTTCGGTCGACAGCACGACAGAGATCAAAGCGGGTTCCGGGCCCGGTGGTCGCCCGACATCACCACCGCCACCCACTGGCACAAGACAGCCGAGTGGCAATCTCCTTGCGAGACGGTCATCTGGCGTAACTCGCAGACAGTGTCTCTTCTCAAGGAGCTCGACTCTGCCAGGAACCGGAATGCGTGGTACGCGTCCGAGCTCGAGCTGGCCCGCAAATCTGGCTACACGCCCAATGCGACGCTCAGCCCCGTTCTCGACAGCCGGGGTGCGGAGACGTTTACCGAAGACGATAGGCCGCTCATTGAGGCTCTGCTGGCGATGCGAACCGAGCTTACAAACGTCCAGAGCTCTGTCGATAAGCAGGCCATCCTGGCTGCGAAGCAGATTGCGGAAGCCGACAAGCAGCGCGATGCCGCCATTCAGGAAGCCGTGTACGCCAAGGCCAAGCTCGCTGCGCACCTAGGCAACAACAGCGCCAACAGCGCCAACAGCGCCAACAGCACGCCTCAGCTTGGTGGTGACCGTGACATGGACGACCGCGTCGAGGAGTCGAACCGCAAGCTTGCCACGGCACTGACTCTGCAAAAAGATCTGCAGACACAGCTTGAGCGCACGACAGCCGAGGTGGACGCCGAGAAGCGCGCTCGACAGCTCGCTGACGACACGCTAAACGCGGCGCAGAAGCGCATGACCGATCTCGAGACATACAAACAGCAGACTTCCTACGAGCTGGAGCGTCTCAAGGCCGAGCTTCACAATGCGCAACGCGAGGCTCGCGAGTACTCCGTGGCAGCAGCCGAGGCTGTCTCGACAGCTCAGCTTCTACGGGTCGACAAGGATGACTTTGAGCGCCTATACCAGGAGGCCGTGGGCTCCGCCAAGGACACGGGCGACTCATTCGCGTCACTTCGTACCGCTGTAGCCGCATCCGACGAGATGCGCTCCCTTCTGGAGCAGAAGCTCGAGCAGGAGCGGGTGCAACGGGAGACGGCCGAGTCGAAACTGGCCAGTATCAAGGCTGAGCTAGAGGCCCGCACCGCTGAAGTGGTGACGGTGACCCAGCGCCTGCGCGACGCCGAGGAGCTTGCCGAGAAGCATGCCAACGAGGCGCGTACGCACCGCCAGGCTGTCCTGAACGGCCTAGACACGATCAATGCAAGAAGCATCGGATCGCCCAACAAGGCCGACGCTCAGCGTCTGGTGGCACTGCAGGCTCAGCTGGTGGCTGCCAATGCGCTGGTCAAGAAACACCAGCAGGATGCCGACACAGCCGCCGAGCGTCTGCGAAGTGCCGAAGAGCGTATTGCCGGTCTTGAGGCGTACCAAGAGCAGTCCAGCCGCGAAGGTGTCACTATCCGTAGACAGCTCCAGGCTGCGATGCGCGACACGCAGACGCTGCAGGCGCAGAATACGGATCTGAAGAACCAGCTCTCCAACCAGCAGCTCGAGACGAACGCCATGGCAGTGCAGCACAACACGCTCAAGGACATTCTGAGCGAGCGAGGCATCAGCCCGACCAGCTCCTCCCGCGCGCGTGGCAGCCCCAGAGAAAGCTCGCCGGAGCACGAGGCGCGGGTCCGCAGCCTAGAGCAGCAGCTAGCGTCTGCTGTTGCGGCGCACGAGGAGACCAAGCAGATATTTGCGGTGCAGGCGTCAGACTCGGAGGCGGCCTACCGCGACAAGCTGACGCAGCTCGAGAACGACTATCAGTCGGCAGTCCACTACGTCAAGGGCACGGAGAAGATGCTGAAGCAGCTTAAGGAGCAGCTGTCACGGTACAAGGCCGAGAACAACAAGCTGAAGACGGAGGCGGAAGAGCTCGAGGCAAAGACGACGAGCGCACGCAACCTGGCCTCGTCGGCACCGCCCGAGTGGGAGGCCGAGCGCAGCCTCCTGTCGCAAAAGGTTGAGGCTCTCCAGGGCGAATTGGCGTCGTCCAAGGCCCAGCTCGAGGCGCAGCTGCAGAAGGTGCAGCAGCAGCTTGAGCTGGTCAAGGGTGAGCGCGATGCGGCGCAGAAGTCCAAGGACGAGGCGATGACGCACCTGACATCGTCGCGCCGCGACCTAGAGGAGCTGCACCAGGAGAACGCGCTGCTTGAGCAGCGGGCACAGGATGCCGAACAAAAGGTCGGAATGCTTCTCGACCAGGTAGAGTCGTCGGTGGGCAACTACCGCAGACGCAGCCGGCAGGTGGCAGTATCAACGCGGAGCAGATGCATGAAGCCGCCACCGATGGACCCAGTGCTACGAACATCCCCAGCACCAATGGCCACGCCAACAGCAACGGCAACCACACGGCGACACCGGTACTGAACCTCGGTGGCAACGGTCTCGCCCATGAGCGGCAAGACAGCTCGGAGACGGGCAGCGCGTACGGCGAGAGCGTTGGCGGCGATGCGCGCAACAGCGCGGCCCTCGACAGCCTGGCCAACGAGCTGGAGACCTTGCGCAGCCACTGGGAGGCGACGAACAAGAACTACCGCCTGAGCAACGCCTTTGACTTTGAGGGCACGACAGGTGCTGGTGCTGGTGCTGGCGCTGGTGGTGCGGCGCCGTCGTCGCTGTCGACGGGCCTGCGCAAGGACAACAAGGACGAGGGCGGACTAGGCTTGAGTGAGAGCTTGGCGGACTGGCGCAAGCGTCTTGACAGCTAAAGGGCACGGAAAGCTAGCTGCACGACTATGATGTTGTATTTATGAGTATGGGTTTTCTGGTTCCATTTACGTGCATGCGGTTGTTTTATTCATTGTTCTTTTTTGCCTTTCCTTTCCTTTCTCGTCTCCATTTCTGTTCCATGTTTCCCTGCTTCGGTCACGGGTAGCTCGTTCTGCTTTCTTCATCTTTCATTGTTCCGCCGACCTTTCCCGGCCCCAAAAGAACTGAAATGTGCTACTTCTCTCATGCTTATATAGTACTGTGGCTATGGAAAGCCGGGGCGTTTTCTTTCTCTTCTATTCCGGCATCCTCTTTCTTTTCCTCTTTTGCGGGTTTGTTTATATTCTCTTTCACTCTGTTCTTCATTACTTTGCACACTATCTTGTCTTCGATTTCGTCGTCGGTCTATATATTCCATTCATCCTTTCTCTTGTGGCTTTCAGTACACGGTATTCTGAGTCTGTGGATGCAACTTGTTTGTGTGTGTGAGAATAGCTAGAACTTGGTACTTTAGCCGCAGAGAAGGCTATCAGAGTTCTTTCAGCCTTGCGGTGGCCGGCATGAGTCATTTGTGTCTCTTGGCTCAGCCTTCAGGTGTGCCGCTAAAGCCAACAGCTTGAACGAGGCACCGGTGGAAAACAGGGGCCTGCATAGCCTCTTTCGTGGGGATCCTTTAGGCTAAGCTGCGGGTGTCTTACACGTAATTTCAGTACTGAGGAGACGACTGCGTTAAGATATCACCACACTGTTGATCTCGAGGTTTACTTGCGATCTGTCTTTTTTCAATCGTAACCTTTGTGAATACCAGAGCGACAATCCAAGTCTCTTTCATTCTGTTCTGGCACGCTTCTTTTCTTGTTTGCAATCTGCTCTTTGCTCTTTTTTCGAATTCCATCTTATTTGGTTTCCTTTCCGTCTCAGCCACTAGCCACTTTGTCCATCTTTGTGCACGCCCAGGTTCAACAGATGATTGAACTCGACGGCCGCACTGGCGAAGGCGGTGGCCAGCTTGTCCGCATTGCGACAGCCCTCGCAGCCTTGACGGGCCAGCCGCTCCGTGTGATCAACGTCCGCGGCAACCGGCGATCTGGTGGTGGTCAGTCGCCGGTCCTCCACCGTGACCGACGGTCATGTTCAGCGTGAGATGGCTAACCATCCCAGGCCTCAAGGCACAGCACGTTGCCGCCATTGACTGGCTGGCCGCGGCAACGCACGCGACAGTCAGCGGCATCCAGACGGGCAGCAGCACCTTTACATTCCGGCCCAGACATGTCTTGCTGCCGCACGACACGTCGCCCGGCAACCCCATCGAGCTGCGTGCGGCCACCTCGGCTGCCAGCACGAGTCTGATGCTGCAGGCCGTGCTGCCCTATCTGCTGTTTGCCCGTCCGTGGAAGCAGCCGTGGGCGGCACAGAGAGACGAGGCAGCGGCTCCTGTCCCAGTGAGCATCGACCTGCACGGTGGCACGCACGTGTCGTTTGCGCCCACGTACGACTACCTCGACCAGGTGCTGTTCCCGACGCTCGAGCAGTGGTTCGGCGTGCGCGTTGAGCGTGACCTTGTCCGAGCGGGATGGGGTACGGGGCCGGCGCCTGCCGAGGCCGGCATGGTTCGGCTCGTGGTGCACCCGCCAGCGGGACCGACGTTGGTTCCCAAGACGCCCTCGTTGCCTGTGGACAAGAGCAACGGGCGTCCCGTCATCACGGCCGTGGATGCGACCGTGTGGGCACCGGCAGACCTGCTGGACCCATTGGCCGGTGCTCTGGCGCGTGGCGTGGCACAGTGTGCCGTCTTCACACCAGACCCGACCGCGTTGACGGTGGATCTGCAGTTCCAGCGGATGGAGGCCAGCGGGCACGACGCGCGGGTCCATGTCCTGCTGGTGGCACGGACGGCCGAGGACGACAGCCGTGGTGGCGGCGTGCGGCGCTGGGCCGCGACTATCTGGGGACAGGGTCGATCAAACGCACGCCGGCCGGTGCTGTCAAAGCCAAGGGGAAGACGGGCGGCAAAGGAGGCAAGGGTCGCAAGGGTGCGCCGGCGCCTGGAGACACCAAAGCTTCCGTCTCGAGCGGCTTCGGAACGCTCTGCGACCGCATTGCGCGACGAGTCGTGCTTGATTTGGCGGCGGAAGTGACCCGCGGCGGCTGTGGCGATTCGTATCTGCAGGACCAGCTGGTGGTGTTCCAGGCACTGGCGGCGGGCCAAACCTCATTCTGGACGGGACAAGAAAACGTCAAGGACGAGATGCCAGAGGGAGGGCTGACGGGAAGACGGCAAAGGACGAGGAGACGGGCCCGGTGGCTGACTTGCAGGAGGCGGTCGAGCAGCTGACATGGCAAGAGGGCGATGCGGTCACAACAAAGGAGGCCAAGGAGGTCAAGGAGGCCAAGGAGGTCAAGGAGGCCGAGGAGGCCAAGGAATGCGCGCCAGACGATGTGACGGCACCGTTTGGCCAGGGCAGCCTCCATGCATCGACGGCACGGTGGGTTACGGCGAAAATCTTGCCGAATGTGAGGTGGTCAGCCAATGGCACCGTCTGCGAGGGTGTCGGATGGACACGAGGCAGCAAGTAAGACGTACTGGTCTACAGCATCGACACCAAAACGAAATTGTGCTATCCAAAGAATAGGTAACGTCCGGGCATGTCCTAGGACGTCATACTACCGTAAAGTGCCATGGAAAACGGTCCACAAAGAAATAAGATATGCCAAAGAAGATACAAACGGGGCCAAAGACGGCCAAAGACCGAACCGAAAACAGACGCTATTTGTGTCGTATATATCATGTATATCCCGTCTCACGACCTCTTGTCACTGCCCTCCGCCTCAGCCGCCAACAGCTCCTTGGCCGCGTCCCGCAGCTTGAACTTTTGAATCTTGCCGCTCGCCGTCTTGGGGTAGCTTGTGGTCCAGAAAATGTGCTTGGGCGACAGGTGCGGCGACAGACGGTCGCGCACCCATGCGCGGACGGCGTCGGGAGACAGCGTCTCGTTGGGGTCGGAAGCGGCGCCGGCGCGCTGGATGGCCGCCTCCTCGTTCTCGACAATGTGGCCATCGACCACGCACACGCCGGTGTGCGGTACAATAAAGGCGCCCACCGACTCGCCGTGGCGCGCGTCGGGAATGCCGACCACGGACACGTCGGCGACGAGCGGGTGCTGGTACAGGCAGTTTTCAATCTCGAGCGGGTGGATGTTCTCGCCGCCGCGGATAATGAGGTCCTTGATGCGGCCCGTCACGGACACGTAGCCGGCCTCGTTCATGACCGCCTCGTCGCCCGAGTGCATCCAGCGCTGGCCCGTCACCGGGTCCACCGTCAGCACCTCGTCCGTCCTGACCGCGTCGCCATAGTAGCCGGCCATGACCAGGTAGCCGCTGGTGGCCAGCTCGCCCGGCCGGCCGCGGGGCACGACGCGCGTCCGGTCGTCGGGGTCGACAATCCTGACGGATGTGTGGGGCATGACGCGGCCGACAGTGCTGGTGCGCATCTCAAATGGATCGTGCCGTGTGGTCATGCAGCTGACGGGCGCCGTCTCCGTCATGCCGTAGCAGATGACGAGGTCGTGGAGGCCGAGCGTCTCAAAGAGGCGGCGCATCAGCGCCTCGGGCACCGACGAGCCCGCGACAATGCCGGTGCGGAGGTGCGTGGGCAGCGCGGCGGCCCGTTCCCGCGACAGGACAGGCTTGAGCGGCGCGGCTTCGTGCGAGCCGTGCTCGTGCTCCAGCATGGCCACAAACATTGTGGTCACGCCATACAGGCCGGTGGCGCGGTGGTCGGCGGCCATCTGCAGAGCCGCGGCTGGGTCAAAGGCAGGCGAGGGAAGAGGATGGCAGCGCCCGACGTGGCCGTGGCCATGTAGCCCAGGACGCTGCCGAAGCAGTGGAACAGCGGTGGCGGGCACACAATCCGGTCCTTGGGCGTGAGCTCCATGCGCTGGCCGATGAAGTAGCCGTTGTTGAGGATGGCCGTGTGCGACAGCTGAGCCGCCTTGGGCTGCGACGTTGTGCCGGACGTGAACTGGATGTTGATGATATCGGACGCCTGGAGGGCCGCATCGGGCACCACAGGCTTCTTCTGCAGCGCCGCCACCTGGTCGGCCCGCAGCATGTCTACACCGCCCGTGATAGCCGAGAACGGCGTCAGTGCCGCCAGCCGTTCTTCGGGGCGCGCGAAATCGCCGGCATCAGCCACTGCGGCGTGGTCAGCCGTGTTGTCGACGACGACGACCGTCCGCAGTGTGGGCACCTCTGTCGACTGGATGGCCCCCGCCGTTGGCGACGCCAGTGCTTCGTCGCCGCCAACGAGCGCCGACAGTAGGCCCAGGTTGCTCCGTCCACGGCCGGGCTTGTACGCCAGATCCGTGACGGCACCATGATCAGGACCTCCACGCCCAAGTGGCACAGTGCCGAGGCGACCTGCTTGGCGGTGAATGCCGGGTTCAGCGGCACCAGCACGGCGCCCAGCTTGAACAGCGCATACGTGAGCGCGGCAAACTCGGGCCCGTTGCCCAAGCTGACGGCAACACGGTCGCCCTTCTTGACCTTGGCTGACGAACGCAGTCCGTGGGCCAAGTGGTCCGAGATGCGGTCGAGCTCCGAGAACGTGTAGACCGTCTCGCGCGCCGGTGCCATCTCCGCGACGCCGGCGGCGGCCACAGGCGCGCGGCCGATGACGGCGGGCTGGTCGGGGTAGCGGGCGACAATCTCTGCAAACTGCTCAGGAATGGTTTGCGTGAGCAGCTGGGGCGAGTCGACGGGTCCTTGGCTGATGGACAGGGGCCCGGCATTGTGTGGAGAGGAGGGGGCGGTAGCGGCGGCAGCCGGCGCGGACGAGTATAGTCGGGGATGGGGCCATGGGCGAGCGGCGCCGGTGGCTGTCCGCAGTGTTCTCTGCGGTGCCGGCCGACCGGATGTCCGTGCGGGCGACTGGACCGACGCTGAGCAAAAGGAGGCGGATGAAGACGAGGACAAGACGAAGAAGGGTGTTGCCTGAGGGCGAGACACCGTGGCGCGCCGGCTGAGTGCCGACGGACCTGTCCGCAGAACGCCTCGAGGTGGTCGCATCATGAAGGGAGCGGTCAAGATGGTGATGCTGCAGGGCGATATGGGAAGGGGAAACGACTTGAAAGGAGGATAAGAAAGATGAAAAAGGGGCGCGAAGGACGAACAGGGAGACGGGAGATATACGACGGAGGAGAGAGAGGGGACAGTCGATCGGCAGTTGGGCAGCTTGGCTTCTATCGGTCCAGACGCGGCATCTGCTGGGTCACGAGGGTGTGGTCCTTCTCGATATGTTAAGAAGCGCACCTTCCCCCGCGACTCTCGAATCCAAAACGGCCTTGTTCAGCCATGTCTGACTTGGGGGCTTCCTCGCTCCTCGCCCGGCGAGCGCTCTTTGCCCCATTGTTGAACAACCGAGAGATGGCGGTCGCTGGCCGAGTTTTAGTCCCGGCCCATGGCCCATGGCCCATGGCTGATGGCCCATGGCTGACGCTGCCAAATGCACGGCCAGACAGGGCGGTCGGACTATTTCCATTTGATCGGTCCGCGCCTGCCTCTAGAGCATGTGGTGACCCCCTCCTTCTCCATACGATTGTGAGCCGCGAGAAGCCCAGATAGGCTGGTGCCCTCTGCAGCTCGATAGGCCCTTCCCCCAGACCGGACCGAAATGCGGGGAATCGGCCACACTCTACGGGTACTGAGTAGAGCTGCTGCCAAGCAGCGCCAAATGCCCACACCAGGAAGTCGCGTCTTCGCGCTGAGGGCCGCCTTGAGCAGTCCCTTTACTCGTACAAAGAGGTGCGTTGGAGCGACAGATGCGAGCCGCGGCCCCACGCTGACGTATGAGAGCCCTGTATTTGCTGCCCCCAGAACCCTTAATATGCTGTTGCGAGAGATTGATTTAGACAGATCGAGCCTTGAGACGAGAGGTGCTCCAAGTTGCCGCATATGCAGCCCTAAGCTCGACTCGCTTCGTTTGATTGAGTTATTGGGTTGCTTTGTTTGCAAGTCTGGAGGTGTTGGCCACGTAAATACATAAAGGGCGAGGCTTATGGCGTTATGTGCGGCTCGCTGCCTGTTCCCTTGATCCGTTCACTCTATATCAAAACCCAAAACGCCGATTCAATGAAAGACAGAAAGTCAAAACGAGACCAAACAATGAAAGAGGGAAGAGACCAAAAAATGAGAAAAGCCACCAAGAAAGCCCAAAACAGCCCGATTTAAACTACCGAGGGAAAGCTGACATCATAACACACACATTGACAGCATGGCAAAGCGAGAAATACCGCCGAAAAGGTTCTCCGTCACTGGAGACGGTCAAGGGCCCTTCTCTTGTAAGAAGACGATGAAGAAACCAGTCTGATAGACAAGAAGTACCGCCACAGCCTTTCGTTTGACCTGTTTTCGTCGTGCTTGCAGGCAGATTTAGTGCGTCGTGCTTCAGACCTGATGCTCCAGACTTGATTCCACAAGACCAATCGCCTTTTCGTGTTTTCGCAACACTGCCGCAAAGACACGGTTCCAAGTTGGAGCCGACAGATGAAAGACGATTGAGCCAGTCAAAGTTTTTTTGTTAATCTATGCCAAAGTCGACACAAGCCAGAGCCGGGCCATTGAGTATGCTAGCCGCCGTGAACGCCGTTGCTAATGCATGAAATGAATAGGAAGATTGAAAATAAAAGGGCCGGCTGACGGGAGTCGTTGCGAATTGTCGACCATCGTCGACCATCGTCACCATCGTCACCATCGTCACCATCGTCACCATCGTCGGAACCGCTCATGCCTCCTGCGTCTGGCCAATGTGGCGCTCGCTCTCGGGTTTCCAGGTACCTGGCTTGTTAGTATGGGATTCTTCCGATTCTTTGGACCGAAACAGGCAATCACAGCAACACTCTCGACCCTCTCAACATACCCTCAAAGTCGTGCTTGACAAAAGCCATCGGATCGTCGTAGTCCTTGGCGCCCATCTGCTCGACGCCCGGCGAAAAGGACGTGATGGGCAGCACAATGACGTCGCCGACGCGCTTGGGCGAGTCCATGCCGGTAAAGTTGCGCCAATCAATCTGGCCCTTGGAGTCGGACATGTCAAAGAAGCGGTCGTCGTTAAAGTATCCGAAAATAATGTCGGTCCACACGGCAGGGCCCGTAAACTCGACCACGTTTGCTGCCGAGAAAGGCGGACAGCTCGCCGGCGCCTTTCAGGCGCAACGTCTCCTTGGTGATGTGGTGACAATTCTGGCGCAGGATGGGTGGCCCGGCTTCGCCTGGATGGTCCACTGCAGAACTGGATGCGGCGGCTGTACCAGTCGTGCCAGTCGGGCCGGTCGGGGTCGGCCTCAATGCCAATGACGAGGCCAATGGCCTCCCGGGCACGCTCTCGGGGATCCACTCCAGGGCGCTGCGGATGGCGTAGGTGTCAATGTCGGAGTAGATGCCGCCGCGGGCAAGCAGGATCAGGTAGCGGAAAAAGTCGGCTTTGAGGACGGGGAGCGGCAGCGCGTTGTAGGCCTCCAGAACCTCGGAACGGCGGCATACAGCAAGCGCAGCAGCTTCAGGGCCACGACGTCCGTAATCACCTCGTGGATAAAGCCCGGGTGCTGCTCGGTCCAGGTGGCCTCCTGCTCGCGGAAGGTGAACTCGCCGTTGGCCGGGTGTATTTCCAGGTCTGCCAGATGTAGGCAGGGAACTTCTTGTTGACGTCGTAGGGATACTGGTAGGCCAGCTTGTCGTAGAGGGTCAGTTTGGACAGGTCGGGGACGTGCAGCGTCTTCTGGCCACCGACATGGCCGAGTTGGTGAGCATCAGCGCTAGCGGCCACGCCGGAGGGATCCACCTTGTGATGCTATGGATGGGTCGTTTTGTGAGGCAATCGCACCCCGGGCGAGGCAGGAGGCGGCGGCGTGTTTCTGGTCTTGTGATAATGCGGTGCCAGGGGTGTGTGAAGAGCGCGTGGGTGAGTAGAAGACGGCGAGGAAGAACGCGGCCGCACATGAGGGCTCGCTTGTAGGTAAGCATGGCGGCGGCGCGGCGAGGAGGGAGGTAGCTTGCGGTGCGGTCGACTTGGAAAAGGTCGAAAGCTCGAGTAGTTAAGGGGACAGGTCGCTGCTGCCGAAGCCCAGACGAGCATATGGAGGTCAAGGACTCGAGTTCGGGTCGGAAAGGTCATCTGGCAAGTCGAGAAGAAAAGGAGGCAAGACGCGGGAAGGAAAGAAATAAGGGGAGAATAACGGCTGGCCAGAGCTTGGAAGCAAAGATGGGGACAGGTGAGGTTGAAAAGAAGCAAGGAGAGGTGAGAGACAAGTATGTGAATGAATGAGAAACAACAATGACGATGGGATGAAGAAACAAAAAAAGAGGAGAAAGGGAGAGGACAAAGGAAGCAGGTGTGGCTCCGTGCCGCAATGTATGTAAGATACAAAGATACAATTGCGGAGTGGATGCCTGTGCTGAATACGTGGTGTCGTGTCGTTTTCTTTTTCTTGCTCCAAAAGTCAACCCCAAATCGGGCATGCAGTCGTTTGGAGCAGCAGAAGCGCAAGCAGAGGTGACAAAAGGTACTTCGTAAGCGAGACGCGCAATCGACAAAATGAAATAGCTGCGGCTTGCTGTTGCTCTTGCTGGGTAGCGTGGCAGCGAGCCTGCGGATACGAGCTGGCCGTCGGCGGTACTCCTTTCAGGGCTAGCAGTACAGTCTTACGAGCTGGGCGCTGGAGCTCGTACTTTGTGGCAATACTCGTTGACCAATACTCGTAGACCGAACGAAGCACGATGTACTCGTACTGAGTGGCGGTGGTAGGTGTACTTAGTAGTGAGAGTGAGTGGAGCAGAGGCCACCGTGGACCTACGGCATCAGGAATGGCGCAAGGTGTCAAGTGCAGGTACATTAAGATACGTTCGACGAGGCTTCGGCAGACGCGAGGGAGAAGAAAAAAGGACAGACAGCAAAGTATAAAAACACGATCATGAAGAGCAGCTAAGAAGGCGCTCAGTGCAGAAAAAACACTGACCGGAAGACTGCTGTACGAAGTAGCAGAGTCTGTGCCTGTCCGCCCGTCGCTCCCGTCGTTCCGGAGATGCTGCGTTTATGTCGGTTTCGGGCAAAATGTCGACATAATGGCATTAGAGAGAAGCTAAAGAATGGCAAGAAGGGCGACAAGGGCGAAAGGCGAAAGGGTGAAAGGGTGAAGGGGTGAAAAGGGTGAAAAAAGGCACGAAGAGGCTACGAGAGGCGTCGTACTCGTAGTGTGTCTGTTAGCGCTCTTTTACATGTTGAAAATCACTGGTATCTTCCTGGGCTTGTCTTTTGGAGGCGTCCGTTGCCATGCTCCGAGTGTCTCGTCTGGTGGCGGTAGTAACAGGCCGTGGAGGTGTGAAAACGGATGCAGCATGGTATCACGACGACGGGCTGATCCAGAAAAGGGAGCGAAAAGGCAAGGGAGGGCCGGGGGTGCGATGCACAGATCCATACATGCTCGGTGGGTGGTGGAGATCGGCGGATGTCTCTTTTGTGTGCCTTGCTTTTGGCGAGGTCTTTTCTTCGGGCCGGGCTTTTCGTGTCTTGCGAGTTTGACGTGCATTTTCGTCAATTTGTCCCTTCGTCTTCGGCGTTGCTCTCGGTGATAATGGTTGTTCGTTGCCAGTTTCGGATCCTGGCTGGCCGTTGACTCTGTCTCGTCTTGTGTGAGATGGTACAAGTGGAATTCGTAGGATGGGACCGCAAAGATCGAGCGAGAGGGCCAGCGATGAGATGGCAACAAGTTGCAAGATGGGAAGAAGCAATATGAATGGCAATGAAGCTCACGAGCCGCGAAAACAAAAGTACAAAGTAGATATGCTTAGCAGGGGCCACCTCGGCGCGGACAGGGGCGAAGAACGCGAGAAACACAAGAAGCTACATTTCTCACGGCCGCACGGCCGGACGTTTGTAGTAGATTGCGACGCGATGAGAAACAACCCGAGAGCAGGAGAGCAAATTGGCTGTGCAGAAAGACGGGGAGGCTGTGAGGGCCAAACCAAACACGAGGGGAGGATAAGAGGTGCAGAATACAAAGGGGCAATCAAGAAAGCGGTGCAGATTGGCAAGTCGGGGACAGGGACCTGGTGCACAGCAAGGAGCAAAGAGGCCAGAGAACGATGATGGTTTGAGACGGACACAGAAAGGGAGACGTCGGACCAAACATCACGAGATGGACACCATTGTCCAATCAGACGGAAAGAGAGAGCACTCTACAAGACAGTGCGCCCGATGCTCCTTCCTTCACATGGCCATTCTTGAACAGCACCTTCCGCGAGGTTGCGCTAGCGAACGAACAGCCGCGCCTTCCTTCCCACGCGTTTGAGCTTAATTACCCGAAAGTGTGCTGCTTGGCGTTTTGGTGGTGACTCTCATCTCCTTCTTCTCATCTTTGCATGATGTGTTTTCTCATCTTGCGTGAATGTACTCTGAGGCTCACTCGTCTGGCATATCCGACACAAAGTTCTCGCCGATGCATCCCCGTCGGCGTGCAGCAAGCCGGTTTGTTGTCTTTATTCGACAAACCACACGCTTTATTCTCTTACAATCCCGCGAAGCAAGCCGGCTTTCTCTGCCTCCCTCCCACTCTCTTTGTGGCCAAATGATCGACTGCGAACAGATGACAATTGCAGGGTGGTGGTGACCAAGGCAGGCAACAGGGGAGAAAGGAGAAGAGCAAAGGCATTGAAGAGTGGAATCCGACTTGCCAATGTGCAGCAAAACATGCGACAAAGAGTGAAAACGAAAAGTTACATCAAAGAAAAGGCCTTCTTGGAATAGCAACAAGACACTGTCAAGACACAACGAGCAGAAGTGGACGTGGAAAGGCACTGCCGGTAGAACGGACATTCTGATGAGTCGTCGAGGCGGAGCTGTGACGACGCGCCTCTGAATATCTCTGAGATTACTTGAGGCTCCTGGACCTTCTCTGGACCATTCTTTTGGCCGGTTGATGTACTTCGTACAGCTGTCAACATCGTCCTCATTTAAAACCAGTTCACGTTCCTTGTTTTGTATGGTGATGTTGCCTTCCCGTGCCTTTTGAGCCTTGCAACGCCGACGATCAAACAGATCCTCACTAGAATCTCGGTTGGTAAGGCAGGCTGTCGGCCATTAATTAAGGAGGCGTGGGAGGACGAGTGACGGTCAATCGCTATTTAACTTGAGATGCGTGTTGGTCTCTTGTCCTCTCTGTCTGACCTGTCGGTCCCCTGCAGCGTGCGGCCAATGCGTCGAGTCTGACTCAGTGGCGACGCTTCTCACGTCTTGTCAGATACGTACCGGCCTGAAAGGGTTTGCTTCGTACGTCGCGCCATTTGTACAGTATGAATTACCGTCTACATGGCCGGCGCACCCGTTGGCTCTTTGCAAAGTACTGCGCCGTCCCTCAGCCCCTGTTTGTAGCTTTCCGCTGTGCCCCTTTGCCCTGTTTTCCGCGGTTCTGCATTTTCGGCTGGCCTCGTGCAAACGACACGTTGGCGGCGATCTTTTTAGTCCCTACTTCGTACTTGTCTGGCTCATCCTGTTGGTATTTCCATGGCCCCAAAATTCTGGTTGCCGATACTTTGTACATGTCGAACCGGTCGACCCTTTCTCGCCTGTCAAAAGCCTGCCAAGACTCGAGAGACAGGTGGGACGGCCGCTTCCGAGTCGACTCTGTCTCTTACTGCTTGGTCACTGAGTAGGACATCTGTTGTACGAAGTATGAAGTAGGACACGGAATGAACACCAGTAGGTAGGTGGGTGCACGGGGGAAACACCAGGGCCCAAGAAGGCCATCATTGCGGATCGACGTTGGCAAACAGCATAGAGGGTAATCGAATACACTTCGTACTCGGATAATGAATGAGCAAGAAATATCAAGATACCAGGACGTTACAACTGACCGGCAGTCTTGGCATGTCATCCCCTTATGGAGTACTCGCAAGAATGGAAGAATGAAACTCTGAGCACTATTGTTACAGGCCCCATCGCTGTCCATTCCAGCGTGATGGCGCAAACAGCAGAAATAGCAGCGATCGGCAAGAATGGAGCACCCTCTCGAATCTCCAGTCTCCAATCTCATATCTGCCCCCAATGTCCCCATCTCTGGCCCTTGTCAGGCAACCCGGCCCTGGTTAAGCTGAAACCTGCGGGCATCAGCCTATGACGACATTGGGCTGGGGGTCATGGTAATGTGGTGGAAAACAGGTGGAGAGAGAAACGGAAAAGGCCACAAGGTCTGGCCAACTTTGTACTTTGTAGTCTTTCAGTGTCTCAGCTGCACAAGGACCCAAGAGGTCAAAGAGGAAGAGGACCAGAGAAGCCAAAGAGCGACTGCTACACGGACCAGACTGTGCGTGCGAGAGGCCCCAGGCCCACGTACCAACGTACCAACGTACATGTACCGCAATGTCTCAGGTGTGGAAGATGCCTTACGAAGCACAAAAGCAGTGGTGACCAACACGACAAGAAAGAGGAAAAACCAAAGGATTACAAAGTAAACAAAGGAGACGGATGTGACAGACTATACTCGTACAACGAGCTCGCCCAAGAGTAGGATACTTTGCCAGAAAGGATCTGTATCTGCATCTCTTCATTTACGACCGACACAGTGGTGTGGCGACGATATCGGCCGGAAGCCGAGCCGAGTGTACTTTGTACGTGGAAGAACAGAGCAATGCACCATGCACAGTTACATGGAGTGATGACCGCCCACCTGTGTCTGCAAGCTGTGTGTCTTGCTGTGTTGTCACACCCCATCTGTGCTCCCGTGTCCGTGTCTTTTTCTGAATCGGCTTCGAGGTCAAGGCAAAACAAACGCTTTGGCCAACAGATCTGGGACGGTGGTGTTTTGGCATATGACCTCCACAGATCCAAAGGTCTGGACCTCTGGGCGAACTTCGTATGCGTAGGGTCTGGACGTTTGAACGTCGAGACGAGATCGCCCGCCAAGAGAGATTGAGCGGTAGCTGGATCGGCTTCTTTTTCTCTTCACCTTCTTCTTCACCTTCTTCTGGTCCGCCTTCTGGCCCTGCATCCAGTTTCAGAGTCAAACAACAGCCGTTTCTCTGTAGCTCCCTGTCTGTATTGACCTTGTATGTGCACTCGCAAGCTCAAATATCGTGCGCCCTAATCCCTGCTGTCTCCCTGCTGCAGCTCGCCATCTCAATGTTGTCTCCCTCCTGAATAAAACAAGTAAGATGGTGTCTCAACGTGTGACGAGTGTGGAAGGGGACAATATGATTCAGGATGTGTCGGGAGATGGAAGACCATCTCAGGAAACAAGGGTCCAGTGGGAGTAGGATGCTTTTGCTTTTGCTTTTGCTGTTCTGGACTCTATGCACAAACGGCTGGAGCACGGAGCACGGAGCACGGAGCACAGTCCTTTTCATACCGTGTCTACGTTGTATGTCGCAGGATTCCAGGTATGCGCAGACACTGCCGAAACAAAGATGGCGGTCCGCAGCAAACGGCCATGGATGCCAAAACACAAGGCTGGGCACTTGCCAACATCGCCAACACCGCCCCTTTGCGCATGGCAATCACAGGCGCAGTCACAGGCGCAGTCACAGGCACCGTCTCGAAGATTTGTCAATGTTTCTGTAACAGTCTTGCATATACGTTTATTTTTGGGTCGCGCCTTTTCGACCACGCCCAACTACCTGCACCGACTTCTAGTGGTTGATCTTGAGCGAAAAGTCGACGTGCGGCACGCCCTGGTGGATGTAGCTTGTCGAGATGATGTCGATGTCTGTAGAGTGTCAGCAGGACAGTGTTGTAGAAGGAGACGCAAAGGACGGACGGGACGGAATTGACGTACCATTGCACACGTAGGCATCAATGTTGTCCGCCGTCAAGCCGCCCGACACCTCAATCAAAAAGGCCGAGTTGCCCTTGGCCGCCCACCGCTGCCGCAGGCTCTGGCTGCCACCTTGACGCCGTCGCCCGTAAAGTTGTCCACATCACCACGTCCGCACCGCCGCCAGCGCCTCGTCCGCTCTCCTCGGACTGCACCTCCACCTCAATCTTGAGCGCAAAGCCGGCCACGCTCTTGGCCGCCGCCACCGCGTCGGTGATGCTACCCCGCGACACACGTGTTGTCCTTGAGCACACCAGGCGCTCAGGTCCACGCGGTGCATGTCCGCGCCGCCCACCAGCATGCCGTACTTCTCCACCAGCCGGAAGCCCGGCGTTGTCTGCGCGTGCCCGCCAGCGGCCCGTGTAGCCAGCCTTGCGCAGGGCCGTCAGGACCGCATGCGTGCGTGTGGCAATACCGGCGCAGCGCGCCAGCACGTTGAGCGGACACGTTCGGCCAGCAGCAGGCCCCGGGCGGGGCCCGCGGCGATCGCACAGGCCGTCTTGCCGCGTTGTCGTCCGGCGACCCGACGTGGGCGCCTCTCCTCGACCTTCCACTCAATGGTGCAGCCGCAGCGCTGAAGATCTCATTGACAAAAGGCACGCCGGCAACGATGCCGGGGCTCTTGGCCCAGAGAGTGGCGGTACGCGCAACGTCGCCGACCACAAATCCGCCGTAGTCAAACGAGGGGTGTCTTCGGCGAGCCATGCGGCAACCTGCTCCGTCCAGGACGGCGGAAGGAGCGCCGACAGGCGCCGTGGTCGAGAGGAACGCGGATCGACGACATGGTGGGGTGGGGAGTGTGTGGAGAGAGGCAGAGGAAGACTTGTCGAGGCCGAGGAAGACTTGTCGAGGCCGAGGCTGAAGCTGGTTGGTGATTAAAAGCAGAATGGCAGGGGATTGGCAATGCTCGTGGACGTACAAAGTATATCCAACAATGACTCCCAACTCTCTCGTGCTCATAAGGAAGCTACAAACGACGTGAAAGTCGTCGGAAAGGCAGTCGCGACGTGGTGGAGCCTCGGTCTTAGTGGCGCAGTTTCTCGTCTTACCCGTGCGCTTTCCTATTCTGCCGCGGCGTCGGTCCGCAGACACGGCAAGACGGAGGTTCGTGACTACAAAAACAAAGTAGGCGACACGCTCAGAGATCCAAGATGCACGTCCTTGGCTTGGTTGCATCTGTTTGCGTGCCGGTTCGACTCGACGAGGCTGATGCTGTGCCGTGGGTTGGCGAGTACTGAGTATGCCTGACAGCAGCCGGGTAGCCGGTAAGCCGCGTGGAAAGAGACTAGGCGCAGCCACTCCAGGCCGCCCCAGTCGTACCTGCCCTTACGAGAGGCTGCCGGTTGACTCAACGAATCGTGGGGAAAGAGCTTGGCACACCTTTGGCCCCGTCCTCCTATTCTGTCTGAGTTGATCCTCTGTCCCCTATTGTTTTGCCCAACTGTGCTTTGCGATGATCGCTATGGATTCTGCCTCTCTGGTCGTCGAGCCATCCAGTGAGCCTTGTTTCACGGTGTGTGGACGACTGCATCGAACATTAAATGGCCTGTTCTCGCCATTGTTGTATCTGCCGTCGAGCGGCCAACAGCTCAGACAAGACACCGAGAAGAAGCTGACTTGCATCCGACTTGCCTCACATGCAACGAGACGTCCCCTCATTCGAGGCACCCCCAATTGGCCGATACACATCAGCATCCGCAATCATGAGCAGTACGACACAGCAGGTACAGTCGGCACAGGAGCCTTCTGCTCCCGTCGCTTCGACGACGTCCCCGGCGCCGAGGCCATCAACCATGACGAGCCCCTCTTCTTTTACAAACAGGACCGTGCCTTTGGCGAGTTCTCCCAGTGGGCACGCTCGACGTTTGTCGTGTCCAAGACGCGCATTGCCGAGGTCACGCAGACCCATGACCCGCACGACATTGAGGGTCCCCTCGAGGACCTGACCTTTGGCTGCGCCGAGCAGTTCATGATGTTCTGCAAGGCCGTCCGCTTCGGCGACCGTGCCTGCCAGGGCCTTATCCTGGCCACACCCGATCCGTCCAAGCAAAAGTCCCTGGGCCAGCGCGTGTGCCGCTTTACCGAGGAGGGCTGGGATGCTGTCAAGAGCGCCGTAGTGGAAGAGGCAGTTACCACAAGTGCAGGCAGAGCGGCAAGTTGACACGGCTGCTGCTGTCCACGGGCGACAGACTGCTGGTGGAGGCTGCCTCACGCGATCGCATCTGGGGCATCGGCTACGCCGCAACAACGGCGCTCAAGAACCGGGACAACTGGGGCGAGAACCGGCTGGGCTGGGCTTTGATGCACGCACGGCACTGCTGCGAGAGGAGGGGGAGAAGAAGACGGCATCGGCGGGAAAGGCAAAGAGACGCAACGCGGCGAAATAGGACACTCTCAAGGGCACTCTGACGGCAAGGAAGCAGCTGCCGAGAGGTTGACATCGTCCCCGTCCACACTGTATGACAACACAATCAAAACCACACCACCGTTGTGATAAAGATTGAGTAACCTCACTGGACGTATCTCACTCGCTCTGATGAGAAGATTAGGCAGCGTGGCAAGTGCTGCAAGGCGAATTGCACTTTGCCAGAAGTGAGGTAGACTATTGCTGCCTTTGACGATAGTCTGCAACTTGGGGCCTGAGGTTTGCATCCTTCTAATGAGAGCCCTTTGACATTGCTAGGTGCCACACAGCCTCAGAAGGATGAGCATCGTGTACGAGTAAAAGCCCCGGGAGGAGATGTGTAACAGCAGTCCTGAGGTTGCAGTGGTTTCGGACAGAAATGAGCAGTCAAGGAGACTTTAAGCTGACCCTCTCAGTTTGGCCTAGTCTCCAGCCATGCCACTATCGGGTCATGATTCAGTGGGTGTCGGTGGCATCTTTAGTGCCCTACAGTTGCTGCTCCCTGCAGCGCCCAAGCTTCCCGTCACCAACCAGGAGCTGAGAACATGACCGTGCATGCAACCCTGGCCGTGTCCAATCGTAACGCGATGCAGGCCTCGAGTTGCCTTTCCCTTCTTCTCCCGACTCGCTCTGCATCTTGCGGTGACGCCCAAAACACACCGATCGAGCTGACTTTTTGACCTTTTGACTCTTGTTGCCAGTGCCTAGACTGCCGATACTTCACTTGCCGAGCAACGCTCCGCTAACTCCAAGTACTCCGTACAGAATACGGCGTCTCGTAAGCTCGTCGGGCAAGAGCTGAAAATTTAGACCAGAAACGGGGAGGGTTCATCTCATCACCAGTCACCGCCTCAAGACTCCAACTCTGCGACACGCAACTTCACAGTCCGCCCTCCTATCCCTCGCCTCTCTCACCTTCCACTTGCCGCCTCTCGTCATGGACATTCAGCTGCCCCCAGAATTTCCCCAGTCGGCGGTCGACCAGTTCGACCTGCTGCGCGAGCAGGGTCTTCTCTTTTTCTTTCCCACCGAAGGCGAGGTCATCAAGCGTAACAACTTCAACGTACGGTAACAACTCCACCCCGCCCCCGTCTTCGTTTGCTTGTGCTGTCCTGGCCTAACACGCTCAGTTTGAGTTCAAAATCTCCACGACCATTGCCCGCAAACCCGTCCTCTCGGCCGATGCTCCCGAGCGTCGTGGCAAGGGCGGCCCCTTTGTCGACCCAGACCCGGCCTTTGTCGTGGCGCGCCCCGGCCCCGACCATGTCGTCGAACTCAGCATGCACGCCATGATGCGTCCGCACTATGTGCTGCACACACGCCTGTTTGCACCGCAGACGGACGACCTGGACGCCGGCGACTGGGCTGCGACGTGGGCCGTCATGGAAGCCATGCGAGATCGTGCCCACCAGCCGCCCATGATGATTTACAACTGCGGCTACGAGGGCGGCGCATCCCAGGGCCACAAGCACGTCCAGATCTTCATCGAGCCAAACCCGGGCTTCACCCTCTTTCCGGCCGAGGCGCTTGCTCTGGCCGAAGCCAAAGCCAGCTCGGGCGACGCTGCCCCGGCAGTGCGGTCGAGAGACGACGCGCCCATTGTGCAGCACCCGACGGTGCCGTTTCAGCACTTTATCCAGCGCCTGGCCGGGCCATCACGCCCGCCTATATCCTGGCCGTCTACCAGCGCCTGCTGGCCGAGGTGCGTCGCGCCCACAAGGAGCACGTCGAGAAGAAGCTTGCACACGCCACGGACGAGGCCAACGGGCCAACAGAACCAACGGCATCAAGACACACAAGAAGAGCGCCAGCGGCACGCCCGGCCACAGCACGCCCGCTCTCGACGACATCCCTGCCTCCATGATTGCCAACAATGTCATCATGACCCCCGAATGGATGTGCATGATCCCTCGGCGTCGCGGCGGCAAGGACGGCACCGGCGCCGGCTCGCTGGGCATGCTGGGCATGCTGTGGCTGAAGAACGCCAAAGAGCGTGCCCACTGGGACGAGCTGGGCATGACAGAGCATCTTGTGTGGATGGGTCTGCGAGAGACGACCTAAAGTGAAGTGGGAGGGAAAGGTGCGACCTGCTCCAAGAGTGGTGTACATGACCGGAACGTGCGAGGGGCAAAGGATATATCGCGAAGAGCACAGAGAGACTAGAGGATCGGTCACAAGATGGGTGTGGGGAGCGGCGACCGAGAGACGAAGCCCGAGGCATCGGAAAGATCTTACGACATCATGACCTTGATTTTATGCTACGTTACGGAGTAGACAGGCTGGCCATGTTCATGACGAATTAGAGCTCATACAGATAACTAGACTTAATAAACATTACGTTTGTCACGTTCTCTCTCGCATCTCTGCACATTCAACGTTTCCGTTGTACTAGATGGCAAGGCAATGAGAGCATACACGAGTCTGATTTCCCGTGTTCAGCCCACGCTTATACAACATGAGAACAACACAGCAGGACAAACAACATAACGAGGACAACAAATGAGATACACAAAGCAAGCCTCCGCTCTACAGCAGGGCCTTCCACCGCAGGTCGATCTGCTTCTTGGCCACCATCGGCCGCAGCACAAACACGCCCACCGCCAGCGCCGCCACGGTCGCCAGCATCGACAGCTTGCCGAAGCCCTTGTCGAGCAGATCAAACATCAGGGACGGCGCCACGCGCGTGCCAAAGACGTCCACGCGGCCAAACGCCAGCACCACGCTCGTCGACTCGACGTGCGTCGCCGCCGTCACAATCTGCTGGATGCCCAGCACGTCGCGCTCGTGCGACACCACCATGCGTGGGTCGATCTCGAGCTGCGGGGCGTACGGCGCCAGGCCCTCCTCAATCTCCTGGGGCGTAGGGGCACGGCCGACGGGGCGGCGGGGGTCCAGCACGGCGCCGACGCGGGGGAGGCCCACAATGCCGTGGAGGCGCGGCACGTAGGCCAGAACCTGGCGCACCGTGATGCCCTGGCGCGTCTGCGTGACGGCGAGGCTCGTGAGGCGCGAGCCGACGACCCAGGAGGCCGACGTGACGGCAGGCAGCAGAAGCGGCTCACCGGCGCGGTATCGGCGACAGCTTCGAGGGGCTCGACGGCCGACATGTTCCGAGTCGTGCTGCCGAGCACGCCGCGGTTGTTGGGCTCGGTAGACTCGTAAATGTCGCTAACGGCCAGGTGGTAGCCCTTGATGGTCTGGACGGCGTCGCCGCCAATGGACACGCTGTAGTCGGCAAAGTAGGTGCAGAGGAAGGTGTTTTCAAACAGCAGGCACTCGATGGGCTTGGAGCCGTCGACGCCGTCGTAGCTGGCCGAGGACAGCAGCTGGCCCGAGACGGTGTCGAGCAAAAAGGTCATGAGCACACGCGTCTCGTCGTTGATGCGGCGACGACCGCCAGGTTCGGGTTCAGGTACTTGTACAAAACAGTGCGGTCGCCCAGCACGCGGCCGATGGAAGCCACAGGGTCGTGCGCAGGGCGCGTGCCACGTCCACCATGCGGAACTGCGGCGGCACCGCAAACGTCCAGGTCGTCTCCTGGGCGCACGCGTCAGCCGAGGCCACAAGCGCACGCCGCGGAGGCCGGCTGCAGTCGTGTGGTCGCGAACGACAATCGACTCGGTGGGGCACTTTTCGACGGGGACGGCAGGGACGGTACCGTCCTCGGACACGGCCAGGATATAGGGGCCAGAGGCGCTGTTGACCAACACGGCGCTCGCAACGGCTCCGTTCCCATTGTCGTTGACAGTCGATGCCACGATTTCGCCCGTCTCGATCTGGACGGCAACAGAGTCGCGTGCAGTCGCGCTGACAACAGTGGCCACACCGCTCGCCTCGTCAACGTGGATCTTCTGGACCTTCCAGGGCGTGGACGCGGTGTCGACGGCCTTTGCGGTCCACTGGACGCTACCAGGGCTGGCTGCGTCCAGGCCGTAGAGGCGGCCGCGGCGGGTGGCGAGGATGGCCAGCTTGTGGAAGCCAAAGGCATCGGCCACGGGGACGGCGTCGTCGGTGCTGGCACCGCCCAGGATGCTGCGCAGAAGCTTTCCAGGCAGCGACTGCACGTAGGCCGGCAGGTGCTCGAGGTCGTCAAAGTGGCGCTGCACGCGGTGAATGTAAGCCGCGAGCGGACTCTGGGCCTCCTCCTCCTCGAGGGCGCGCACGAGTTGCTCGGACTCGGGGCGATCGACCAGAATGGCAGCCACAGCGCCCGTCAGGCCTTCAGGACGCGACCAGGCACGCTGGCCGTTGTTGCGGATAAGGACCCAGTCCTCGTCGGCGGTGAGCACAGCGGTCCGAACAGCATAGCTGATCTCGTTACCAGTGCCCGGGCGGGCGGCAACCTCGGCCGCAGCAGCGCCCGATGCATGCAGGGAAGCGGCCTGGGCCAGCGGCCAGCGGCCCAAGATACCGTGCGAGACCGAGCTGACCAGGACGACCTCGTCGTCGGTGATGCGCGTGAAGAAAACAGCATCGCCCTCGGAGGCGGTCACCGCGAACGCGCCGGCACCGGGCTGCTGGGGCAGGTCGTACGCCTTTTGCACGCTACCCTTCTTCGCATCAACGTGGTAGACCTGACCGCGGTGGGCGTCCGTAGTGCGCGTGTGCACGAGGAACGAGGGCGACGAGGACTGGGTGCGCAGGGCGTGGACGAGGACGCTCTCCGTACCTTCGGGCAGTGCAAACTCGTGCTTCTGCTTGGTACCGAGCACGCTGACCTTGACCTTTGTGCGGCCGCTGTCGGTCCAGGCCACGATGCCACCGCCTACAAACAGGACATCCGAAACGGCGCTGATGTCGCTGGCGAGGCTGTGCTCCTCGATGCGATGACCAGAGCTTGCGTCGACGGCCAGGACCTTGAGGCCAGCCGGGCTAGGGGCGATGCTGACAGCGTAGACCCTGTCGTCGGAAGCGGCAAGCTTGAGCGAAGAAGTGCCGGTGTGTGCCTCGCGGTGCTCCCAGACGACATGGCCATCGTTGCCGGCCAGACGACGCAGCACGACATGGCCGTCTTCGAGGAACAGTGCCAGTACGTCTCTGTGCGGTTGCAACCGCGTCTGCAGCATCGGCCACGGTGTCTGCTGGTGCCGCCGCGGCGACCGCGACATCCGCCACCTGGCCAGCAAAGTCCGCCCACCACACGCTCCGGCCCGATACGGCGTTCCAAGTGTGCACCGAGTGGCCCAGTCCGGCAGCCAGCCAGCCCTCGCCATCAACGGCCTCGACGTGGCCCTTTCCAAACGAGACGTCGGCTACAGCGGCATCGTCGTCGTTGTCGCCCAGCAGTTGCCGCCAGACGATGGCGCCGCTGCTCGGGTTCACGGCGCCCAGCACGCCGACGTCACTCAGTGTATAGAGCAGGCTCGCCTTGTCCTCGCGGCGTGGATGGTGGAAGAAGGTGGCGTCGCGCTGGGGCAGGCCGACAAGCTGGTGGTGGAAGTCAATGTCGCCGACCTGGTCCCTGTAGACGACGGCGTCGACGGCGGCGGGCGCGGCAGCGGCCAGCACCAGAAGTGCCAGCGCGCGGAAGGAGCGCATTGTGCTTATGTGGGTGGAAAGACGATGGCAATCAGGACGAGTTCGATGATGCAAACTTGATAGGGGGGGAGGGATGGAGAGGATTGTCTCGTCTCTATTCCATGCTCGAAGAAAAGGGTGGGGTTAGTCGAGTATCGAGCGGCGGTCCGCAATTGCCGTCGTCTGGGACGATGGATAGAGGTCGACAAGTCAGGGATGGTTGGCCGTTGTCGGGATCGTAAGGACGTCGGATGCGAGGACGTAAGGTCGTTGACTTGGGATGTGGATTGAATGATGGGACGTGATGGGACGTGGCGGCTTTGCTTTGGTGACGCTATTCGCTGCAAAATCAACCAAACCCCTGGGTGTCCACCTTCCCAATTGGAAGCTCGAGCTTGCATTGCTTGCCTAGCTTAAAAGCTCCCGTCAATTACTTGTGGAGCCTGCGGGTTGCACCTGCGTTCCATAAATGAGCCAAAACTCCCCTCTTTCCATGCTTTTGTTTTGTTCCTCTTTCCTCTTTGCTGTTTCCTATTTTGCACTTTGAGGCTGACGATTATTTCTCTCCTTTTATCTCTGACTTTCTACACCTTTATCCCACAACATATACTCCTCCTCTACATGCCATCGGCGTGACGTTTGCTCCCATGTCCTGTCACAGCCCTCCTTTCTTTTCGCTGTTCCCTTCTTGAACCTTTTTCTCTGGTCCTTCGTCAGTCTCTTCGTTGCCCCGTGCGTTCTGTATCGAGGGGGCACTGGGTGAGTAGTAAGTCCTACCGCCTACTGCCTACCTCAGCACGTCCCTCCTCATCTTTCACATACTTCCGTACAGCAGCACACGACCGAGATGCTTCCGTTTACCGAAACACTCTCATCCTCGAGAGGCCAACTTCCCCTCTCCTATCTACAGAAGAGGCGTCGAAACAAGGCGTGGGGTAACGCAAGAGCTATGCAGCACGCCGAAAAAGGCGGCCGAGTCACAATGACGGATGTGTTACTTGAGTTGGCGCAGATACGGAATACCGATGGGAAGCGCTGCACTGGTGCAACGGACAAGCCGACGAGGCTTCTGGACCGCAATGGGTGGACGTCAAGGCAACGTCTAGGAGCAGAGCCAAGTGACAGGGCGTCCCACAAGACGTCCCGCCAATAACGCGATACGCAATACGCAATATGGTCGTGCATCCTCTTTTCGGGCGTCCCTTGGGCAATGCCTTTTATTGCAACGATCACCATGAGCTTGCACAACGACAAGCGTTGTTGAGACGCACATGCGTCCACGCCGCAACCTGGCACTGCTACCAAGCTCCAGTGCACAACGGATTACCGTTTGACTAGTGGAGCCCTTGGGCTTCCCAGGTTGCTAATGGCCCTGTGTGAGAATCACCGACCGCAAGTCCGAGTCTTTGGTTGTTGCATTACCGTCTTTCTTTCGCGTGACATGCCTCCTCTTTTATCACAGACGCCCGCTTTCGCGCCGACACCGCCAATGTCTCCAATGACGCTCTTCGCTGGGCGTGTTGACCCTTTGGCGCCTTACATGTCTCTGTCGCCTTTGGGCACGTTCCGGCGTACAGCTGATGTACCAAGGCACAAGGCAGTCGTAAAAATATGCAGACATTGCCCACTGCAGTGAGGTCTCTTCAGAAGCTCCCGGGCACCACGACGGCGTCCTTCCCGCGCGCGCATGCGTAGATCCCAGTCTTACCTCTGCCTTGTTGATCGCCACCCCAGCGATATACCAGGCACATATGGACGACTTCCTGGCATAGATTCTCCATCTCGACATTTCTTTGTACGTCTTGGCGCTCGTGCGCGTCTTTATCCTGAGTAAGGGGGTGCAGGAAAAGGCGTCGACAGGTTCGCAAGTGCAGAAACAATAGGCACTGTCCCGAGCACTGATTTTGGTATTGGTTGGGATCAATTTTACATCTCCCTGTCACGTATGCCCGGGCAGCCTTGCGAATACGCCCGAAGTAACTCAAGCCTCGGCCAATCACATCCGCATGTCTGCTCGCTCGCCCCAATTTTGGCGCTCGTGCAGATAATACCATGTGTGCACAGCCAGGTTGAAATCGTTCAACTTGTTCTAGGCATGATACGCGTCGCTGATTGATAAGGGACGGCGATGGATGTCTTTTGTTTCGGTGGAAGATTGAAGCAGGGAAGACGGAGGGGGAAGTGAGACAGGCCAAGACAAGATGCATGCAAGACTCGCACGAGGACCATACAGAGGTGGAGGTAATTGGCACTTGTGTGCCTTGTGCAGAACTCATAGCGGGTGACCTACGCCTGCCCAAGGCTTCGCTCTGATCCGAGTCTTCTCGAGCCGCCCACGATACGTGGGCCGGTCCTCTTTCTTTGCAATTCCGTCTGGCCTTTGAACTAGACGTCTTATCATGCCCTGCTATTGTCGGAGTTGGTCACAATCTTATGGGTGTGATGGCCCGTATCTTACATCGCAGCCAGCAAGGGTCATTCCCACCAGAGCTGCATGTTTGAAAGGCGGTGTGCAAGTCGAACAAAGCTGCACTTTCCAGATTTTGTGGACAGGAACCAACTTCTCAGAATGGGCGCCTTTCAAGGGTGTCTTTCTAGGGACGACTTCAATGATGAGGGCAGCATGCGATGACACAAACAGGCGTCGACAGGTGTGCCGTTGGTGCACTTTGCAATGCGACTTGGGGGCGTCGACGGAGGTCAAAGAGCACGAAAAGCATACGAAATGGAAATGAATACCTCGGTCTGGGCTTCGCTATTTGCGGAATGGGCATGATACACCGTGTATGAGTGGCGTACTCGAAGGCGACCGCGTAGACAAGCAACAGGCACCACTATCCAGGAGCTTAAATCTCAATTGCATTCGATTCCGTTCTGGTTTCGAAGACAAGGATGCTCAATAGATACTTCATGGTAATGGAGTATGTTTGACAAGCGTTCCTAACTTTTATGCCTCCTTGAGTACACTCATATCTCAAAATGATGGTGACAGGGAATAGGACGTTACGAAAGCATAGTCTAGGAAAAATGCTTGAATACAATAGTGACAAGATTGACTTTCTCATAAGAGACGAGACCTTGGCTTTGTCTGTATTTTGTAAAAGTCGGAAAGAAAGTTACAAATGGGAGGGTGTAAGGATTGAAGATGATTTTATCCGCCAGCTTGCCATCCAGCATTGAAATTGTGATGAACGTATTTCCGTCACCCGGGGCACCCATGCTGGTCTTGTCGTCGATACCGATGGAGTTGGTGCGCTCTCCATACGGGGGATTGATGGTCAATTTGCTTGCTATTCTTGTTTGTTGTCACTTGCATAGCTGTTGCGCAACATGCTGCTCGTTTCTGGCTTCTTGATCTGCGTATATATGTCGCTTCATACACTATTTGTTTGCGTCGGGGTCCTGAGAGAGGACGGGTAAAGCAACAAGAAGGACGACGTCGATAGGCCCCGTTTCTTTGATCGACACGGAACACGATTGATCCGTGTTAGAGACTGGGTTCCTATGTGATCGCAAATCTGACTGCGGCTCTGCATATGCACCTCTATAGATGTGTAGCAGTCTCATTCGTAGCCTCATTTTCAATATTATCGCTATGCAGTGGCTGCATCAAGCTCACCGTAAAAAGAGCTCGCTTTCCGACCAGCTGAAGCAAGGCCCGTGCCGACGTTACGGCTGCCTTTGAACAGCACGGTGAGACCTGTACCCTTCAGGGCGTCTCTGTCATGAGTTTGTTCACTATGCAGTGGCGATGGAAGCAGTGGGGCATCAATGCACTTGAGTCAAGTACGCAGTCCCGAAATGCAATCGCCGAACAGGTGACTGTGTCTTATGGCAACGATGCCAGCGATTTGGCTGCAATTCTTCATTCACTTGTCCGGGTTCCGCCCCATACACAGCCCACCGGATCTCGCCATCGCGTATCGAGTACGATAGATGTATGAACTAACATTGGCATAGTACACGGCTTTGGGTCCCAGTCTGACCAAGACTCAGTCGTTGTCATCGGTTGTGACGTAACCAAATGGACCACGGTCTTGTTTTATGCATGACGGAGGGCGTCGGAGCTTGCAGCCCATTTTCGATACTGACAATCGTCTCGTCCTCTTGACTTGCCTCAAGTTCTGTGCTCTGATTTCCAGTACTTCCAGTATTTCCCTTCTGGTACTCTGATTCCAGTCCTTCTTATGAACGAGGTGATTGTCAGTATCGAACATGGGCTCGCACTGTGCAGACTGTTTTTTTAAATCTGCATACATGCTGTGCTCTTCGACATTTTCATATTGTAGTGCATACTGTAAAGATGTGCAGTCTCGCGATGTGTAGATGTGAGTGCTCTGTACAAGGCGATGTCTCGTAGGATGACGTTGCTCTGCTGTTGGCCAGCGACCTGGACTCGAAATGTCGCATTTTGTGCCTTTTGCGCCTTTTGCAGACGACGCATCTCGCCTCAAGGCTGTGGGCCAGCTTTGCTGATGTCTCTTTGATTTCGTTGTGGTCACCTGTTTGCCCTGTGAGGCGGAGATGGCCAGCCGACGATGGCGAAAGCCGCCTCTACTTCGTAGCTCGCCTCTCTGTTGCCGTCTCCGTAACAAGGCGATCAGTCTGGCTTCTGCTTGTTGGCGACCAGTGTCACTCCGCTGGCCTGGTCTCGCAAGAGGCGACCCATACGCGGCCTCAAGCAGGCATGGCCATGCAACGCTGCCTCGCAGCTGATGCCGGCTGGCTCAACCTTGCCGTATTCGTTGTCGCCCCGTACAGCCCAGGTAGAGTCATGCGGTAGCTTCTAGCAGGTAGGCATGACGCCTCCCCAACAGAGCTGAAAGCGATGGCTTGTTGGACTGGGGAGGCTGCTTGTGGATCGATTGGTCTCCATGCCACCGCCCTTGAAAGCTCGCGGCCGCAGCTGGCCATGCTCTGTGGACAATGGCGGCCTGTAGTGTCTTGCCCAGGATGCCACGGAGGCGGGAAGAAAAGTCCGAGTCCGAGTCACGTGTAATTATCACATGATGGATCTCGTGCCGTGAGAGCTCAAACACGCCTCGGACAAAGCTGCGAAACGTCGCTGCCACGGGCGGGCGGGCGGGGCTGGTAGATATGAGGCTGAAGTAGGCGGTTCGCACCACAGGTGCGAACCACCTAATACAGCTTTTGCTTGCGAACGTCTTGTCCGTGATTTAGTATTGTTTGATAGGTATTGCTTGATCTCCGGAGGCCAGTATATAAGAATGCCGGTGGAGCATCACAACAGCAAGCGGACGTGATTACTCTGCCCATCTACGTCTTGCAATACCTTTTAATTCTTACACTCGCTTCTTGTTTGGCAACAGATTCTGACAGATTTGCCAGAAACCCGGGATTCCGAGGCACGAAGTTCAATTGACAGCCTTGGACCCGACCTTGAAACCCAACGGATCTTACGCCGGTAGGGACAAAACTGATATTCATGAGGGCCGATATCGTCAAGCAATCGCCACCCGTCGTCACGGGAGCCTACGGTTTTACTGCCACTTGACATCAAGCAGAGCAGTTCAACCTCTCGTCACCGCACAGTCGCACGTTTCACCCCAACTCAAATCACACCTTGCACAATGGACTTGCAAAAGATGCGCCGGTCATCTAGTGAAGACAGCGAGCTGGTGCCTCGTTGCTCGGCTTTCACTAGGGACATTCAGCACGGGCAAGGCTCATCGGTTGAACCCCGGCCTGAAAAGGCGCATCGCCGGGGCGCGGCAGGCAGCAACTCTGCGGCTCGCCATGGCTGCAACAGCAAGAGGCCATCCATTCCGTTGTCGGGCGAGTCTGCCTCGTCGCAGAATCCCATTTCCAGCTCGACTGGTCAAAGGTCAGTGTGCCCCTATTCATAGTGTCAGCCCTATCAATTCTGTATGCCTTGCCGGGAGCTCCCGATCGTGCCTGCATTGGGACCTTGGGCTTTGCCAAGGCTCCTTCTCTCCTCCTGACCTCACTTGTTCCTGACTCTTGTGTCACCCGTGCCTTCTCTTTCTGGCGTATACCCTGCACCTTCCCAATGCCTGCTGCTGTCAGGCAACTGCCATTGGCAACAAACACTTTGTGCTGGCATCGCTCCCTTTTCTTGATATCTCGTTCCCCTTGAGCTGTTCGACCTGCTTCGTCGGCTGTTGCTGACATCCAGCTACAGCAAGAGGCCATTGCACGACATTTCCAGATTGTCACACAAGAAACAAAGGTCTGAAAAGTCGCTGTCGGAACCTGCGGCCTCGGACATTGGCCTGTTCTCACCTGGTGCCTCTCCAGCCTCATCTCCGCCCAACGCGGACACTCTGCCTTTGGCATCCTATCCGGCCATTGACTCGACCGCATCAACACCTGCGTCTGCGGTTGGCGGACTGCCCGCGGCTTATGCGCCCTCGGCTACGTCCACCGTTGTCCCACGGTCACAGCACAAGCCGGAAACCCAGACATGCAATGTCCAGCGGCACTGCCCGACCCGCATCAGCAGCCACAAGTCTTTGCCGATGGCAGCCTTGCAAACCCCCCGCCGCGCAACCAGCCAGCGCCAGGTTACTAGAGCAGGTCAAAGGCCACGGTCGACAGCAGCAGCAACAACAAGACCGCCCACCGGGCCACACCAAAAACAGCATCACAGCCGTCATTCGCCCCCATGGGTTGGGCCACGGATTTTCGCAAGGCAGCCGCAACCTTGGTCCTAGCCATATACCGGCAACATCTCCGCTTGCCACATCTCCTGCATTGATACCCACATCCATAGCCAGCAATACTTCAACGCAACCGTCGTTCAGTGTCAATGGCCTGCCCGCTTTGCAAAACAGCACAGTGGCCCAGCAGCCGGCCGTGTCTTTCCAGCCAAAGGCATCGGCTCTGCAGGGCCAACCTATGCAGAAAAGGTCACAAACAGTCATCACCCCGTCTCCTCATACAAGGTTCAGCCCTGGAAATGCACCAGGCGGGCCAGGCTGGGCCAGGGAACAAAACACCGGCAGCAGTACGATTGCAGCTCCTTTGCCGGGCAAGCCCTCTGGCCAACCTCCGCCTTCCCAGCGGCGGCCGGGCCCGCTTTCTTCTGCACCCTCGCACTCCCAAAGCGGCCACACCTCGGTATCGAGACCAAGGTATCAAAGCATCGAGTTGCAGCCCAAGACACGGCCAATCACGCTCACGCAGCTGGTCAACGAGGTCAAGGGAATCTACGTCGGACTGGCCATGGTCGAGTCCAAGTGCATTGAGATAGACAGCGAGTCGAGTGCTATAGATCCGCAAGTCAAACTAGACGACGGCCAGTGGCAGGCACTCCTAAATCTACACAGGACGCTGTTGCACGAGCATCACGACTTCATGCTCGCGTCTCAGCACCCCTCGGCCTCGCCTGCGCTCCGGCGCGTCGCCCAGAAATACGCAATCCCTGCCCGAATGTGGCGCCACGGTATTCACAGCTTTCTCGAGTTGCTGCGGCACCGTCTCCCTGATTCCCGCGAGCATATGATAACCTTCATCTACATGGCATACTCGATCATTGCGCTCTTGTATGAGACAGTCCGCACGTTCGAGGACACCTGGATCGAGTGTTTGGGCGATTTGTCGCGTTATCGCATGGCCATTGAGGACGACAACCAGCGCGTGCGCGACACCTGGACAAACGTGTCTCGTCGATGGTACTCTCTCGCCTCGGATCGCGCACCCACCACCGGCAGACTCCACCATCACTTGGCCATTTTGGCAAGACCGTATGTTGTCACGCAGCTGTACTACTACGTCAAGAGCCTCTGCACACCCATTCCCTTTACTTCCACGCGTGAGTCCATCATGACACTGCTGGACCCTGTCCTCAACAATGCCACGCAGCACGTTCCCGCTATTGAGCTGGCGTTCATCAAGGCCCATGCCATTCTGTTCAAAAATGGCATGAAGACCACGCCCGACCTCCAGCCCACCATTTCCCACCTTTTGGCGGGCCTGGACGACCATGTTGCACTATCGTCCCGGGCTGGGTTCAGACGGGCGTGTACGTGGGTATTGTGAATAGCTGTGCGCTGCTTGCCTACGGCGAGGACCACAATGTGCTCATGCGCGTCAATCTACGATGAATTGCGCCGCAGCGCCTTGGAGGGTGGTGGCAGTGTGCCGCCTGCCTCTGGGACGAGGCGACTCCCGATGTCGCCGTGGCCGATGTGCCAAAGACGGCCAAGGATCAGACCATGGGCAAAGGAAACCCGGCGAGGTGGTGGTTGCTGACCCGACGGTTCTCCAGTATCTGGAGCCGGTTCAGCGCCTTGTGGCCGGCATGGACCGCGTTGTGTTTGCCCGTGTCGGGGATGCCAACTGCCATGGCTACATCCATGCGCGCCTTGTCTGGATGCTATGTCTCGCGCACGCTTCAGAGGGTATGGCCTACGTGGAGCATGCGTTCCCTTGGGACCTACTCGTGGTGATGCTCAACAATTTGCTGTTGACTAGCGAGAGCTACGACAGGATCGAGCAGGAAGTGTTTATGGAGCCGCAGGTCGACCGGAAAGCTGAAGAAGAAAGGGAAATCAGAGAGATTCAGCTCAGGCAACAGCAGCAACAGCAAATCGCCGCCGCCAACGGCGACAACAGCCCCTATGTCCCCACCGAGCCCGTCAGTTCCGACGTTCCTCCCCCACTGCCACCCGTCCGCAGCAATGCCGACAAGCCACTGCCCGACGACTGGTACCTTCGCGGTCTTTCGTGGACGGAATCGTACTTCCCGCCAGGCTGGTTCGCCAATATGGAGTCTGCCGATGAAGACGAGAGACTGATGGAGTCTTCCTCGACACGCTTGACACGCAGAGAGCGTGTGCTGTGGTTGCATGCCGACTGGCAACGTTCAAGAGATGGATCCATTACGACTCGGAAGCCCACGTATTCTCTGTCATGGATGAATTTTGCGGACCATCAGAGGACAAAAGTCCGGCCGACGAGGACACCGACAGTGTCACTGCTGATTTCCAGGACGCAAACGATGATAACGATATTACGGAGAGACGTGTAGCTTCTCAATGACAAAAGATGTAGTTCTGGTACAAGACGGCCAAATAGCCGGGCCTTTGTTGGAGACGAAAAGGAGGGCGATAGGAGTCTGTTTGTTTTATTTCGTATTACCCATTTGGGTCAAAAGCGGCAAGTGCATTTTTCTGCGGCGTGAGGTGAAAATGGAGACATCTCAGACATCTCCCATTCCGATCTTTCTGATGTTCTCTTTATCGATTTAGATTTGCGTTGCACACACATGATCCATCCTCGTCCTTTGGAATTCTGTCCGCTTGAACGCTAGGACGATGCATCTTTGACGAAAGAGAGTGTATCGGCCTTTGTGCAGCCCAAAGAGTAAGTCTATGACATGCACAGCGCACCCCAGACATATTGGCTCAGGTTCGTGCACCCATCTCCGTTGAAGGTCCCCCCCGCCGGGTAGGGTACATCCCAGTCTTACAGCTGAACCTGTCTGGTACCGTACGAGAATATTCGCACATCTGCTTTCTCTCCCCATCCTGCATCGGTAGCGGCTACACTTGGCCTCTGCGGCAGGCCGGGATGACCCAAATAGGCCTTGTGTGCGAGAGCAGCGCTTCGGTACGCCCTTTTCCCATTCCCTGAGTTGGCCATTCTTCTCTGGATTGGGCCTAGTTGCTCATGCTGTGTTCCGTGAGGGATGCTGTCTCTACTTTGATTTTGTATTATGGCGTTGAAACTACTATAGAAAGAAGAGAAAAAATCAAGAAGACAGAGAAAAAGAAGGGGAGGCAAAAAGGTAAAGACAGTGCAAATCTGAGCTCGAGATTGCAAAAATACCAAAAATTAAGTGATAAGAGTGGGATTCGAACCCACGCCTCTTGCGAGACTAGCAAGTTCACGTTGTTCAACTTGAATCCGGAAATTCTCGTCTAGAACCTGAAGCTAGCGCCTTAGACCGCTCGGCCATCTTACCATTTTGGTTGATGGAATGTTTCCGTCTCTAGCCAATCTTATGAGGGTGGCTCGTCCACCGTTTCGTCGCATGAGCTTCACCTACAGAAAAGTCGGTATCTTGTGTCGAAGCAGATGCGATCGAACGAGGAAACACACGGCTTGCGTACTGGCTGTAGGTTGTTCCACTCGAGAAGCGTCTCTCCCTTTTTGTGAAAAGTGCAGCTGATCGATGACGGCAATCTCAGCTATGCAGGTGTAGTATTACGAAGGGCACATTTTACAGCCTTGTCGGTGATTAAGCTACTTTCTTGGTTGAAGTCACGTCGTAGATGTTGTGTCTACTTCATGAGCGAGCCAGCATTCTCGCCTTTTCCGCCTTGACGCCTTTATTGAGCTACTATCACTGCATTCACTGGATGGAATTATGCCTGCTTGTTTTGCCGTTTCATTCCAAACTCTTGTTTGGCCTTTGCCCTTTTGTCGCCTCAACTCACGGTGCTTTTGACATCTCTTCTCAGTGTATAAGTGCTTGGCAGCAACAATCGACTGGCGTCGAGAGAAGGAGAAGAGAAGCTGAAAACAAAAGGCCCGGGTCCAAGGCACACAGACGTTGCTTTTATTTGTCCTCTGCCCTGAAACTTTCCCCGACTCGGATGTTCGGACACTTGGTCTCCTACTTCGTACTTCGTAAAGACTTCCCCAGAATGATGGGCGTCTTGCCACGGACTCCAAGACCGGCTGCAACTCTGTGCGGGCGCAAAAAAAGGCGTCTGAAACCCACAGCTGCCGCTCCTGATAAATGACGGCGACGTACATCACTACAATGGCTGGGCTGCTGACGACGACTCTTGATATTTGGTCAACTGCCCAACAGCCGACGGCGGCGACGAGCCGAGTTTTGTGCCTCACACTGCGCGCTGCGTCAGACTGTTATATTTGGTTCCAAACGCCCCGGGCAAAGGCTGCATAGCGAGGACACTTCGTACGTCGCAATTACTTCCAAAGCTTTCTACGCCGATGGCCCCAATCATTGGCACAGAGTCCATGATTCAAATTTACGGGTGGAGCCTGGTTTGAACGCCTTTGTTAGCGGCCGCCTTTGCCGCAAATTAATCCTCCCTTTCTTATTTCCCCTTTCCGAGCCATACGGGTGGCAGTAATCTTACATGTATTCAACGTGATTACGGAGTATCACGACGTCGTAGATGCTACAAAGTACTTTGATTAATGTCTACCTCGTACGAGTAGGAAGCTGCCGCCTGAAAGCCTCGCCTGAAGCAGTGCGGCACGATCATTTGGCCTCATGAAACAATCCGAGGCTCCGGGCGATCACTTGGGCTTGGCGTAGTCTAGAAGCTCAAAGTACGTCGTACAACGCTACAACAGCCGCCTTGACGCCGTTTCATTGCGGTCCTTCAACTGTTGGATGCTATCAGCCCCCTGTCAACACCAGCTGGGCAGACTGTCCGTCGTGACATCGCAGTGCTTGCCTCTCTGCCTCTCTGCCTCTCTGCCTCTTTGCCTTTTTGCCCTTTGCCCCTTTGCCTCCATTCTCGCTGCACATTTTCATTATCAACAATACTCGTAAAGTTTGCGCCACGAGAGACATCTACATGCAGCCCTCCACACGCCAAGGACCCTTTGCGCCGTGTACGAAGTATGTCAAAAAATGGCCGGCTGCCTACGCTGCCTACGCTGCCTACTCGTAGAGCGGTGCAAAGGTGTCGGCCTTGCAACTCCGTCTACCGGCGTCACCCTGCTCCTTTGACACCCTTTGAAGGCGCAAGGAGGCGTGCCACTCGTGAGGAGGCCCCGGTGACTCAACATGGATCACCAAGGCGGGTGAGCTTCTGCATGGGCCAAGCTGCACAATGTACGCAAAGTGGATATGCCTATATTCCACATCCGTCGATGCCGTTCCCGGCTGCACCGGTGACGGCTACGCTCGGCCCACAGGCACAGCACTTCCTCTGTCTCTGGCATCATCTTGCCTTTTCTTTCCGAGATCCCCGCCACAAATGGTCGTCCTTTGGACCTAGGTCCGTGGACATCTTTCCGTGGACCTGGCAAACGAAGGCGTGCGGTGCGAGCGAAGGCAGCAAAGGTTGTCATGCTCCCGTGAAATTGTTCGATCTCCTCGCCACCGAATGCTGATGCTGCCTGCGACCCTATCTTGCTCGCGAGTGGAAAAGGCAAAGGGGAACACGAAAGTTGGATCCGCTATCCGGAAGAGTCATGCGATACGCTCGTCTGAAGGGGCCAACGCGTGAAGAGCCTCGAGGTCCTGTGCTTACAGAAACTGAGCACTGCCTATCGCTCGACAAATAGAACATCACGCGCTCGTTGGAGGCTGATGGCAAAATGCCGGCTCCTTGCCTTCATTGCCTAGGATTGGCTGAGTTTGTCTACTGCGCCACAACGGTCATGGCTTTCTCCAAGGTAAAATTCGGCTTCAAGGGAGTGACCACGACCCAACGACGTGCTGTGCTTGTTGATAGTCACACAGCCAGCCATCAACAGGCTGTAAGATGCTCGTAGTCACGGTGGCCGACACGTCTGTTACGATGTGCTACACGCTTTGTTGAGTCAGAAAATACAACACGTGCAAATACAGAACTAACATCTCGGCCCAATTTTGATGTAGGGTGCCGCGAGCCCGATGCCTTGATTGTGATATTGGACTGCCATATTCTCATGTCAGAAGAGATAGGGCTCGGAGGGAATGGCACGCATCACCAAACATGACAACCTCAGCGTAAGAAGATTTGGAGTGAAAAGATGCAGAAAATGTAGGACGATCTACGGCACAATATACGTCGTCTAGGCCAAGCCCAAGGGCGGTGGCAAAGCCTCCCGCGAGAATATCCACCTCCTTCACCGCTAGTCACCGAAAGAATCAGTGACACGACTCTTTGCACATGGCAGGACCTTACCACGGGGCTGTACAACACCACTGATTCACGACATCTCCAGCCCAGCTTTCTCTGCGGCTCATGTCGCTAGAGACTGGTGATTGTGTGATTTGTGTTCCGGCGTGTCCCCTGCACAGCGAGCGACCTATCTCATATTTTACATGGGGTATGCTAGTACTTCGTACACGGACAAACGTAATGCTGAATACACAAATCAACAAGCAGAATGAAGAAGATTACGAGAAGCATCTTTCTCAGAGTTTCCTCGTCTGCAAAAGGACAAGGCAGCGCATCGTGATGTCTAACGTGCAAGACATACGACATAATTGCCCAACAACACCTCGCTGGCGTGATGTATCCGCAACCCTGTCTTTGATGTACAGAAAAGGCGTCCAGATGAGCCACCAGGGACAAGAACGTGTCACTAGGCGAACGTGTCACTAGGCTACTAGAGGCGGGAATTGATGTAAATACGGAAAAGGAGACAAATCAGATCACTCGAGACACGATTTCAGGCGTCCAAGGCGTCAGGGCGAGACTTTGACCGCTTCACGATGGGCGGAGGTGCCGGATCCAAGAGAAAAGGCGTCAAGAGTGGAGTCTCGTAAAGTCCTGCGGTGGTAGGTGTTCTGTGATACGGGGCGGGAGGGCCGAATGAGACAGACCTCCGTGATGAGGAAAGGGGGGAGGCGTCGTTGACGCCGTCAAGGCATGTGTTGGACAGCGTGAATTGAGACTGTAGGATATCAATAACGGGGCGGGCCCAGTGGCGTGGCAGTGTCCGTCTCTCTCGTTAATGAACGCATTTTTCTTGAGGAGCTGGTTACGGTGCCCTTCGCAAACGAGGACACACCGGTGACTGGATAGAGCAAAAGTACAGAAAGATGAGCAGCGCGTAAAGGAAGCCTGATGGGGCTGCCTTTGGCCAAAAAATTGAAACTGGCCTGAAGCGTAGGGAGTGCAAGGTATGTCTTTGTTTGGCTTGCCTCTTCTCAAGATGTTTCAATAAGGAGCCAAAACACTTGACCGATTATATGCATGGGCTCAGCGTGCTGCAACGAGATATAAGCGAAAAGACTGCTTACGTGGCCCCAGAACAGACCCCCAAAACAGAAATTGTGCTTGAGCAAAAGATGGCTATTTGCTGTCTAATGTCCCCTACTTTTTCAAGTCGAGTGCGAGTAATAAGCAGTGGTGATACTCGTATGGGGTGAACGAGAATGGCTTTCAGGGGGGCTATGTGGCATCAGCCTCGTTCGTGGTCGACCCCGGCGTGAGCAAACAGTACGGCATGGGCACTCGGTTCATCGATAAGGGCGAGGCGTGAAGCAGCTAGCTGGGCAGAAACGTCTAAGCAGGAATGTTGGAAGGCAAATGATGCGAGATAATACAAAAATCAATCGAGAAATAGTCAGTCATGGGGCAACGAGGACAGGGCGCGGTGCCATCGCGTGCTTTTTTTCACAGGTGCATGACCTCAGGGTAGCGTTGTCCAGAAGGCATCCGCGAAAAGAAGACGAGTTTCCTTTTGCAATCGAAGCATGCAGCATCACACGCCCTTGCAATCGTAGCGTTTGTTTGGTCAAAGAGTGCAAAGGTTGCCACATACTTCGTAGTGTGCCGCGCCTACGCTGCTGTATGTATAAATCACAGCCAGTCCCCTTCCAAGCTGATTTTCTATTCAATAAAAAAACATTGCCTTCACAACGACTTACAAGCTTGCACCTCATGGCCCATCTTCTCTGGGCTCTTTATGGCCGACTGCGCCCTTGGTCGCTGTGCCTGGAATTTGGCTTATTTGTTCAGCTTCTTGTAGCACACCCTCTTCAGGATTTCCTTTGACATCGTGCCCCGTTAAGTTGTCTATTCTCACTCAAAGTCGTTTCTACGAGGTCAGAAGTCATGCTGCTCTTTTCTTGGCCCCCATTCTCAGCCTTGTTGGCGCAGCCCGCCGGGAAAGCGGAGCGGTGGCAGGGACGTGTCTTGCGTACCCAGGCGGACATCTTTAGCCATTCTTATGGCACCAGTACCCTTGGCATATGCGACGCAGCTACGCAACTTGTGAGAGACTATTTGACCATTTGGCAAGCTCCCAAACCTCTACACATCCACTGAGATGGAGCAGATAAGTTGTACTTTTCATTCTTTTCTCGCATCAGACTTTACAGGCATCTTCTCCTGTCCTTTTGTTGCCCCTTCTCCCCCTTCTCCACTTGACATCACGGCACCTTTAGGGTCCTTTTTAGCGCCGGCCGGGTCTAGCCGAGGCGGATCGTTGCCGCCACAGTGGCAAACGTTCTTTGCCTGTTCCGGATTCTACATACGAAGTACGTCCGCCAAGACCTCTACGATAACTCGTATGAAGTATGTGTCTCTTGCTCCTGGTGCTACACCACCATGCATCGCCCTACATCATGTTCACTGCTGGCATTCGCTGTCGCTGTTCCCCGCTCTTCCCTGTCGGACTAGATTGGTCTCTCGCACGTTCCTCCCATCTCTCCTCTTCTGTCTCCTTCTACTGTCCTGAAACGCCATTCGACAGTCTTCTCATGGTTATCTTTCTACCGTCCGTCGCCCTCGATAATACGCAGGATGACCTACTACTTCGTAGTCGAAACTTAAGGTGACACGAGTCACACGCGTGTCGCTGTGAGGGCGACACGACAAGTGCATTGTTCGATGGCGCGACAGTGAGATGTCCCAAGGTCCTCTTTCCAACTCGAGGTGACATGAAACACGAAGGTGAAGTAAGCGACTGCGACTCGCTTTAGAGAAAGAGACATGATTCCAGTGGACAACAAAACTGCACAGCTGGCCCCTTTTTGCCTAGACCGACATCGCAATCACATACTTCGTAGGACCGTAATAATTCAAACTGATTACAGCACACGACGTCACAGCCATACGTGTACCGAATGAGTTGAACTGATTGACTTATTGTCCAGTAATCGCCGACCATCCGCGAAGCCGGGACGGAACGGATAGATCGCCGCGGCGAGTCAAATTCTCCCTACCCTTTCTCAAACTTCTTTTTCCCATACATTTCTTTCAGCCCAGATAGCGACCCCAAGTCAACTGGACTTGGCACAATTGCGCAATGGTTGAGTTTGTCCCTTCATTGGCCGTCCTCTGCACACCTTTGTGAATACTTGTACGGTTGTGCCAACACGTACGCGAGTCTAAACACCGGGTTGGGCATCAATACGATCTCCTCAGCAAGCCCTCATCGCGGAAGATATAAGACTACGGTTTGAGATGATTCGTTTTGTCGAGTAGTACTGTTGCTTGCGTTATCTAAAGTTGAAAAAGAATAAGCGGGTAACGGGCACTCTGTCAATCTCGGACCATTCAGTGTACGCAGAAAACACGAGGCGACCAAGAACAGATGCAATCATATGACACAGCATATGCAACATCGGGCGTGACCCCAGTGAAGGAGCAAAAGTACAGACACAGTATCCGTTCACAGATTATTTGCTAGTTGTCATCATTTTTGCTCTCCCTCGGGCACGGAGGGTCTTGCACGTCTCTTCCTCTTCTTTCGTACTCAAACTTTTGGTATGGACCTAAATCAGACAAAACGAGATCCAGCACTTACGAGTATACCTCTGAGGGGCCATGTGGTGTGAGCCAGCCCCATCCGTCTGCCTAGGACTCTTCAGTACGTCCTTGTTCAAGATGGCAGTTGTTGCGAGAAGTCTGCCGACTTCAGTGATGTGAGGAGCAGGCCAGCGTTGATGGAGGCCGCCTTTTCAGGTGTCAAATGCAGGACCAAGTACTTCGTGGACGAGGCTGAAGATTTCTCGCTCCTGGCTCATCCGTCTTCCCCTTCCCTTATCCCTCATCATTCAGGACAAGTCATCGTTTCCCTCACAGACGAGCTATGTATATCATAACACGATGATGGGCAATACACACTAACGGCCCTACGCCTCTCAACGTGAAGCGACATGTCCGACGTACATGAGGCAAAGACGGTCTGTGATTGTTGGCTCGTCACCGTCCGCACAAAAGCATACCAGCGACACCACGCGGAGAGCATCGTCAACCGAGACGACAGCAATGTGACAAGGCTCACGCCAGCAGTCTCCCGGCAATCTACTGGTGCCCAATCACCACAACAACACGACCTCACCAAGCGCACGGGCACGGACGGCAGACGTGGTGGCAGCAGGGCGGCAGCCAGGCGTCAAGGCGAGGCGGCCTCTGGACGCCACCAGTTTGCAAAAATCTGCGAATCGCTCATGCTCGATTTTCCTCGGGACGGTGTAGGCTACCAGTTCTTTTTCTCGGACAGCACAACATGTCCAAGCTGAAAACATATGCAAGGTTACCATGCACAAAGCCCATGGGCGAAAAAACGGCACAATGCTTGCGATGCAAGAAATGCACGAGACGCAGCAGTCCACCACCTTCACTCGGTGCAAGGTACCGTAGCCGCCAATAGGACAGAGAAAACACACGGATAGGGGCCAACAAATACAACAACCCCCGCAAGAATGGACGTTGGCTAAAATGTACAGAGAAACAAAGACAGCGGACTAATGTACAGAGTGCTGCATCAAAGTATACAGATGGACGACTTGAGCCGGCCTTGATATCAAAGAGGGCCAATTCCTTTCCTATCCGAGCTCTCCTAGGTCTCCTAGGTCTCCAATGTCTCCAAGGTCTTCAAGGTCCCAAGGCCTCCTCATTCTCGCCACCCCCTCGACCACTTCAGGTCGTGGCACACATCCCCACGAACAGCCCCGCCACAGAAACGGAAGCACTTCAATCTCGTTTTCTTTCAGCGGTATGGGCTGTGGCCGTGCCTGGTCGTCGTCTGCTGTCGCTGCTGTCGCGGCCTGCGCGTACATGGCATTCATGTCGGGCTTGCCAAACTCCCACCACTCAAGCCACGCCGTCGTGGGCGCCACCATGGGCCGCGCCGTGCTGGCAGTGGTGGCGGTGGTGGTGGTGGTAGACTGTCCCTGCCTGTGCGAGCATACTGAGCAGGTGCTTCCGCCGGCTTCGCGCACGGCAAGGACCTTCCCGAGCTGCCGTGCCAGGCGCGGCGGCGCTTCTGGCGGCAGCAAGTCCGGCAGCTGCGGCAGCTGGGGTGTGCGGTAGCAGGCCTCCAGGGCGAGCGAGACGAGCGTCGGCACGCGGGAAGTGGCGGAGGCCAGGGCAGACCCATCAACAGGCGGCACTGACCGTGTCGCCATGTCCTCGGTCGAAATCAAGTTGCAGGCGCCTAGTGCGCTCGGGTCAAGGGTAAAGGACGACCAGGTCTTGCCCCAGCTGTCCATGTAGTGCACAGGCGAGCGAGCGATGCGTGTGGGACGGTCACCTATACAGCGCGGGCGTCGTACCACTACGCCCTGGCCGTCTACACCAGTTTCGCCCATCTCGGCCTTCTCTGCCTTCTCGGCCTTCTCGGCCTTTTCCTCGGGCAAAAAGTACGGATTAGGGTGGACAAGCAGCTCGGCGAGGCGCCCGCCCTGGCCGTAGGTTTTAATGAGCGGCAGCAGCTCGGCGGGCAGCGACTGCAGCTTGTTGAGGGACACGTTGAGTGACTTGAGGTTGCGCAGCTGGCCAATGGCGGGCGGCAGCTCGGTGAGGCCGTTGCCGCGCAGACTGAGCACGGTGAGGTGCTCGAGCTGGAAGAGGGCGCCGGCAGGCGCAACAGATTGTTGCTGGACAAGAACAGCTTGAGTTGGGGTCGCGCTGCTCAAAAGCAACGCCTTCTGTGACGACGGGGATGGGCACAAGGCCAGAGAGCGGCTCTACTGTGGCATTGGACAGTGCCGTCAGGCCAGACCACTGGGGAGGTTAGACATTACTGCCACGTGCAAGCAAGGTGGAGCGTGTTGCTGGAGGTCACCCACATCAACGAAACCTTGTCGTCGCCGGCCTCGATGCAGTCCTGGATAATTTTCCGCGCCTTTTCCTCGGCACTGTTCACAGCCAGACTGGGTACACGCTGGAAAACCCGGCGCTGGCGCGGTGGCGGAGGAGGGAAGTCGGACGGGAGAGGCACGGTGCTGGCGGTGCGAGCGACAGCTGGGACGAACGTGGACGACAGCGAGGATGGTGGCGGCGACTCTGCCATGGCCACGTCCAGCATGTCTTCCTCCTCGTCGTCCTCGGCAATGCCCTCTTTGCCCATCCAGACGCCGCTGTCGAATTGCCGCTCAAACGTCCGCCGTTTCTTACTCGGCCGTGGCCGCACGGGCGACGGCAGCAGGGGCAGCGTCATTGTCTGTGGTTCTCGTTGTCCGTCTTGCTGTTCGTGCTGTGCATACTGCTCGGGCTGCAGGGTCGGGTCCTCGTCAAAGGTCGAGTCCGTCGAGGCCGGATGCTGGGCAAACCAGGCGCCAACGTAGCGCTTCTTCTTACGAGCGCGCGATCCGCCGGCGCCAGTCTGCTCGGGCAGGGCATAGTTGTCGAGGGCGGGGTCGTCGTCGCTGGAAAAGACGGCCGGGTCGCTGGAGTTGTTGAAGTGAAGCTGGTGAGCCGACAGGCGATGTGAGCCGCTACCGCTACCGCTGCCGTTGCTGTCGAAGAAGCGGCCGCGTTTTGCGATTCGGGCCAAAGATGGCGTCGGCGGCACGCGATGGCGGCATGCGCGGGAGCGAGGGTTCGTCGGACATGTTGCAGCGAGTCGTCGAGCCGTGACCAAAGACCAGGACTGGAGACCGAAGCGGGCGGTCCTAAACGTGCTGATGAACAATGAGGAAGAAACAAGCGGGAAGATAGTCCGGCAGAACAAATGAGACACAAGGTCTCAAGGCACCGCGGAACAAGACAAAAGAGGGCCGAGAATGTTCTGCGACAAAGAGGAGCAGTGGCCGTCCACGAGTCTGCATGCGATGCGCAAGCAGGGGTGGCTGAAGATGCAAAGAAAGGGGAGGGAAGAAAGAAGAAAAAACAAAAAAGCTCGA